>VMRN01000139.1:603496-698855 GCA_010277015.1 Poeciliopsis turrubarensis | reverse complement strand
CAGGTTAGCTCAACCCCACAGGTTAGCTCAACCCCACAGGTTAGCTCCCCCCTAACCTGTGGGGGAGCTGCAGCAAGAACCACTACAGGAAGCAACTTGAAAACCTTTAAAGAAGACACTGAGCGCAAGTTTCTTCATGAAATCCAAACAAAAATGGAGTGGCATCAGATTTCAGCGGTTGGAGGATTTCTCTTTCTCCTGCTCGCGATAAATTAGTGGATTTGTTTTGGTAGTATTTACCCAGAATACCCTGACCTGCAGTCCGCTTCCTGCTTTTGGAGCGGTCTCCGGTTCGCTTGGCGTTCATATATTCATTTGAATCGCACCAGATTTTACTTCAACCAAACTTTTAGGATCCACACCAGAGCAGAGTAAAGTATGCAAAACGCCTGGTTGGACCAATCCCCGCCGTCAAGGTGCAGCTCCTTCTCCACTCAGCTCCTTCAGACTAGCCAGCACCAACTAGCAAACAACTGGGGGAACTGCTGAACTCAATATAGGAACTACTTCTCAGAGCAATGCTGGTAAAAATGCTAAAGTGCTAATATAGGAGCGATGTTGTGATGACTTCCTGAAGGCGGAGTTTCAGAAAGAGCTTGAGCTTCTTAAAGAGACAGAGCCCCAATTTCAAAGTATTAAATTAGGAAATTAGCTTTCAAAATCAAATTTTATATATGCAGCATTTCTAATACAACTGAAGGTAATAATTATTTGACTGTGCTGGAAAATACATAATACTGCCCCCATAGGATTTTTTAAGGAAGTGCGGACACCCAAACAGACCAAACTTTCTAGACTAACGAGTGTTCGATTAAAGCAGACCAAACAGGTTGGTGTGAATACTCCCTACAAGGATGTTTTGTGTATTTTTTGTTCATAAAGAGACAAAAGGTGAACTTACAGCCAGAGTAGCCAGAGTGAAGATGACCCCCAGTGAAATGTCAGCCAGCAGGAGGACGTAATACATCACGATGGGGACACATGGCTGCCGGTGGAAAGGAGAAGCAGCAGTTACTTTATCTGACCTGTTTCACCTTCAGGTTGGTCAATCAGCTCTAGTTTACTCACCTTACTGTAGATGGACCTGCTGTGAATCAGGAACTGAAAGAGACGTAAACATAAAGTTATGAGTGGCTCCAGGTAGAATTGAAATGTGAATCGGATCAAATCTGAGCGCAGACACTCACTGGGTAGCGGTTCACGGCAGGGACCACCTTGCATGTATCGGGTTCCTCATCCTCGTTGGAGGGGCAATCGCAGGAGGTCGGGATGTCATCGTTCCAGTCTGTGTAGCCGAACAGGCCGCAGCAGTGCAACTGAAACCACAGAAGAAGAAGGCGCATCAAAACAAACCATCATTCCTCCACCGCCGTGCAGGACATGTGAGGTGGTTCCCACTGCAGTTACTCCACAATAACTGGAAAAACTTTGGAATGATACAGATTATTACTGAAACGATTCATTGGATTCATCACGATTCATCAAAAATTGAAATAATCATCAACTAATTTAGTAATTGATTAATCATTAACTTAAAAAAAAAAAAGCCATTTTATGAAAATAACAACAATACTCAAAGCCGTAATTCGGCCCAAACTGTACAAAAATGAAAATATATTTTTGGATTTAAGATGAAAAACACCTTTGATTGTAAAAAAAAAAAAAAAAACTCTCCACCTTGTTCTAATTCACTAAAGGGTTGACATAGCATTTTGAGCAACAAAATGTTTATTTGGTTATTCAAAAAGGAAATTTAATATTTTTTTATTTGCATCTTTTAATGCATTCCTGTAAAAAAGAAAAAAAAAACAACTTAACTGGTTAAATAAATGTGTCAATTCTTTATCTGATTAATGGTCAGAATAATCAATTACTAAAATAATCCAGATTATAACCAACACACACTTTTCTGCCACCACCATCTTTTTTTTTGTATTGTTTTTTGTAACTTTTGGGCAGGTTTGAAGTGTAAACGTGGCAACAAAGTGTTGTTTTTAAAAATGGGAGCAGCAGATTAGCATCTACAAAAGCTAACATAACATCAGAGGAGTTGAAATGGAGGCTTCCTGGATGCACAGCAGCACCAAACTAAATAATGCATCCATTTACTTCATCGGTTTCTGGAAACCTTTCTTCTAAACTTGCCTTTGCACACTCATCCGATTAAAGTCAGACTGCCATTGGCCGAGCTGCTTGAACCAATAATAATCAGTTAATCAATGCATACTAGCAGGATGTCTTCAGTTCCTATTGAGCTGAGTGCAGCTTTTGTTAGTTTCACATCAACTAATGGTTCAGAGTTTGGTAACAGTAGGATAAAAAACATTTCTGCAGAAAGTATGTCAAAGTTCTTTGAGTGAACGCCTGACTGTGGAACCTTCAGATTGTGGTTAAATGTATCGATGTCGGTGCGTGCGGTGGTGGCGTAGGAGATAGCGCGACCCACGTTTGGAGGCCTTGAGTCTTCAACACGGACGACGCAGGTTGAGGACAATAATTTAAGTTGCGCTTCGCTTTCTGACACCGATCAGCAGAAAAACATTTCTTAATTCCAACTCTACAAAGTGGTTCTAAATGCAACACATTAAGTCAAATCAATAGTTTCAGTTATCACTATTAAAAATATATTTTAAAATATGCGATATTTGCTGCATGTCTATATAAATAAACATAATCTGCTGAGCAAAGTAGAGAAAAAATTTAATCATTCATAATTTAAAGAGCCATGCTTGCCTCAGTCCAAACAAATAAAACTTTTTTAGAGACACAAATGTTACATCACAAAAGACTGCTAATTATTTTTGATAAATGTCCAAAGAAAATTAGTTCTCATGTTTTAAAAAAAACATAATTTTGTTTCTATTTTTACATCTTAAAGAGAATATTTTTTACTACTAAAAATTATTTATTATAAACTTAATGTCTGTACACTGTCATGATGACAAAAATACTTTAAATATTTTTGTCATTCTTTTGTGAAATTAAAGTTGGATCTTTATGGACCAAAAAAAAACAAAAACTTTTTGCTAAGATTAGCATGAAATTAATAAATGCAAATGAAGTAAGCGTGAGAAAACTTTTTTTTCTTCTTCTTAAGTAGGGAGTAAACAGATCACACTTATGGTTCTGGTTTCTGTTCAGTTGAAGTGAATGTGGGTGTGACTGAACTCTGAATCACACTGTAGGAAAACAGAAAGCAAAACGGTAGAACAAAGTTTTATAACGGCTGAACGGTAAACAACAGGTGAACATTCTGTCTCATAACCGTTAAGCCTGAACGGCTGGCTTAAGGAACAGGAGGTGACTGAGACTGAAGCAAGTAATTCTCATAAGTTTTCTGGAATTTTTAAAAACATGTGAAGTCTTTGATGTTAGATGTGTGGTGTTGTTTTCTGGTGGGTTTCAGAATTACTCAGAAATAAGAAAAAAGGTCAATGTCGACATTTAACCACACAAAAAAGTCTGAATGTGTCAGATGTCACTGCAGCTTGTTTTTGAGCCATTTCCTTCCTAACCTTTCCATTAAAATGTCTTAAATACCTTTAGTTCTTCTATGTGAAAGAGGAATGAGTCTCACATGAGTCTGCAGGCTGTCAACCAAGTGCTTCTCTTGGATCGTCGCCCTGTTGAGAGGCAGCATCTCCCTGAACTTTTCCTCCAGGAATTCCTGCACCTGCAAACCAGGAGATATTCATTCAGAGGCAGAAACAACACATTGCAGCTCAATCAGACACAAATTTATGATAGAAAAGTCTTGACAATGTGACTCTTTAAAATCACATGGCAACAGCGCGGTTACATTGTGTAACATTATTCTAATTAAAATACATCTGAAAGTAACAATTTATGCACATCTGAACCTAAATAAAATCAAATTTGAGTTTTTATTGTGAATATGCAGTGGTGGGGATCACGAACTAAAAGGTTAGTGATGCTAATGCTAAAGCACTTCAACAACACAATATCACCAGAAGCTAAAAAAGAAGCTAACTGGGCTAAAAGTTTTAATGCTAAATAAAAAAATGCTAAATAAAAATAAACTTGCTCCAACGTCCTCTATTTTATGACAGAAATCTTTACAAATGTGACTTTTTTATTATTATTTTCTAATTAAGTTAGGTTTGGAAACAATTACTTCTTCACCATTAAATCTGAATAAAAACAAATTTGAGTTTTCAATAAGCAGTGCCAGAATAAAAAGTTAGCTATGCTAACACTAGAGTGGAAATCATAAATATTATTTCCACCAACGTGACGATCCAGTGAGGAGCTCCGGCTGGAGGAGAAGGGATTTTACCTGAGGACGAACAATGGCTGTTGGGATTCCTGATCGGAGCATCACCAGAGACCCGATGACCATGCAGATCAGGAACTGGCAAGGAAAACAAACAATTCAAACCAGAATTACACAACAACACCTAACCTGAGAGCCAAATGAATACATCCTGGTGATTTTTAAGCTATTAAGCTAACTTACACAGATTGAACAAATGATTTCAGTAAAAAAGTGTCACACAAACACATGACCTCTGTTTCGAAATAAAGGTCTCTGCGTGATGCAAGATCTCAGAGGAGATCACTGGAAATTCCAAACTTGCAACGTCCTGTTTCATCTGGAAATCCACTCACCACAATCAGGGAGATTTTGTGCTCCTTGTAAGCGCCGTAGGCTCCCAGCAGGCCGAGCAGCATGGTGACCGTCCCCATGATGTACAGGCAGATGAGCCCAGTGGTCCGGTTCCCCATCTGCAGTTATATGTTTAGATTTTTAGCTCAAATTGAATTTTTCCAGCTAAATAAACAAAATGTGAGCACTTACTTCGTCATCTTCATTGCTGGTGAGGACTTGGGAGACCACAGCGAGGCAGAGGATGATTGCTCCGACAAGCTAGGAGAAACATTTAATTAATTTTAGACAAAGATTCATTTTAATACTCTAAACCACAGATTCAGTTTTAGTGTGAAAGCTACATAAAATCGGCTTATAAAATGTCCTAAAGCTGTAGATGCCAAAAAACTAATAAACGCACCTTCTCAGTGACTTGGATTTAAAAATAATAACATATTTAAATTTGTAGGGTGACAGCAAAAAATGAAACATAGAAATTGATTAACCACTTTTATGATTTTCTCTGGATCAAACTTATTCCCTCATAAAATTATCTGCCCCACCTCTCACTTCAAAATCCTTCTTAAGCAGCCAAATGCAAATAAACATGCAAAATATCACTATAAAGGTGGTTCTTTTCTTTTTTTTATTTATTTTGAGTTGATTTGTGTTAGCTTACAAATTAAAATGCTTTGTACTTGCAACTCTACAGCTTACCTTACAAAGCATGTAACTATTTCCCTGAACAAACTAGAAAAGCAGGTTTAACCGCAAAGCTGAAGTGTGCGGCAGACGCCTGCATATGTCCTGCCTTGAATAAACATTGGTGTCAGTTTGCAACCCGAGTGCAGGGAAAACCAGCAAGTCTTATTAACAAACATAAAATAGGAAGAAGTAACTTCTGTAGGCTTAAAAAACTAAACAGGTACAAAAACCACTTTTACAAGTGATTATGAAACTTCTATTGCCTTGCAAAAATATTTTATCTCAGGAGGAAGTGGAATTAAAAAATATGCAATGCTCGGTTATTTTATGGGATGGGAAAGTTTAAAAATTAAAGTTAGTTTATTTCATGCTTTTTTTTAAAAGAATTGACTAGAATTGAGCAGCTTTAGTACAAAACATAAAAAGAAACAAAATCCAGTTGAAATATTTTACAGTGAAGAAGTGATCTGCAGGTTTTATGAAAACAAAAAAGGGCAAATGCATTCAAATTGTTTATGGCAGAGAACCAACTATTTATTGTCTTACTGAAAAATAATAATGAAATACAGAAATGGGTTTCTGTATTTCATTTATGAAAACTTTAATCTACTCAAAACATTTTTACAGTGTAGTTTAACATCTTTTGTTATTTTTGAGCAGCCTCTGCTTTTTATCATTATTTTGGGTGTTTAACAAGGTTTAGTGATAAAGACATTTTAGAAGCCATACTAACAGTTAAAATTATGTTTTCACAAAACTGACAAAAAGTGACAAGAACTTTCAACTTTATTATATTAAAAAGCGGCAACAAATTACAAACTATAAAACGAATCTGGAGTCAGTGTACAATAACCAGATTATACAATGATTTACATTGTATATCAGTTCGAACCAGAACCGAATCAAGGTCCGAATTTATATACGAAACCTAAACTTCAGTCACCACAGGAATAAATTAAGAGGACCAAATATTATTTTATTTCTAAATTATTAGAATCCAATACACTTTGTTAAGCCACAAACTCTAAATAGGACCGTTTTTAAACGGTTAAGCTGGTATTTGTCAAACTGGACTAAATGGCGCTAACCCGCTGGAGCTTTAACTACGCACTTTAAATTCTGAAAGGTTCTGGATCTTCTTAAAACTCACCGCGAAGAACAAGTTGAACCCGATGAAGGTCCGCTTGAGGCAGCTGCTTATCTGGGCCATGGCTGCGGATAAAAACGGAACCGAAACAGAACTTTCCTTAACTGCGAACTTCGAGTTCTGGTGAACCGAGACCGAGTAACAGCGATTACAAAAGCAGCAGCAACAAGTCCGGAATTGGTTTATATACGGAGGGGTGGGGCTTCCGGTCATCTGGCGGAGTTAATATGGTCACTTCCGGGAGCTGCAGAAGCGAAAGAAGTTCTCCGGTAAAAGGAGTGGAAAATTCCCGACATGACGAGCTGTGAATGTCGGGAAGCAACAAAATGAAGCCAGGACAGTTTAAAAGGAGAAGTTATTTCTTTCTTGCACCATTTTCAGTCCTAAAAAGCAAAATAAATAAATAAATAAAAATACAGTAAAGTGTTTTAAAATAGTTATTTAAAAAGTTAAGAGTAAAACTACTTCAACCTATTTTCATTCAAATCAAAGCAAAAAGTAACCGTGCAAGAAATTACGCAAGTAAAAAAGTATAAATACTGAGTAACTGACCAAACTATCAGTCATTTAATATTTAAAAACTTGATTATCCGACAGAGCAAAAAATAAAGTTAAGTGGAAATAGTAATATTTTCTATTACTTTAACAAGTAATAGAGAATAAATTTTAAAACTCAGGTTAAATTAAAAAGAAATCTGAATCAGTTTCTTCAAATAAAAAACATGAAAATTTATAAGGCATTTTAATTAAAGAGTGGAGCACAGGGAAATTCTTCTGAATGTCTTTTTTTTCGCAAAAGGTTACTAAAGTAAATGTAAAACAGTAAATGTAACTAGATACTCCAAACTTAATTTCATTGGAATAATTTAATGTGGTCTTCAGCTGATACAGATAAACACTTTCTGCACTTTTTAAGATTTCCACTGACAAATTTATCTTTCTCTTAATAGAAAATGCTGCTTATTTTTTCTTTAGCCATGTTCTCTTTACGAAAATATTCTCCAATTCTCCAATAATCTGGAACAAACTTCCTGAAAAAGTGACCTGACGTTAAATCAAGAGTAAAAACCCGTGCTTAGAGTTGCCTTTACTTTATAATAAAGGCAACTCTGGAACATTTATTTACATATCTGATGAGTAATTGCTTTATTATTTTGATGCCACTTGGCAAAATGTAACATTTACCACTTGTTTCATAACTGTTTTATGATGCAAAGCACTTTAAACACATTGGGATGATTTCTGCTCCTCCCTCAGACAGGAAGTAGACAGCTGAGGCTTATCATTTCCTGCTCAGGTCAACTCAAACTGGTTCTAGTTTGTATTCAGGAAATTTTGAAGCACAAACACTCAGACTCCCATCACTGTAAAATAACTTATTTTATTTAGTTTAAAAGTGAGACAAAACAAAGCCGTTTACAGGAATCAAACATGCACAATTTAACTTCTCTGTTCAGGGAGAAAAGGAAAATCCAAAGTGATGAAGAGGAGCAGAGCCAAGCGAGGGAAATTCCTTCAATAATCAGTAATAATAATAATAGTAATATTAATAATAATAATGGCACATTAACAACATGTCATCGTTGTTCATATTTTTGTTTAAATGTGGAAAATATTTTGAATCTTGGAGAAATAAGATGTAATTTTAGGGAAGAATATGAACATAAAAGCTGAAGCTCTGATTTTGACAGAAATAAATGTTTTAGGGTTTTATTTCGTAAACTTTTAGTTGCACAAAATAAATCAGACATAAAACACAGATGCAAGAAAAATGCAAACATATGTAGCTGGAGATGGATTACTTTTGTCTTTACATCTTTTTATCAATCATTAAAATATCTGACAATTGATCATTATTTCCCTCTATGTTTGATTTTCTGTCACATCTTTTAAAGTTACAAATCAGAACAGAGGAGCAACATGAGAGTCAAAATCAGTTTTTAGAGTGTTTGAAATTTAATAAGCAATAAATCCTGGCGTTAAATTTCCAGTTCACTTCCGGATTAATCTAGATGAGTGCAGCTCTAACTGGACCCCTTAGAAATGTTTTTACTGTTTTTAGTTTGATTACAGGGCAAGTTTGGAGCTTTTTCTTTCTCGTTACGAGAAGAAACCCAGCTGCTTTATTTTTGCAGTTCTTCTGAGCATGCTCAGTAGCTCCGTGCATAAGAGACGCTGCTTCAACCTTGAACGCGTTTCTGAGGTTTTCCAGCCAACAAGCCGATAAAAAGAAAACTGCCACCTCCGTCCAGCAGGTGGAGCTGTCGCACCACTGAAGGTTAATAAAGACACAACTGCTTCACTCCCAAACAAAAAGAAAGAAATCAGAAGCCGCCATGTTTAATGTCACACAGAGAGAGACGGGTTACAGAGATCAACGTGCGACAGAAGCACACTTGGATAAATTTTATTCTGAAGCAAACACAGACCAAGAACTTAAATATGATTTCCCATGATCCTCAGCAGCAGAGGTGGAGTTTATTTTCAAGCGGACGAACTGGATGGCAGACGGATAAATGTGTGTGTTGGTTTCATGTCTGCAGGCAGTGTGTGTGTGTGTGTGTGTGTGTGTGTGTGTGTTAGCCAGAGGAGCAGCATCCTCCGGCCGGCGTGGCCTGTGGCTCGTCGTCGACTATCTGTACTCCCCGCCTGTTTGATGCTGATTGGCTGGCTCCGTTGCCCTTCGCTCTCTCCTCCGCCTGAGCCGTCTCCATCATGCCTGATGGAAAAACAGGAAAAAAATGTGAAAATTTGACCTGCAAAGTTTTCAGCTGGAGTTGGACTATAAATTGATTTCATCAATAAACCAAAGATAAAATTTTGGGATATTATATTTTATTTTTGGATTAAACTATTAATTCAAAAGTGTATGTTCAATTAACTGATACATTTAATTAAAAAATGAATTTTTCTTTTCTTTAAATTATAAATTGTTTTTTTTTAAATTATGTATTTTAACCTTTTAAAAATAAAAAAAAAAGTTATTTTAAATAAAGAACTTTATGCCTGATACAAATTCACAAGGCTGAATTACTGTGCATTAAAAACATCCCAGTTATTTCTGTATGTTTTAGTATATTTTTTATACTTATTTAAATGTAATTATTTATTTATTTGCACAGTTTATGACAGTTGTTATTTTTTAAATTCTTTTTTGCTTTCTTGTACATTTAAATTCTGATTCTGAAACAAACATAAATAAATGTGTGTGTTGGTTTCATGTCTGCAGGCAGTGTGTGTGTGTGTGTGTTAGACAATTATTTTGTAATCAGTCTTGTCCTACTGATTACTTATTTTCTTGTTTTTAAATACTTGTTTGAACCCAATAAATAAATGAAACGTCAGATTGTGGTTCAGACTCACGTTTACACAGATCCAGGAACAGCTCCTCTATGCCTTTATTTAGCTTGGCTGATGTGTGGTAGTGTTTGGCTCCCACCGACTCTGCATAGCTGCAACAGAAACAAGAGGTCAGAGGTCAGCAGAGGAGTCTCGTTGGCGCCATCTGTTGCCTGCGGCGGGAAAAGCATCTGATTTCCTCCAGTTCTGCTCACCTCTCAGCGTCTTCCACTGAGACGTGTCTGTCTTTGTCCAAATCTATTTTATTACCTGCAGAGACACAAACAAGTTAAAACACTGGAGCAGCAAGTAATAAAACAATTAATCGCATGATAAATTAAAATGAGATTATTCATTTCCACTTGAATAATTTATTATTTTTCTCTTGGGGAGAAAAATCCTTGATGGCAAAATTCTTCAGTCTGATCATTTTGTGGACATGATCCATTTTATTCATTTTTCGGTCGTGTGTATTCTTTATTTCCATTTCATTTACTGTTTTTGGTTGTCGTGTGTTCTTTACTGAATTAAAGTTCATTTGTCTTGAAAGGGGCAAACTTGCATTATTAATATGTCAGTCGAAATACAAACAATATTATCATTTTTCGCAATGATTATTGGGACAATTTATTGTCCAGCAAAATTTGTTTTGCTCGATAGGAACAGAAATAACATGTTTATGTCTCGCAAAATGTCAGAGAAGTTCTAGATTTATAAGAATAGAAGTTTTCGATAAAAACCAGCATAATTCTGGTTTAAACGACAAAAATTAGAGCTTGAAAATAAAAAAATTATTAAATGTTGAAAACTGAATTCCGTTTCCAAACCGCAGATTTAATCTGGTCCAGACACATGACGGCCACAATTTAACCCAGTTAAAACATTGGAAAACGTTTCCGTCCCTCGCGAAGCCAGAGCTGCGGTCGCCATGACAACGGCAGCGGCGCAACAAAAAACCCAAAGTTTCTGTTTGGCTTGAAATCCCAATGATGGAGCCAGAAAATGAAACTGACACTTTCTTCCTCCTTTTTAGATAATTTCTTTTTTTCTTTTCTCACCTGAACAACAATTAGTGATGAAATAAACTCAATAAACACAAAACCGAAAAAAATCACTGAGACTGATTTGTGTTCATGGACATTTTCTGATGGTGAATACTGAAGGTCCCTATAGATACATTTTCTTTTAATTTTTGTAGTAACGTTGTTAACTCACCTACTATACATAAACAAATCTCGTTTCCCAACATTTTTCTCAGCTCTTTCACCCAGTTCTTCACCTGCAACGACACAAAAACACTGATTAGTTCTGCTAAACCCGCTAAATATGACATATTGTTACAGTTTTTACTTAAAAACAGCTTTCTTTAGGGTTCAGGTGAAACTCTGGCCTCGGTGCTGTTAGCATGTTTAATTAAAGTTTTGTAAATCTGGCTTGTTTAAGTTTAAACCGGGGATGATTCCCAAGGCGTCCAGCAGAGGGCGCCCTGACTGCACGGTTTAAAGAAAGGTGAAGATACACTGTCATGATACAAATGTCACGTTTCTGACTTCATGCTGAATCATTTTTCACTTTTAACTAAAGCATGACTGTTTATGATTATTCTCTAGCTTACGCATCTTATTTATTTGCTGATATCTACCAAGATTTTAGTCAACAGCTGTTTTGGAAACATTTGTTGATAACTTCAACTGTTAATGTTCAGTTTTTTATCACATCAAGCTAAAAAAAAAAAACATCCAAATTGTCTTTGTAAATGTTTTGTAGGTCAGAGTTTAGATGTTTAGAGATATAAAAAAACATCAGGTACCGGACTGAAACTGAATCAGATGTGAGAAAATAAATTAATTAATGTTAGTAATAATAATAATATTATTTACTACTAATAATATTATAATAATAATTATTATTATTAGTAAGTAATAATAATAATCTAAGGAATCTGTTCTACATCAGGAATCAGTTCAAAGTCAGGACCTGGTTCAAAATAAGGAATCATTCAGTATCAGGAACTACGCCATCATAAGTAATCTGAACTGATTCCTTATTTTTAAGAGAATCAAGTTTCTGAACAGTCTACATGTTGAACCAGTTCCTGACAAGAATTGATTCCTTATTTTGAACAAGTTCCTGACACTGAAGAGAGTCAGGAAAAGAGATTCCCTAATTAGCAAAACTCTGGAGTCTTGAGAGTCATGATGCTGTTCAAAATAAGGAATCAGTTCAGTTTCTGGAAGCAGTTCTCAGTTCTGAGCAGAGGAACTGAACGCAGCGGTTTCACCTTCTGGAAGGAGTCTTCGTCTGTGATGTCGTAGACTAGAATGGCTCCATTGGAGTCTCTGTAGTAGATGGGACCCAACGCGTGGAAACGCTCCTGACCCGCCGTGTCCTGCACACACAAAAACACAGGCCTCAGTTTGGTACTTGAACGCATCACGAGCAGCATCAGAGAGCGTCTCACCCAAATGGCCAGGTTGACCCGCTTCCCTGTGATGTTGAGCTTCTTTGTGAGGAAGGATGCCTGCAGAGGAAGAGGAGGAGGAGTTAATAATCACTGTATTAAACATTAATGAAGAGGAGAGGCAACACTTTCTCCGCTTTGAGCCGTTTCCAGTCGCTTAATTCGTCCAGTTCCAGTTAAAATTAGCTAAATTTATCTGTTAGACATAAAATGCTTAAACTTCAACAGTAAACTACGATACTAGATGAAGTGAATTTAACTTATTTAAGTTTGTTTTCATGTAGAAAATAATCAGCTTCTGTTTATTTTAAGGAGAATTGTTTGATTTAGAGCAACTTTTTAGATTAAAATAAACTTACATAAAATATTAGAAGCAACATTAAATTTTACAAGTTTTATTCTATTTTCAATATAATAAAAACTGTGGAAAATAAAATAATTCTGCTTTAACTGATGTATTCAAACGTTTCTAAACACAGCAACTGTTTTTAAATAAAGACTGATATAAATATCGTTTTCACTGCTGATAATAGACAAAATATTTTTTTCTTATATAGGCAGAAAAAAAAGACACAAATTTACCAGAAAAAAATGTTTTAAAATAATGAGGAAAAAATTGTATTTAACAGGATGTGATGCGACCAGCTCAATTTATGGTAGTAGCAAATGTTTTGCACGACTGATTAAAAGCCCAAACACTGGAAATAATTTAGTGCTAATGTGTTAAAAAATTGGTAAAACTTATACCAAAGCATAACTTGATCCTCAACGGTCCTCATTTTAATATTTTAATTTTTTACGTTTTTTTTAAATGACTACTTTATTCTCCTAATGTGATGGCTGTATTATTGCAATATTATAACTTTATTGCCATAATTTAGAAAAATAATCTTAGCCTGACTCTAATATTCCATCGTAAAGTTGACCGGAATCAAAGTCCAAATAAAAGAAGCTGTAAAATCCACTTGAAAAACAAGATGGCCGCCCTGGGCGTGCTGACATCACAATGAGAGCAATGTGAAAAAAAACAACAATCCTATAAAAACAAACCTGACCCGGTTCTGTCAGGAGAAATGGACCAGAACTTCAGCAAACTATTATAGGAATTAGAGACCGATCCAATATTATCTGTATCGGTACCAACGATAAACATTCTATATCGGACTTTGGTGACAATGATGATCTATTCAGTCTAATTCTATACTTTATTACTTATTCTAAATTATGTTAAGAATTCCTAATTGCAATTTCTGAAAAAGGCTTGAAGCTTACTGGCTGTTTTAGTCCTAATTGCACTGATTGAACAAATTCACGTTTATATAGCAAAACAGTTATTAAATAAATGGTTCATTCAGCAGATTTATGACTGTGCTTAAAATAAGGAAACATTTAAAGTGATTCCAGCTGTTTTTCTGTTTCCATATCAGCCGATGTTAAACCTCAGATGTCGGTACCCAAAGTCAAAATGTGGATCAGTCCATCACTAGTTACCACTAACTTCCCTCCAGCTCTTTAACAATTTTGAAGAAAAGTGAACAGGAAGAAAGTCGTGCATTGACTAACGTCTGTGTTGAAATGTTCTGCCAACAGATTGCTCAACTCGTATCTGTCAGGAAACTCAGAGCTTTCAGGTGAGGTACAGGTGGAGTTTTGATGCCTCCAGGTTTAATCTGAGCTTCAGGTCCAAACATGTTGCTGTTTCCCGTTATCAGCGTCAGAAGAAGGTCGATGAATCAGCCCACAACTTAATAATAATATTTTTATGTTGAGGTCATTTCTGAGTTTTAATAGAATAATAATGCAGGAACATATTCTGAAAGATCAATAAACTTTAAATTAGAACTAATATTTAACATTGGAACTGGAAAACATTTTAAATATCTAACATAAATACACAAAACAACAAACAAAATGATTTATGAAACCTCTCTAAACAGACTGAAGACTTTTCTCATCCAGTTTTTGGTTAAAAGAGAAAAACGATAAATCACGCAAATTTAAATTATTATCGTTTTAATTGATCATGTGATTAATTGACTTATTGCGACAAGACAAAATTGTTTTGAATACATAAGCTTCATTAAAATGAGTTTCTCATTTATTTTAAATACCAGAAAGACATTTAGATTCTTTCACAAACTTCTGCCTTTTGCATCGTCGCTGTTCTGAATTTAAATCTTCGATTCCAGTGAAACTTGACCAGATTATTCCTCAAACCTGGACGATCTCAGTGTGAAGCAGCAGCTGCTTTTATTGATCCTGAGTGGATTTTTTTATTGCCCATATCAGCAGTTTTCTCACGTTAAACTGAGTAGCATCCAAACGGCGGCGAGGGGCCGGAAAAACATGGAGTCCCATGACTCAGCGTGGCGTTTCATCAATGCAGAGCTCGTGCTGAGAAAGACCCAATGTTCATATGAAGGAGGGAAAAACAAAAAAAAACAAAGCGCGTTGGAAGTTTCTCCAACTTTCCCCTGATCCTGTGATCTGCTGCTTTCCGTCTGAGGATCAGAGCGGCTCAGTTAATCGTTTTCCTGCGTGCAGCAGGGATGCGGCTCATGTGAGGCGCTGCGGCCTGCGGCGGCACCGTCTGACTGCAGCAGACCCTCCTCCGCCCTGCTGACCTGATGGGAGGCGGACTGCAACTCCCACAATGCAGTTCAACGAGTTCTGTTCAACATTTCCACTGCTTTGGATCATTTGGGCCACTTATTTACTTATTATTAGTTTACTTTTATTTATTACATTAAATGATTTATTTATATAATAATTTAAACTAGTTTATCGAATTTATTTATATTTATTCATAAAATTTTGTATAATTTTTTGTTATATTTTTAATTTATGACATTTATATTTTTTATTGATTTAATTATGCATTAGATGTTTAATGTATTTATTTTTTATTTACTTATTTATTTAATCAATTATTCACTTATTTTTTAAATTAATTGTTTATTGGCTTATTACTTATTTAATTCAGAATTTTATTCTGTTTTAAAGTTTTGCAATTCTCTCTGTGGATTTAAGTCTGAACTTTGACTAGGCCATTCGAAGGGAATGTTTTGATCTGATCTATACCATTTAATCTCTGCAAGCATGTCTAAACTAGTTTACCTGAACATCCGACCAGCTTCAGAAAAATGTCCCAGCCGCTTGCAGACTGAAGCTAAAGTGATTTATTTTCCTTCCTTTGGGTTCAGATTTCAGGATCGTTTCATCTGAGATGTTCAAACATGTCGACATGCTTTCATTTTCATTTTCCCCTAAAACCTGCAGAAAGGTTTAAGTTTCAAAACCCTGAACAGCAGTTAAACTCTGACGACGAAGAGTTTCAGCTCCGCTTCACATCCAGAGAATGCCCAGAAAAAAGATCAAATCTAGAGTTTAAAACAGAAATGATGTCAACTATTCTAATCAACCAATTATTTTATGAATGATTTCAATCATTTCAACAGCAATAAAGCTTCCTTCCCAATCTGAAGACACACTGGTGTCAGAATCATGCTGTGGGAATCGTTGGGAAGATGGATGGAGATAAACTTGGAAATCTGTCATTTTTAAACCTCCACCACTTTTTACCCCTATTTTAGGTTTCAAAACAAAAACATGTTCATATGAAACCAGAAAAAACTGTTTTCAATCAAATGACCAGAAAAACTGATCAGAAATAATATTACTGACACTTTTAGTCTCATTCTGTGAATATGAAATTATGAAAAACACATTAGTTACATCTATATCGGCCTGGCACAATGGTAGATTTTTCTGGATGATAAATTGTCCCAGAAGTTATTGCAATAAATGATAATATTGTTGTTTTGAGACCATTTTAATTGTGGGGGTTTCCTCCTTTTAAGGAGGCATTTTTCCTCTCCACTGTCGCCCTATGCTTTTTTTTCTAACCCACTCTTAAAAAACAAATTGAACTGGGTTCATCAATTGCTCTTTTATGATCACGCCACTGAGCCGGTGAAAATGCAAATGTTAGACAAATCTTTCCAGCAGTTGGACATGTGAGGGTGCCATAAATATTATTTTTATGGGAGAGAAGTGAGACGGACTTTCCCCTCTCTGCTCGGACCTGCTGTGGAAGTGGCTCCAATACTGATCCGGTCTGGAAGTGAAACCGGATCCGTTCCCTGGTCTGGATGAACGTAAACAAGCCTCACAAACACCTGACTGACCCCCTGCTCTCCAGCCAGGAGCCAGAACCCGCACTAGGCGGCTGGGGCTCATCAGCAGCCCGGTTCGGCGGGGTTCGGTTCCTCCCGAACCGTCTTACCTGCAGGGTTGTGATGTGTTTGTCGTTGAATTTGTTCTCGCAGTATCTCAGCACCAGCGACGTCTTCCCCACGCAGCCTTCCCCCAGTAGGACCACTTTAAAGGAGTAGGTTTTGCCGCTGGTTCCGGCCGCCCCCGCTGTTGCCATGGTGTCACTTTATTCCCCCCCAAAAAAAGAAAAATCCTCGAGTTTTCCTCCAGAAAAACAGACGTTTGTTTCCGAGCTGCTAACAATGCTAACTCAGTCCGAACCGTGCACTGACTTCCGACTTTAAAAAAGAGGCTAAAATCATCAGAATAGCTCCCTGACAGCTCACACGACCCGAACTTTTAACGGTATCAGTCCGCAGCTGAAAGGAGAACGGGTCTAGAATCGGAACCGGATCGTTCTTCTAGATTCTTACGCCTTTTTCCCTCTAACTAATGGCGTCAGTCTGAGTTAGCAGCTAGCCGGCTAGCTTCAAATCGAGATCGCCAATTGACAACGCGATGAGTCACTTTTGAGAAGATTTGAATGCTGGTCGTTTCGATTAGTGACGTTTCTGAGATAAATTTACACGGGGCGTGGTGGGGGGCTTTTCAAGGGGCTCCAGAAACAAACAAACAAAAAAGGGCAATATTTCATTTCACAATATATTTAGTCAGCCAAAGAGCCACTTAAAGTGTGAGGGCTACAGATGTTTTTCAATACAACTAAAGCTAATTAATAATGATATTTACAATATGAATAATAATAATAATAATAATATATATTATTTGTATAGCACTTTCTTAAAAACTAAAAGACACTTTATATGAATCAAGCAAAATTACAAACAGAATTTATGTACATCAAGCAAAATCATAAGAGGAAACTTATGATTTTAGGGCTAGGGTTAATTAAAATGTATTTATTACATTAATAAAATTTTTACATTTTATTAAAATTTTTACATTTTATTAATGTAAAAATGGTCTGATGGCCAATTAGCTACGGTATCTGTGATTTATCTTTGCACTTTAAAAAAAAGTATGAATGTTTTCTACCATTTTGATCTTGTTCAAAAAGTAAATCAAAACTTAAAACCATCATTTTGCGGTGATCAATTATTATACAAGTCAAAGCTGCATCACAAAGCTACTAATAGTCAATAAATGGTGATTTTAAAAGTGCGATTCAAAGAAAATCACTCAATCGCGAGCTTAGAAGTGACAGCCGAGTAAGACATCTTCACTTTAACCTACTCTCTGCTGTATCACGTGGTACGGGCCGTCAGAGCTGCTGGAGTTTCTCACGTTGACAACAGGCTGAAGGAGGAAAACATCGGAGAAGCTCAGGGTCCATTCGCCACTTCGTAACCCCGTTTCGTAACCACGAGTTTCCATTTCGTACCTTTACACGTAAACCTGGTGTTCCACTTAATTTTTCGTTGTATTTAAGTATTTTCACTTAAATTAAATGACTATTTTTTATGATGCATAGTCAAAGAAATGCTCAAATGTCATATAGAATATCATTGTATCTGTTTTATAAAGTGATTTAAATGGGAAAAAAATAGATTACTCTAAACTTTATGGAAACATGACAAGTACAAGGCTGTGAATCAGGAGATTATTGGAGGAAAATTAACCAAATAAATTTTTAAAGTCAAAATTTAAATAATAAGCTGCTGTTTATTGTATAAACAAGTTTTATGCGTGAAAATTTCTGCGTGAAATTTCAGTCCTGCAAACTCGTGATAAACAAAAACCTGGGAATTCATTGCAATGTCGCAGCTCCGCCACTAGAGGTCAGTGTATCACCAAAAAACAATGAATCTGAAACTTAAACTGAAATTTCACAAATATTGATAAAATATAAATTACAGTCAGTTTAATATTTTGATTATTGATTGATTTTGATTTTAATAAAGAACTTTCGCTAAGTAGAGTAAGAAAAATTATTTAATATTTTTCTAGAAAGTTTTAAAGCTTTCCATTAAAGCTGCATTTAAATGTTGTTAAAATTAAGTGGTTTAATTTTACACAGTAGCTAATCTGATTTATTTAACAAAAAATGTTGCTTTTACTTTTAAACCTTAACTCATTTTTTACTCCTTTTCATTCAGGTGAGTTTTAACTTCAGTAAATGATTTTCCAGATCATCTAAAGACACAAAAAATTACAACAAAAAGGGATTTTATGGTCGACTGTTTCTTTAAATGGACGCTGAAGCCGGTCGTGTTTTTCCTCAGGTCGCCTCATGTTGCATCATCACTGCCTCTCTGAGGGTTTGATAACATCTTCATATCTCACCTTTTCCTGCCCCCCGCCCCTCTGCACATATTTGTAACGTAGAAAGCCTCTCTGTCTGATTTCCATAAGTTGCACTGACACAGGAAGTGAGCGGCATTAATCATTAACTTCAGTCTGTCAATTTCTGACACGTGGTCCTTCAACAAACCTAAAAATAAACTCCTGAAACCAGATTTTAGTTGCTTATAAATATTAGTAAATGTCAGGTCCTTAATCTGACAATTACTTACAGATGAATAATTAAATAGTGATATTACATGCTAATTAAATTAGGTAGAAGAATTCCCAATTAACAGAAATTAGAATTTGAAAACCTGCCGTAAGTTTAAAAAATACAAAACTGCTTGGAGGTAACTGAATCAGAAAATAAGGAAAACAGTTGACATAAATATTTAAATTATTTTATAAATAATTGATAATACGTTATACCTCAGATGTTAAAAAAACATAAATATGAGCAAAAAAAACTTTGAAACATGAAGATACAATAAGAAATCAGTAAAATGACAGAAAAGAGAATAATTGAAAATAATTTTAAAATAAAATGGATCAAAATATGAAAAAGAACAAAAGGAAAAGAGAAAAATGCAAAAATAAAACATTAAGATAAAGGCAATTATTTTAAAAAAAAGAACATCTATGAAAAAATCTGAAAAGTGTGGCGTACATTTATAAATCTGGCCCTTTGAATCTGTGTGTTGTTGGTTTCCCAGCTGTGGGCATCTAGAGATTTTCCATAGATTCCATGATAGATTTAGGTTTGGACTTTGACTAGGCCATTCTAACCCATGAACATGCGTTGATCTAAACTATCCCATAATATCTCTGGTTCCATATTTAACAGGTTTTTCTGGTTTTAACTCCATCAATCAGCTTCCTCTTGCCAAGCATCACCACAGCATGATGCTGCCACCTCCAAGCTCCATCCTAAGAATGAATTCAACTTAACAATCGACTCCATGACCAGCAGCTGTCTCATCAACAGATATAAAACGGACAGAAAAAGTTCAAGAAGACAAAAAAACAAAAATATCTGCAATAATAATAATAAAAAAATAAACACATAATAATAATAATGGAAAGTAAATCCAGGAAAGTTACAGTTTTTAAATTTAAGGAGAAAGTCCCGACTTTATCAAGTCACATCTGACAGTTTGATGAAACTAAAATAGAAATTTGGACATAATGACCAGAATCACATCTGGACGGAAAAAATGGCAGCATCATGCTGTGGGAAATGTTTTACTGCCGAGTCACCTGGTGAGCAAGAAGTTAAAGATGCAAATCCATCCATCCGTCCGTCCGTCCGTCCGTCCGTCCGTCCATCCATCCATCCATCTAGGAAAAAACCCATTAGCATATTTTGCTAATTGGCAAATAATTTTGGTAATTTTCCATTAACAAAATTAGCATTAGCAACATGCAAAAATTAGTCACAGTGTCTTTAAAATGTTTTTTCACATTTGTTCAAAAAAATTATTATTTTGCTAATGGAAATTTGCCAAATCCGGTATTTAGCAAAATGCTAATATCTGGTCTGTTCCATAAACAAACATATGTTTAAGAAAAAGAAAACATCAATAAAACTCATGAATGAAATAAATACATAAAAAAACAAGTATGTGGTTTGGGAAACTTATTTTAAAGACCTATATTAAGGTTCTAGTGTTTTTAAAATGTTTACAAAACATGTAAAAATAAAGTTATTTGAATTTGCTTTAAACTCTAAGTTTAAAGCAAATTTTGCACATTTGATTTCAAAGATTTAAAGAAGAGTTTTGCCCACTTAAATGTCGAAATCAGATTCTAAAAACTCATTTTTCTGCAGTTTGAATCATGCATCTGATGGGATGGATCCCAGATTTGGCTGTTGTGAAGCGGAGTGGCCCCCCTGCAGGGGCTGGCTGTATATATAAGTGGACGGGGTTTTTCACGCCGCTGTGCTGAGTGGAGGGACTCACACACACACACACACACACACACGCACACACACACACACACACTCCGCATTTCCACGCGTTCAGCCTGGAAACACAACAAGCTGCAAGCGTCCAGCTCCCACAACCTGCTTTTCCTCATCAGAGGAACAACCAACAAATTCCCGCAACTTCTCTCCCTCACTCTCCCACTTCTGCCGCGGGCAAGAAACTTCCACCCGTTGCGGGACATGCGGGGGTCCGGGGCTTTGTTAGCGGTGCTTGCGGTCCTGTCGGTCGGGTTGTGGAGCTCCGAGGCCGGGGTGAGGATGCAGAAAGCGGCAGCGGGGAACAGCTCCGGTGACTCCCGGGAGGAGAGCTCCAGAGCAGCGGGACACGCCACCTGCCCTGGCCGCTGTCGGTGCGAGGGGGACGGGCTGCTGCACCGGGTGGACTGCTCGGACCTGGGGCTCCGGGAGATACCGAGCAACCTGAGCGTGTTCACATCCTACCTGTAAGTCATTGTTTTTTCATTATTCATATTGACTTTGTTGTGTGAGAGTGCACACATGCTACGGTCGCGGTGGGAATCAGAACACCTGTCTGTTCTGCGCATGTCCGGTAGCGTTGGCGGCAAAAAAAGTGAATTTACTCTGATGCAGAGGCGGTAGAGCACCCAAAAATAAAATGAAGGAGGAAGAGCTCTACTCTAACACATTTATACTCAAGTTAAAGTAAAAAGCAGCGATCCAAGCAGGGCCGGTCCAAGCATTTTTGGGGCTCTGAGCATATTTTCATTTGAGGCCCCCCATATCAACATTTCACCACCAGATGCTTTATTATTCATACTCTACCTATATGTGTGTAATATACCAGCTAGTTTTAGCATAATTTGAGGGGTGTCCAAAGTGGGGCCTAGCGCCTTATGTGGACCTCGGGCTGATTGTGTGTGGCCCCTGACTTCGGTTCAAGAAAGACACAAATTTGGACCCCTGGTTCAGGTATTTCATTTACCTGAACTCTCTACCTTTAATTAGGACAAAATTAACACAAACAAGTAAAATCTTCTTATAATAGAAAATATTGGCTATAATAATTAATTTAATAAATTCAATAATTAATTTAATAAATTCAGCTAAATACAACAAGCATTTTGGAAAAAAAAGTATCGTAGATTCTTATTTTATTGATCAGAATTGATTCAATTGTGTTCTATTTTCTTTTTATTGACACTTATAAAATCAGCAAAATAATTTTTAATAAGTAGAACCCTTTCTAAGGTTTGGATCTAGAATAATTTACACATACTTTTTGGATGTGCCACATTATTTTAACTACTTGAAAGAAACATCAACAAAAAAAAAACAAAAAACAAGGAATTTACAATAAACAAGTTAAGAAGTTTAATATCTTACATTTCTCCAACATAGACAGTGGAACAACAGCAGGAAGAGTTTAATCTATTACTTGTATACCAACTATAATGTGTAGTAGTATCTAATTTGTATTAATTAAAGTTGTTAAAGAAATTATTATGCTGGCTCGGTGCTCTTGTGGGTCCCCTAGAGGCATGGAGGCCTAAGCATCCGCTTTACTCGCATGTGCATTGGGCCGGCTCTGGAACCAAGAAATTTCTCAAGTCAGAGTAAAAAAGTATTTGGTAAAAAGGTGAATTTCTGGTTAAAACATCTTTGTTTTTTCATTCAGTGGAAAAAGAATCCAGAAATTTTACTAAAGACAGAGTAAAAAGCAAAGTGTGGTAAAAAAAATAAAAAATAAAAAAAAAAATCCTAAAAGTAAATTTTCTCCAAACAGTAAATGTAACTCGTGCCCAACTCTGCTCTGTTTCCTCATCAAGAGGTTCTGAGTTTTATTTTCACATTTCTTTCAATCAGGCTTAAGATTATAACCACCTGCACAGGCACCCAAAACTTACTGTTAAAATTTTAACAAAAACTCCAGATGTTATTCACAGTGGGTAGAAAACCCACTACTCAAATAAGAGTAGCAATACTTCACAATAAAGTAACTCAAGTTAAAGTAAAAAGTACAGAGAAGGAAAAATACTCCTCAAGTATTTTTTTTCCCCAAAAAGTAATTAACTAGTTACTACCCCATGTGGGTAGTAACTAGTTATGGTGGGCATTATCGTATTGCTCATCATTTATTATGATAAATTTCTTGTAAGAATTTTAATTTGAAATCACAACAAGCTCCAATTAAAGATGCAGTTTGTAACTTTTATAAGAAATGTTTTTTTCACGTATTTGTCGAAACTGTCATCATGCTGTGACCAATCAGAGCCAGGAGGCGGGTCTTAACGCTGTCAATCACCATTGCTTTCTGCTATGCTGCAGCTAGCATGGCATGTTGTGAATGCTAAGGGTAGTTAGCATAGCCACTGAAGACAGCAGATAAACTGTAAGTTGCTTGTCTGTCATTGTCCCTTTGAGCAGAAAATATTTGAAAAAATGAAAACATTTTGAGATTAATTTCAGAAATATTTCTGAAATTTTTTTTTCTGAACTGCAAAATAAAAAAAACAACAACAAAAAAAAAAACAGACATTTTGAAATTAATCTGATGTATTTTTATAGACAAAAATTGAAAATGTCTGAGCAAAAAATTCAGCCTTTGGAAATTTTCAGAGTTTGACAAATTTCAGAAATTTCTAAAAGTCCGGTTTGTTTGGGGAGTTGTGAATATGTAACTGGACCAAAAAATTTAACTCTGGGACACCTTCAGTTGAAGTGAACTCTGGAGCGTTTCCAATGCGTATGTGAGTACCAACCGGACCGGAGACCGCTCCAAAAGCCGGAAGCGGACTACAGCGCAGGGCATTCTGGGTAATACAAGCAAAGCAAACGTGTGAGTCTTGCACAAGCGGGAGAAATGTCTCAATATCTTTTACCAAAGACAGAAAAGAAATCCTGCAACAAGTAAAATCTGGCACCTTGACTTCAGAGGTTTTTCTGTTGTTTCCTTCAGTGGTTCTTGGTGCAGCGCCCCCACAGGCCAGGAGGGGAACAGGCTTTTCAAAGGGTTTGGCTGGTTTGACTCAGTTCAGTGAGAAAGAATAACTGTAGCTGAAAATGTAAGAAATATCGCAGTTTGGTCCTAAACTTGACGCGGCCAAATGGATCTTCAAACGTAAAATCACCAAAGAACCTTGATGGACTCTAATGCCAAAGGTCAAAGTCCAGCAGATCTTAGTTATTAGAATCGCATGGAGGAAAAGAAATCTACAGGAACTTATTGAAGTCATGATGTATAAAACTGCATTGAATTAAGCAGAAATAAAAAAAAAAAACATTTTAGAGAACATAAAAAAATGCTCTGGAAAGTTTTGGAAAATGTTTGGGATTCGCATATTTCAAAATCTTTCAGGATTTTGTAATTTTAGCTAAATTTAGATGGTTGGTTTGTTTTCAGTGTATATTTACAGGTTTTAGAAATCTGTAGGTAGGTAAATGTTTAGCAACTGTTCCATAAATTCCTTGAGTGTTTTAAGATTTAACTGGTTCTGTAACGGGTTTTCTTCTGCGATTGTTAAGCTTTTCAGAAGTTCAACGATTTGAATGAGTCCAAGCGCAACTTGTTTTATGGCTTTTGGAAAGTTTCCAATGATTTTTTTCTTTTTTTTTCTTTGAAGAGCTCTGATTGTTGCCAAGAGTTTCTAAAAAGTTCTAGGTGTTAAATAAACGTCCCATTGAGGGGAATTGGGGGGTGAATGGGGTTAAACTGGCGTAAATAAGTTTTCACGGTTGTGAAAGACGTCTGAGGACCTGAGCGCTGGTTAAGTGTCGGGGTTTGGGTTTTCTGAAAGCGGTTTCAGAGGTGTCAGATGTCTGCATGGGATCTCTGGGCTTCTGAAAGAGCTTCCAGGTTTTGATGCGGTCGTTTAACAACTGTAGTGAACTTTTATTGTTTCTAGTTGAGTGTAAATTCTTGCAGAGGCCAAACAATAAAACTAATTGAAATGTATTTCGCCTCCCAGCAGGTGACTGGCTTTGATACAACACATGTCTGCGCTCCGGTGAAGCATTACGTCACTGAGTGGTGTGTTTGTGAGGAAGGGGAACCTGCTTGTCTTGGCTGCAGCCCGAAAACCGAACAATGTCTTGGATTTAAATTTCACTCTCATTAAAGAAAACTCACTTCTATTCAGCGCAGCCGTGTGTGTGTGTGTGTGTGTGTGTGTGTGTGTGTGTATGTGCTCCTCTGGGTTTGTCTGCGGAGGGCAGATGGACGCACAAAAACACGCACCGACAGTCGATCAAAGGCTTTTTGGGTCTTTATTAGAGCTGCAATCAGGAGCTGAATGCAACAAAAACATCAAGGAGTTCCTTTGAGAGCGTGAAGCTCAATTTTTAAAGTATGCATTCCAACCAGCCGTAAAGTTGTCCAAGAGGAACGCCTGTTTTTACTGAACGAATTAGACTTTTAAATCTGCTCTGTGCTGGTTATCGTAGAGTTCAAGCTGATATGACATAAAATAAAATTAATCTGAACTTATCTGCATGTAAAGTTGCGACTAAAAGTTTCATGCAGATTAATTTGTTAGTAAAATGTACAAGCTATCAGCTTTTTCCAGTAATTTGATAAGTAAAAACATAAGATTGACACCTTTAACGGGTTATGGCGTCTAAAAGTATTTAATCCCTCCTTGAAAAGTAACTTTAATAATTAGTTGAGTTTCATAATGCTAAAAAAAACAGTGCCTATATATCCATTCAATTATCATGTTAATATTGAGTGAAGAAGAAAAAAAACAAAGAAAATGTGAACAACGTTTACAATGTTTTGCAACATTGTTTTAAAATGTTGCAGAAATTGCAAACAAGGTGTGTGTCCATCGATTTCGTCAGATGTTAATGCGATGTAAACAGGAAGTAGAAACTGCAAACTAGCATAAACACATTGAAAAAATTTGATGGTTTTTCTCCATGTTTAAAGTTTGGGCTTAAAACTCTTCCAGAGTTTCGTGCCTCTGGTTACAGACCCAGCAGTGGATGGGAAGGTTCGCTCCGTCAGAACTTGCTAAATGTTTTGACTCCACACAACCTCTAAGCAAGTGAGAAAATTTGTGGCAAAATTGAGAAAATTATTTCAAATTTTGCCACTTCAACCAACTTTTTCCCCTGTGATACGTCAAAGAAATACAAACATCAGGTTGTGATCATGTTGATTTGCTTATTTTGTTAAACACCAGAATAGCTAATAACTCCGGCTGTAAGGTTATTAGCTATTAGCACCTGGCGAACTGACCTGAAGTAAGTAAAAGCTAAGCAGATAGTGTCCAGCATGTGTGGGGTCTGCAGAATTTAGAAGCCTTTTTTCGTACCCTGGACCTGTATGCAGGTTCAGCTTCCTTAGGTTCAGTTAACGAATCACACATTCGATAATCTGAAGCTCCAGCCCTTCAGATTTGTTGCCTCTCAGCATTTGTCCTGTTGCCTAGCAACTTTTATCGTGCTAACTATGAGCTGGTGAAATTTGAAGCTCAAACTCTTGTTGAGCTTTTTAAATTATATTAATGACTGGAGAAGGATTCCTAGTCGAACTCCAGCCTATCTGCTGAGAAAATTCAGTTTGTTTGGTTCGTCTGTGGAGGTGTGAATGCTAATCGGACCAAAACATTAAACTCTGGTCCGTCGACAAAATTCGGTCTGGTTGAAGAGAACTCTGGTTCTGTTCAAATGCTTACGGGAGACTGCTCCAAGCAGGAAGTGGACTATAATGTCGGGCATTCTGGGTAAAGGCAACCAAAACAAGCATGCTAGCCTAGCGCTAGCAGGAGAAATGTTTCATTACCTTTTACTAAAAACAGAAGAGAAATCCTTAAACTGCTGAATTCTGACCCTACTCCACTTTTGTTTTACATTTCAAGAGGAAGGAAGTTGCACTCAGTGGTTTTTTTCAGAGGTTTTTGTGTCGTTTCCAGCAATTGCTGTTGGTGCAGCGCCCCCACAGGCGAGGAGGGAAACAGCTTTTTCAAAGGATTTGTTTGGGACAGAGAAGCACAGCAGCTGAAAATGTAAGAAATGTTTTTGTCCCAAATCAAACTGACTACAGATTTACCCGGCGTGAAACACACTTGCTTTCCAAGAAATGTGAGTAGTCAAGCTAAATTAATAATTTTAACAAAAAAGGAAACAAGTCTTCACACATCTGGTTGTTTTGACAAACGAAATCCTGTTTCCTGATAAACAGGATATCTTTTTCTGATATCTTCATCTGATATCTTTTTCTGTGTTTGAAGAAGTGAAAATGCATCGTTGGCGTCACACCGGCATCTCTGATCACGACTTTATGTCGAATCAACCAATTTCTTTCAGCTGTCTACTAATCAGCAAACCAGCCAGCTGGAAGAGCTGAGATTCTGCGTTTCAACCCGAAGTTTTACAACCTTCTCAGTAAAGAGTAACCGATATCAGACGTCATAGCTAACAGCCTCCAGCCTTCTGCCTGTCTGACCGCCATCAGTGTGAATGCTGCCATCTGTCAACGCCTTTATGTGTGTGCTCTTGCTGCATGCCTAAGCAGCGCTGCCTGAAGCGTGAATGGGCCTGCGAGTCTCCTTTCTCCCCTCTGACTGACAGGAATGCATTTAGCCTCGCTGTGATGAATGAACCCATGTGCATATGAAGGATTCTGCTGCCACGCCCCCTTTGGCAGCCATGTTGGACTTCCTGAGGTCGGGCCACTCAGATGCGGCTACCTCACTTTAGGTTCATACGTTTCCACAACGCGAGCCGAAACGGTTTGAATGTTTTCTACGGTCCAGCGAACACTCACAGGTAGCTGCAACATGACATCACAGACGGGTAGATCCATCTTCTTCAGAGGTCCTGAGAGAGGTCAAGCTCTCTGGCAGCGGGAGATTCAGTCCACTGATTATTGGAGATATGAGATCAAATGTGGCAAATTTAAAGATTTACAAATGTTTGCAAAGCCGGGAATGGCATAAATTTAAGGTTCTGTTTTCAGTGTTGTGTTTAGGGCTGAAATGATTAGTTGGATTAATTGATTTATGAAATAATTGTCAACTAATTTAGTTAATTAAGCTAAAACTGCACAAATTAAACATTTATTACACACTTTGGATTAATGACAAAACCTTCAAAATATGTTTAATCCCAAACTCCTCAATTGGGATAGTTTTAGTTTAAACGGATTCACTTTCCCTAAATGAAAACTATTTTATTGGCTTTTAGCACTAAAAGGTTAATTTTTGATTTAAAACAGAACTTGGATGATTTTTGCATCTTTTAATGTATTAGAAATATTCTGTAAATGATGCAGTTAATGAAAAATCTGTACAATTTGCCCAAGTTTTTATCCTATTAATTGAGCCTAATGTAATTAACAGTTAATCACATTATAATACTGTCTGTTCTGAGCACTAACATTTTTTTGAAGGGCAACTGTTTATATTGAGATCATAATCTATTTGATTTTTGGTATTTGTGGATTTTATTTCCTTTTTCTTTAATGTTTTTGGTTGTTTTGTTTTTATGTTTCAATATTTTAAATATCTTTCAGTTCCAGTGTTATGTGCCAAATTTAAGTTTCAGTCTCTGGTGGCTGAACTTGTTTTATTATCCTTTATATTTGTTGAAAATGGTCTCAAAACAACAATATTATCATTTATTGCAATAATTTCTGGGACAACTATTAATTTGTTATCGCGACAGGCCTTTTTATTTACAAAATTTTCCATTGAAAAACATTTTTAAGAAGAAATTTATTTGTTTGATAAGTGATGAAACATTTCAGATCGCCTGGATAAAACCACTTCCTGTTTCTGCCGTTACCGTAGCAACGGGACAGGAGGAAACAGTTTCTCCTCCATCATTCAGAAATCCATAAAATGAATGTTTTTCACCTTGAAAGTAAAACAGGAAGGGTGTTCAACATGGGGCACGTGGGCCGTTTGCAGCCCTCAGAATGACTTTGTGTGGTCTTCGATCAGACTAGTTTACTAGTATCTGTCTGTCTGTCTGTCTAACTCTCTCACTCTCTATCTCTCTATCTAATCTATCTAATCTATCTAATCTATCTAATCTATCTAATCTGTCTATCTAAACTTTGCGCTCAACAAGGACGAGATGTGAGTCTGTTTTATTTTGAAGACATTTTAGCTTAAGGAGCAGCTCTCATCTGCTTTTGCTTGTCTTTGATTGTTTGTAAATATTTTAATCTTTTAAATGATCAAACTTAGATATTTCTAACGTCCACAACTTGCATTTGTAATCTGAAAAGAGTAAAACATAAAAAAGTCAGGATAATAAGTGCCTGAGGATCAATGTGACTCATCAATCTGATACTAAATGGCAGCTTTGTTTATAATCAGGGTGAAGATTAATCATAATCACAGCAGGACAGAGCAGCAATAAAGATAAGGTTTAGATTGTTAGTAAAAACTCATCCTGTTTATACACTGCAAAAATACCACACCAATCTGACTTTATGCCAACATAAAGTCTAATTTATGTTGGCATAAAACATTTTATGTCAATATTTGATGTTTTATGTTGCAAGAACCAGCATTGATCCCATCTTATTAAGTTCATTTTTCCAGCTCATTTCAGCAACAAGGCAGTTAAAGTGATAAAAACAAATAAGATAAAACAGAAAATATATTTCTAGAAATGCCATCATCAAAATCACTAAAATCAAATTGAATTTAATTTGTATTTCAGCAACAAGGCAGTTCAAAGTGATTTACATAAAAACAAAACATCATTTGAAACTTTATATTTTTCCAAGTGTCGTCATTTACAAATCCAAATGTTGGTTGATGTTCCACTAACTGATCAGGGGTTTGAGTCTGGATTTAAAGGAACTCTGCGTTTCAGCCGTTTTGCAGTTTTCTGGAGGTTTGGTCCAGATTTGTGGTGCATAGAAACTGAATGTTGGTTCTGGTTCTGGATGCAGAGCAGAACCAGAACCAGAAGACCTGAGAGGCCTGGAGGGTTGCTATGACAACAGCAGATGTTTAAAGTATTGTGGTGCTAAGCTGTTGTCTGATGCAGGAATCAGCTGATAAACACATGGATGAGTTTCTCTAGATCTTGCTAGAACGTTAGTCCTTTAGAAATGTTCTTCAGGTGATTGAGGCCTGACTTTGTAACTGACTTTATGTCGCCCTCAAGGTCAAAATTTGCCAGTATTTTGATGAAAAGCCAAATATTTCAGACCTGATCTCTCTGAAGCTGGATGCTGACTGGAGGATGTGGATATTAAATTCAAGCCAGTCTTCTTTCAGCATGTTGCGTCTGCTTTCAGGGTTAACTCGCCTGGATGGTTCAGTACTTTGAGCAACAGAACAGCTCATTTCAGATTCTTTCAGTGAACCCCGTTCGTGTTCCCTCGTTTATGAGACTTTCTTTTTCGTGGTTTCGGGCTGACGGGACACACCCATCACTTCCCCCGCGTCTGCCGGTGACATCTGTCTCGCTTCTCCAGACCTCCTTAAATCCCTGACCAGACACACCTAAAGATGGTCCGATTCCTAAATGAGTCCTCAGACCTCAGGAGCTTTGGGTTTCCTTCAGAGAAATGGACCTGACAGAGCTGCTGTTTGTCCTCTTCTAACCAGGGGATGAACAAACCCCCACATGTTTTGCTGCCCAGGGGGCCCCCCGCTGACCCGCCTCCAAAAACACTGAAAGAAGAAACGAAAGAGGACAAAACATGAAGAGAGGCCTCACTGTCCCACTACGCCTCTTTTTCTGCTTTCTTTCTTCCTTTTTCCAAATGCCTGCGACATTTGAATAATCATTTGATATCCATCGGTTTGAGCCTGAGGAGACGCAAAAAGGCCAACAGCCCCACAATCAAAAGGCAAAAACACTCAAGGATTAAAAGCTTCTTCAAAACTTTTAATCATCAAAAACATCTTAAGGTCCCGGAGTTGGATCTGTTGCTCAAACTGAGACTCACAAGATTTTAAAAAAGTTAATAAATGCCTCAGGATCCATGTGATCTATAAACAGGAGACATCAGATTACAAAATGGCAGCTTTGTTTATAATCACGGTGAAATCTTTGTTGAACTAATCATCCAAACGGAAAAATAATCGCAAAAGGCCCAAGTGAAAGGTTATTAAATATTTCAATGTAGCTTTAACGTTAAAAAGGTTTATTTTTCCTTTATTAATCACACACTTTATCGTTTTTCTATCCAGTTTTTACCAAATATTGGATGATTAAAGTCTTCAGTCTGATGAATTTTTGTCAAAGGGTAATTTTGTTTAGAGATTTCATAATTTATTTTATTTCTTGTTTCTGTCGATTTTGTTTTATTCATTTTGGATATTTAAAATTTCTTCTAGTTTCTGTGTTAAATGTTTATTCAAATTTAGACTTTATTGATCTTTGAGAATTATTACACCATTAAAATGGTCTCAAAACAGCAATATTATTGTTTATCACGATAAATATGTTTAAAATGCTCAGAATTTATTTCTATAAGTCAAGAGGTTTTATAAATGAAAACGTCTTGATTATTAATATTTGATGATAAAAGTTCAGATTAACCAGATTTATGTGTGTCGTTCTGACAGATGAAAATAACGGGTTTGTTCTTCTTGTCTCAAGCAGAATCAAAAAGCTGTCCAACCTGTAGGATGTCATGAAAACCAGAACAATTAAGCCGTTGTTCCCTCCTTATGAAGTCATATGACATAACCTTTTTTCCCAGCAGGGCAATCAGGTTATTCTTGTGAGCCACCACCATCGTCGTGTCGTCATTGTTGCAGCGTTTTCAGTCCCTCATGTCACGACTGAAAGGAATCAAAACACTGTTGGTGCTGTCTCTGTGGCGACAGCTCAGGATTCAGAACGTAAACAGACGATATTTGAGATATTACGCGACTTTAGTTCCCGTCTGGACCGAAAAGTATCTGTATTATGATCTCCTCTAACGGCCGTACATGTTGACTAAACAATAGTTTGAGGAAACATTCTAATGCCATTTTTCAGACTTATTTGGGTAAAATTAACCTTTTGTTAGTCTTTCATAAATCGATGCACTTGTAAGTGAAAATCATGGCAAATTTTCAGAAATTTCACACCTTAGTTACGTTTCTGCCTCGTTTATACTGAGGTGTACGGTATGGGTCAGTTTGGTTCGCTACACTATTTCTAGTCATAATTTCACCGTGTCATTCATTCATTTAATAATACCTCAGTTTCAAACTAAATATTTAGCTTTGAAGTAAATATTCACCTTGCAGGCTAATTATTTAAACAACTAAATATTAAGCTCTGAACTAAATGTTTTGTTAGCAAGCTAAGTATTTAGCCTATTTAGCTTCAAACCAAATATTTAGTTGGAAAGCTAAATATGAAATCCCACAACATCAGCAAAACGTAGGCCTGGAGTGTCAAGTTTAGCAATACCAAAAACTTTGCATAAATAACAGCGATGATGTGGGTGGGAGTCATTTAAAAACTCCCTCAACAGCTGCATTTATGCTGAGATTAAAGTACAGCTGCAGTCTGTTTACTAGCCACCTGAATGTATCTGCTCTTCATTTAATTTAGAGGCTTCTGAGTAAAGAGTGAATGCAAAAGCATGCCACACTTTTCAGAATGAATGGACGTTCATCGCTAAAGTTCGTTGTTTTTCATCAAGTGAGTTTTTAAAATAAAAAATATCAGTTTTGCAAATTTCAACAGGCTAAATATGTCTAGAGAAACTCATTTGCAATTCATAACCTTGGATTATTTTCATTTTAAATCTGTATTTATGTCATTTTTGGTTCATAACTGTAAATATTTATGTCCAAATCCAGCATGTGAGCACATCTGAATCACAGAGGCCTCATTCTGGCTTAATGAACAACTTACTGTCTGGAAACCTGCCCTCACAGTCGACATAACCACGAATTTATGGGTACAGGCTAATGAATGGATGAATAAAATCTGCTTTAATGCACAGCGTGTTGTTTTGAGCAGCAGTAAAATCCAATCAGCCGTAGCTCTGTTACGGCCAAACAAACCCTCTCTGTGTGCCAGCGGTCTACCTGCGGACGGTGTTGTAAAGCTCGCACACATTAACAGGCTTTATGGAGTGTTGAGAAAGCTCCTTAACAACCAGCATATTCAACACCAAGACACGCCCTCGCAGCGTTTCAGACAGAGACGGCCTTTCAGACCACAGTCCTCCTCAGCGGAGAGACGCTACCTGCCGATTTTATCAGACAGAGCAGAGAAAAGACGAGTCAGATAAGGGGAAGAAAGGAGGAAGAGCGTCACGGCTGCACACAAACAACAACAGCGTGGAGCTGAAATCCCGCTGATGTCAGCCTGTTTGGCTCTGAAAAGCAAAACGTTCACCTGTTTCTGGTGTTTACCGGTCAATAAAGGTGAAGTCACATCAGATTCCTGAGGTGCAGAGCATTTCATGTGTGTAATTCTGGTTTCACTGGCAGCAGAGGCGGTGCTTTGGTAACCAGGTCCTGGGCTCCAACAGGAAAAAGTCCCCCCCTGTAAACAGCCCCCCACTGGAGATTTCACAACATTTTCCTTCTGTTTCTGTTGACAATTATTGATCTTCATCTTTACAGCTTTGAGCTCCTGTTGGGTCGTTTTATTTATTGTCCTTCTCAAACAGATAAAATAAAAAAATAAAAAAATCTCTGGTGCATTTTAAACCTAATTTAATTTTGCCAGTTTTCATCCGAGGTACGCTGCTTTAAAGTCAAAGTGAAAACCGATTTCTTCAAATTAATGACAACTAATTAAAAATATTTCATATAAAATAAGAGAATATTTATTTTCCAACAAGACGACAACCCAAAGCATCCAACTAAAGCTAAACAGAGATGAGTGAAGACAATAAGGATCTGCAGTGGCATAGTCAAAGTCCAGTCCAGACGAAAATGGAGTAAAACTTTTTTTTTAACAAACTTTAGCCAAACCTTTTGCATTGATTTAATTGCGTCACTTTTAAACTAAGAGCAATGCGAAGCTTAAAAGATGTAAAATACGACAGTTGTGTGAGAAAGAAACAGGTTTTATTTAATTCTAGAATAAATCCTTTCTCTCCTCCATGTTTGTTCGTTCGGCCGTTCCTGCTCTCCTTCCTGTTTTCTCTCCGTGTTTCCAGTCATTTCTTGTTTCTCACTCAGGTGTGTGTCGACCCTTTTCAAGCAGCCGTATTTTTTTATTTATTTTTTTCTGACTCCAGGCCAAGCCGACGGTTCTCACAAAGATGGAAAAGTTACCAGCGGTGTCGGTTGTGGGGCTGAAATGTTTTTGCACGTGACGTTGGCTGAATGGCCTCAGTGTTTCAACACAGCCAGCTTCAATAATTCATGACTCATTTGCTCTGTTTATACGTCTGATTTATGTTTTTGTTTGCTTTCAGACGGTGTTAAGCATAATTTTAACCTCAAATTCAGGCGTATTGGTTTATATTTCCTGATGTCTTGAATATTAATCATTCATTTCCATCAGTTTTTAACAATAAGGTGTAAAAATAGTTTAATAATCCTGTTTTTGTCTCTGCAGTGATCTCAGCATGAATAATCTGACTGTGATGACCAGTGGGGCTTTGTCCAACCTGCACTTCTTGGAGGAACTGTGAGTAAATTTAACAAACATTCTGCCTGCACAAATAATCACACTTTATGTGTGATTAATAGAAATTTTAGTATGGAAATGTTTGATTTAAGCAAGTTTAACTTGCCTAAAGTGATTCTATTCTAGTTCTATTCCATTTTTTCATGTTTTTTTTGGCCAAATACAGTTCTAAAGTTCTTTTTTATCATCTCAGATGCTTCCATCCGCTCATAAATCCATCATGACTGATTATATTTACCAATTAGTTAATTAGGTTCTGTTAATTATACAAATTATTTTAAAAACTTGTCAATTTAAGACAGTAGAGTCGAAAAGTTTTGACCACAAATGTCATGTTGATGCTACTTGTTTTTCTTTTTTTTAATTCTAATAGAAGATATATTATTTTTTTATTTTTACTTGCTCAACAATAAACAAAATCATTTTAGTTTTCAAACATAAAAATTCTCTTGCAGGTTAAACAAAACACAGTGAACCTTATATGCATCCTTAAATTCTTCAGGTTGACCATTTTTTCTATCTTCTTTGTGCATTTTAAGCAACAAAAACCAGATATGGCTGACTCTTGCCTTATTTTGGATGTTTTTGGTCTCTTTCTTTACTAAAATAAATAAAATTCAAAGCAAAAACCTGAATGAAAACTTTGTGTTTCACCTTATATTATTCCAGTTTAAGATTTTGCACCTAATGTTGTTTTTAAACCAAATTAAAGCTGTTTTTGAAACGTGATCAACGGCCTCCTAAAATTGTTCAGAGGGCCGCAAACGGCCCCCGGGCCACACTTTGGTCACCCCTGACCTAAAGAAACCCAGTAGATTTCATCAAGTCATTGACTTGCAGCTTCAGGAAGCAAGTGGTGACAGTGGAGAAGAAAAACTTCCCTTTAAAGTTCAGAAATGTCCAGCAGAACCAGGTTTTTTATTCTTTTGAAACCGTTTAGCAATATATTTAGTATTTTGTCATATTTTCTGCAATAAAGTCAGAATAATTTGACTTTATTCTAGAAATATCATGACTTTTTCCTCATATTGTTATTAATTTATCCTCAAAGTATTATGTTTTTTTTTTATAGTATGAAGATTTTATTCCTGTAATTGTTTTAGTTTATTGTCGTATTATTCTGACTATCCTTGTCTTTTCTTTCTGTGACCCTAATCCTCTGTTTTCTACTCATTTGTTGTGGCTTTATTTGGTCAGAATGAACCTTTTTTATGACCGTTTTAGTTGTAATTTGTTTTCAGTCTCTGTGCTCCTTTTCATGTATTTCCATGTGTTAGTGGTTGGTTGTTCTTATTTGATGCCAGTTTCACCACGCGACTCTCTTTCTGTTCCTTAGTTTATGTGTTTGTGTTTATTTTTGTCTTTGTAATGTGTTGTATGCTTGTTATACTGTAATTTTCTCTCTATTTCAGGTTATTGTCTGTCTATTTTTACTCGGTCAGTTAGATTTCTGGGTTAAATATCTTTTTTTAGCCACTGCTTGGATCCATAATTCACTGAAATAAAAATCGGTGAGCTGCGAAACAGAGGTTGGGATCAGGTGTTATCTGGGCAGCAGTGGTAAATAGTTTTTTGTGATTCTGCACACTCTGTGTTATGTTGCGTGATCAGATATGATGTGTGGTCAGTGCCTGGCGGGCTGAGGTGGATTATGTCTGAAGTTTGGGTGTCTGATCGGGCGAGGAGCTCGAATATCTTGGAGGATGCGATATGTAATCTCATCTCTCCTCACCTCCCAGCAGCGCCGCGTCGCGTACGAACGTTTTCCCGACTGGACTAAATTAAAAAGCAGCGAGGCAGCTGGGAGAGACGGCCTGACCTCACCGAGACCTGAACATGACTCTGGCCGCTGTTCTGCTCCGCTGCCAGCTGTGTGTGTGTGATATTTGTCGCCGCGGCGTCAGAAACGTCACGGCGGCGATAGGACACCGCAGGCACGCAGGGAGGCTGAACTCTGCGCGGCCTCTGGAAAACAAACAGACCTGCAGGATTCGTTTTCCCGCCGGGTTTTTACTCCGCAGGGCTTGGAAGTCGAGCCTCGCCGAGAGATTCTTGCACACTTTGCAAACACAGAAATTAGAACCTGGCTCGAAGTCAGAGCTCCTAACGATGTGGTGCCTTGCTTAAGTATTTATACCCTTGAATTGTTTCACGTTTTCTCACATTCCAACCACAAACTGCAAACCAACACAAACTGGGGCAGAAAAACCTGAAGCTTCAGTCTCTCTTTAAAACAAATCGCCATTGATCTTCTCTTCATTTTTCTCTTTATGACCTAAAATGATAAAATTTTATATAAAATCAAACCAAAGTCACCAGAATCTGTTTTTGTCTCAGACGTTTGGCAGGAAACGATCTGTCCTTCATCCCCAGAGGAGCGTTCAGTGGCCTCTACAACCTCAAAGTGCTGTAAGCTCCCAGATGTTTGCACCGCAACTCTTCTGATTACTGCAAATATTTACAAGTCCAATAATATGATATCATTTTACTTTCACAGAATGCTCCAGAACAACCAGCTGAGATCAGTTCCTGCTGAAGCACTCACCAACCTTCACAACCTTCAGTCTCTGTAAGATTCATTCAAATTTAATCCTTTAAAAAGTGAGTCAGATTCTGTTTTGTCTTTGATAAGTTTGCACATGATGCTATGTGATGGTTTCATGAAGAGATTTTATTTCCTGGAAACTTTTTAATGTTTATGTCTCGGGTCAGATTTGTATGCTATTCTGTGCTACGCTATACTATTTATATTGTATTTATTTATTTTCAAAGAGGTTTTTTAAAAACAATAAAACAAGTAATGAGAACAAGAATCAGTTCTGTTTGAAAAGAAACATGCTATGCTATGCTATGCTATGCTATGCTATGTCATCCTGAGATGTTGCTTGGGAAAAAAGATATTTAAATTACTAGACAAAAATTTTTAACAAATATTAAAATTTGCTTCTAGATTCTTCTATTAAGAGATTCAAAGACCTGGTTTAGTATATAATAAATTAACTATGTATAAAAACACTTTTCAATGTTTTCTAAGATGGAATAGAATAGAAAGAATAGAAATGCAAAATCAAAAGTACTTTATTGATCCTAAAGGGAAATTGAATGTTTTTGAAACTTATATTATAGTAATAAATGAAGCATTTATTACTAAATAAATGTTTCATTTTAAAATAATTGTATTATTATTCCATAATGAGAAAATTCAGGTGTAACAGCAGCAAAGTGACAACCGAGCCATTTCAGTTCACACATAATTTTACAGTTCTTAGGAGATATTAGAAAACTAAAACACATTGACTCAAAAAGAGATACATTCCTGCTGATTCAAGTACAAAACATTGAGTTAGAAATGCTGTCAGCCATAATTCTGTATTTTTCAGAGTACAGCCTTTGTTTCCCCTATAATTTAGACTATTAGTAATATCTGAATATATAGAAATGTATTTTTGTTTCAAGATTACTACTAATCTTAAAAGTGTTCAACTTAACAGACTGTATAAGGCTGTTTTATTTGCATAACAGACTAGCCATTAGCTGGATGTGACGTCACAAAGAGCCGACATTCTTCATCAAGGCAACTCGTCACTTCCGGTTTGAGCGCCATCGTGATGGCCGCCATAGTGATAAATCCAAAGATTCATCACTATGGATCTTAGGATTTTAGGGAGAGGTGAAAAAGTTCTGAGCTGAGCGAAATACACCAACCTGATGCTTCGACGTGCCAAAAAGTTAGGAGCTTAAAATACCGCTAGCATCTCGGCTAATGCTAACCGCTACTCATTACGAACTTGCGCTGTTGTTGCACTTTGTGACTTCAGATAAGCAACCAACTTTGTTCCGAATTGGAGACCTGGTAAATATCTGTCTTGTCTTTATCGTGTTCCTTTTATTTCAATGAATTTATGAAACGTATTTCTGAAATATTTTGGGTAAACCGACAGCTTTGATGCCCCCTAGTGGTCGCCGGTTGTACTCACACACACACAGACTCTCATCCTGTCTCATTTTACTTTGTTGGGAAGAACCCCCCACCCCCCCAACACACACACACACACACACACACACACACACATGCGATAAAGTATGCAGTGCAGACAGTGTGTACTCTCAGCCTGATGATACACAGTAATTATACTGAAACTGAAGCCGTGTGTGTTCAAATAAGGGGTTTAAGAATGGAGATGTCTTTAGGACTAAGGTCTCTAATTTATCTGATGGACGATTATGTGAAGTCCCATCCTTCTCGTCTCTTTGTGGCCGAACAGAGGAGTCATTGTTAGGACGGACACTCAGACAGACACAAAGCGCTCCACATGTTTCTGCAGGACGGCCTAATGAAAGCCCTGCTGGGTTTATATAAACCTAAGAGACAGAACCAGAGTAATAAAGAAAAGCACATAACTCTTAATTACAATACATTCACTGACATTATTATTTATAAAATTAAAGCTGCAGCACCTTCACCTACATTCAAACACTTTCTTTTGGATTCTTAACCCCACTAGCGACAAAGAGCTGTGATTTAAACACAATAAGGGGAGATCAAATTGAGCTTTTTCATGTAAATAAATGAAATGTAAAGGGAAAAAAACTAATTTTTGCCATATATTACAACAGAGTAATATATTTTTTCATTGTAGATTGAAAAAAAAACAGAAATTTCCACAAAAAAAATCAGAAATTTTATAGATCAATCTCAGAAATTTTTGTAGAAAAACCGTTTGAAACTCAAAAAATGTCCAAAAGTTAAATATGTTTGACTTCTGAAAAAACTTGGACCTTTCCAAATGTTTAAAAATTGGACTTTTGAACTCAAACCTAATATGTTTATTTGTCAATGATTTCTGAGATTCTTAAAACGATTTTTTTATCCCAGAAAATCTTCAACTTTTTGACAATTCAAGTTAGTTGAAGAAAATTTTTAAGATTAACTCTTAAATTTTTTATTTTTTTTGATGTAAGTGTTACCATTTTTTATTTACAATGGCACTAATACGCAGGTTACAGCATTTTTTGCAGTGCTCTGTTACATTTGGGGTTTTTGTGTTTTCTTTTCATTCTTCGTGTTTGAAACACGTTTTGCACTTTGCTGCATATTTGCACCTGTCAGCCTCTGTGAAAAGATTATTCTTTCAGGCTAAATAAATGTTATTTTACAGATGTTGTCTAAATATTAGTTTTGAATTTCTATAATATTAAGAAATTCAAAACAAAATGGATATGTAAAATTTCCAGAATTTCTGTTGAAAAAGAAAGAAATTGCAGATATTCAGAATTTCTTTGCTTTTTCCAGCAATGATGCTACAAAAACAGTGAGAAAAGTCTCTAGAGGAAGGAAGGAGCTGAGGATAATTATTTGGAGTTTGTAAATATATATTTTCGTTTGTGTTCCTGTTGAATACGTTTCTCCTTAAACTCTCTGAGCAGTCAGTGTGAGAGCTAATTAAAATGCTTCAGTTGGACCAGAGAGGCTGCTGGCTGGTTAAGAGGCTCTCGAACCAGCTGCCGATCATTCCTCTCCTGGTCAAACACTCGATGCCTAATTTTCCTCTTAAACTACTTCAGATTTAGCAAAGCTTTTTATTTCGTGAACACAGACCTCTTCTGCACGGCTTAAAAAGGTTTTCTGTTTGTTTGTGACACCACTTTAAATGGCGCCTCTGTTTGACTTTGGATTTGAACAGAAAAGTTTATAATCACAGGAAACAAAACAACATAAAACTACTGAGACACTTTCATAAAGACTCATCAGGAACAAAAGAAAAAATGTCCTAATTCCTTTTGCATTGTGTTTGTTATTTGTAGACGTCTGGATGCGAATCACATCTCTGGCGTTCCGCCTGGCTGTTTCTTCGGTCTGCGCTCGCTTCGCCACCTCTGGCTGGATGACAATGCTCTGACGGAGGTGCCAGTGAAGGCTCTCGGAGAGCTGCCGACCCTGCAGGCCATGACGCTCGCCCTCAACCACATCGCCCACATCCCCGACCATGCATTCAGCAAGCTGGGTCGCCTAGTGGTGCTGTACGTACAGAAATTATTTTACAGCCTCCGGTTGCATCTGAAGCAGCTACTTTCAGACTAATACTGGACCATTTCAATACATCTTCCGTTTTTCTTTCATATTAAGTATAGTTACATTTTCTCCAAAATTAATAATGTGCATTTTAACGGTGGCCCAGAAGGGCGAAATGCAAAAACCACAATGCTACAACAAAGCTATGCTAGCAAATGTATCATAACTTGCATTTGATGCTGAAACAAAATGTTTGTTAAAGGAAGTTACATTAGCAGGTTTGTCATAACTCAAGTTTTATGCCAATACAACATTTTTGTCAAAGACGATTGTGCTGAAAAGTTGCTCATAACTTGGACTTCATGCTAAAACAAATTTGTTGATAAATTGAGCTGTACTAGCAAATTTATCATAAATTCTGTTTTTTCACAAAACAGAAAAATTATACATTTTCGCATATGGAATTAATGCAAAAATGAAACGTATGCTAAATAGAAGCTGACTTATAACAGAATCTCTGTTTTGTCTTAATGTACATCTTAGCGTTAGCTAAAGCTAAGATGGAACTTATGCCAAAGAGAAGTTATGCTAGCAAGTTTGTTATAACTTACTTTTTATGCTAAATAAAATGTTATGCTATCAATGAAGCTCTATGTTAGCAAGATTTTAATAATTAACGTTTCATGCTAAAACAAAATGTCATAAAGCTATAATACGCTTTGTGCTAGCAAGTGTATTATAGCTTAAGTTTTATGCTAAAGCAAATTGTTACAAAATGGAACTTATGTTAAGGTTGTGCTAAAACAGATAACATGTTTTAGGATAACTTACATTTAAGCTAATGATAAAGTGGAATCTATGCCAAAACAGAAGTTATTTTAGCAAATTTTGCATACATTCAATTTTAGCATCACTTGCATTTAATAGTTTTTTCTTCCACTTAACTTTTTAAGAAAATGCTTTGATGCAGCACTGTGTGTCAGAATAATGTCAGTGGCTGAACAAATGTCTTCCCCATAATGTTTCAGGACATAATGGCACATTTATCTTATTAAAGTATGTTTTATTTAGCAACGCTGCCTTAATGCACTAATTTGTGCAAAATGCTAAATTAATGGCTGAAATATTTTACTTTTTCTAGGAATCTATATAATCTAAAACTAAGTTTTTTGTTATCTCGATAGAGAGACATATAAAATCTTGAACTATTCAATATTTTATTGATTTTTGGTTTTAATGTAGTTGTCATGCTCTATATTAATATGAATCAAATAGAAATATCTGTGTTATGTGTTGTTGATCCGCGCTGTCCCTGTCTGTCCATGTTAGCTCTTTAATAACATGCAAACTCCCCGTTTGTGTTAAAGGCGATGGCATTCAGAGCGGCGTCATTGAAGTCCGCTGTCATTCCTTTTGTCCAATCGGCTTGAAGCTAATCTGCATTAAATTACCAAAAAGAAAAAAGCCTTCTTGAGAGGCCTCAGGGCCCCTTTTAAAAAGACACATACACACTCTTTGTCCGCTTCATTAGTCCATCAGTTTCTCTCGCTCTCTCTGCAGGCATCTTAACAACAATAGGATCGTTTCCATGGGCAACAACTGCTTCCACGGACTCCACAGTCTGGAGACGCTGTGAGTTTCTGTCTGTGCGTTTTGTTTCTGATGACGAGTTCCAGCAGAAAGGTTAAGTCGGGGTCATGGAGGCAGATTTTTGTTCTGAAACAACGTTTTCTCCAGGTTCGTGTTCGACCCAGGGAGCCTTTCTGAACAGATTCACTTCATGCTGCTGTCAGGAAACATCTAAATTGTTCTAAATTAGGATTTAATTTAATTTTCTGATAACTTTCCAACAATAAAATACTAAAACACAGATATCTAATTAAATTGCAGCAATTTTTAAAATTAATTTTTGTATATTCTCAAGTAAAAGTCCAAAAAGTGATTCACTTGCAAGAAAAAAAAGGGTAATTTTCTCTGATTAAAGGCATTCATTATGATATTAAAGGTCAGAAAATGGAAAGATTAGATATTTACTAAATTATAAATAACGGATTGAAGACAGGACATTAAAATGTCAGAATGTCTTTTTATGCCTTTAATCATGGAAAATTTATTTAGTTTTTCTTGAAAAGTTACATAGTTTTTTTTTCTTGTGACTGTTTGTAATTAACCTAGAAATTTTTGTGTTTTTGTTTCTGAAATTGACTCCTGCTCTAATATGCTGTGGTATAATTCAGCATTATCCCAAATTTGAAAATCAGGATTTAAAAATACAAAAATTGACATGAATCCCAGAAAAAAAGGTAAAAGGAGAAGAAAAAATGAATGAAAAATTCAGTATTTACAATCAGGAACCGATGAAATCTGTCTGAATTTAAAACAACTTTAGGTGAAAAGTACATAATAATTTGTTAACAATATAATTAAGTGCAAATCAGATTAAATGTCTGGTTTTGTTGAGGATTTTAAAAGTTTCCTTACATCTCCTCAAATATTATTATTTCACCAGAACTATGATTCAAATCCTAATCAAAAGTTGTTTGTTTACATCTCAGCTTTGTATTTTGCATTAAGTAAATATATTTTAGTGAATGAGCTGTTGCATGAAATGGTCAAAACTAATGAACACTTTCATGATATTTATAAAGATAAACAATATTCAAGAATTTGAAAATGATGAAATTGTAACTGATTTCTTTGGGAAAATATTGACTTTTTTTGGCTAGTTAACATATTTAACCCCAACTAAACAGTTTATTCTTATAAATTTGCATTACTAAAATACTTAGTTCTTTCTGGAAAGGGAACCAAAACCGTTTCCAGCCCACATCGTTGTAAATCCGGTATTTATTACTGTAAAAGTGAATTTATTGCCCAGTTGGCTTCTTGTTGTCATCAAACGCAGAACAGCAACGGCCTTGATGATAAAAAACAAAAATAAATCAGTAAATAAGACGAATAATTCACTGATTTATATCACCAGCCATGTGTTTTTCTTTCCCAAATAACATAATTACTTATTGTAAGGCGTATTTACAGAAAATAACTGAGGAGCCAGGATGTAAACGAGCGTGATTTAGTGTATTTATGTGTCGTCCGAGGAATGTGTGTGTGTGTGTGTGTGTGTATGTGTGTGTGTCTGTGTGTGTGCGTGTCTGTGTGTGTGTGTGTGTACATGAATTTTTCAGGTTTAAACGCTGCTCTGGAAATACTTGAGCAGAAATGTGCGCTGTGTGTGGCCCGGCCTCTATGCTAATCTTAATTATGCACACACGGGCCGCATGTGTTTATGTGCAAGTCGGGAGGCTGTATACCTGGACAATCAGCAATAATAAACCGTGGTGCACTCTGAAACTCGCTCAAAACTACAAACACAAACGGGGAGAAGCAAACGGAAACGGGGATTAATTAATTCAGCCGTGTTGGTTCAGGTCAGGCAGATTTCAGCTGAGAGGAGAAACCAAACGCAGAAGTCTCTCAGGAAGCAGCAAATCAAGAATAAACTAATTTATTCAAGAATCTGAGAAGGAAAAAGGGAAGCCAGAACTAAAATCAAAGTCATCACACGACAGATGCAACATTCAGTGTGTTTTACTGGGATTATATTACACAGAAACTAGTGAAAAATTGAGCAATATTGTCACATTTTCCTACAAATAATACATCTGAAAAGTGCGTTTGTATTCATGTCCCTTTATTATGACTCCACTAAATAGTTCAGCCAGCTGCCTTAAAAAATCTATTTAGTTAGAAAGATAAACATTTAATTTACAAAATATTTAGTTCCAAACCAAATATAAAGTTGAAGAACAAAATATTTAGCTCCAAAAAATATTTTAGTTAGTAAGCTAAATATTTAATTCCATGTAAGTTTGTAGGACCAAGACAAATATTTAGCTTACCAGCTAACTATATAGCTGGCTAACTACATATTTAGTTATGAAGCTAAATAAGCCAAACACAAAATTTAGATCCAGACTAATTATTTAGTGAGCAAGCTAAATATTTCATATACAAAAAAGTATCTGGTCCCAAACCAAATATTTAGTTTACCAGCTAAGAAGATATTTATCAGGCAAGCTATATTGTTAGCTCACAATCTACAGTTTGAGAGAAAACAAAATTACAAATCTATAGCAGTAACTCGAAAAATTACCCTCACAAAATGTGATTACTTATTTTTTCCGTTCGCTGCGACACTTTCCTGTTGAAATAAGCAGCAAGGTATGAAAATGGAAATAAAACCGAGTGGCGATAAACACATTACTGCTCCACCTGCGCTTGATTCAGTTTTCGTTAAAATTTATCCGCTCACTATAAAACGTGATGAAAACCTTCAAACGGTTTGTGGATCTCTAAATCGTCAACAATCACAACCTTCCAAACTCCATAAAAAGATCTCTGGAAAGAACGCAGCTCAACTATTGTTGTTAGCAGTGATCCTCTGAACACACACATGGACTCTCATGCTCAGAACCAGATTGAAACGATTTCAATTTAATGGTATTTTCACAATGTGGGAGCTTGTGAGTAGCTGTGTGTGTCTGTGGAGCAGCCACCTGCATCCCAGAGATGGATGAGAGGGCCTAATTGAAGCCACATGTGGACTCGAGGAATGCTCTAGTCTCTACTGGTGATGAAAGAGAAGAGAGGAGGAAGGAGGGACAGTTAAATGTTTCTTTAATAAAGTTAAAAGACAAAACAAAAAAGATTAAAGCAAAACATGAAGCTGGAAAAACAAAACGTTCACATGAGCTTTTTTCCAAGCCTAAAATCTCCACCCAAATGCATCGTAAAGATGGTCATTTCATATTTGAGGCAACAGTCATCTGTTTTTCCCAATGCAGAGTTTGTTCTTACCTTAACTAACAGAAAACACAAAAAGGCTTTTTTTCATTTTTCATGTTTCATTGATAGAAGAAGATGAAGATTCTTGTCTCAGTTTCTGAATAAATGCAAAACCCACATTGCAGGAAAACATGATGGTGAAGCTCTTATAACAACGTAAAGATAAAGTTTACAGATAATGATAATTTAAGTAGAGCTTTTGTTCGCACAACAAAGTTTCTATACAACATTTAGGCTGTTTTCCGATCTGGTAGTCCAGGGATTCGGGTTGGTTTTGGTCCAAATTTCAGCTTTTATTTAATTTCCAGCTCTTTCATAATGTCAAACCAACCAAACCCTCTGAAAAACCTGTACCCTTCCTCGCCTGTGGGGGCGCTGCACCAAGAATGACAGAATGAAATGACATGAAAACTGCAGAAGACACTGAGTGAAACTTCCTACTTCACAAAATGCAAACAAAAATGGAACGGAGTCAGATTTTTCTTTTGTCCAAAGATCACGAGTAATTTCTCCCACTAGCGCTAGGCTAACGGGTTTCTTTTGGTTGTGTTTACCCAGAATGCCCTGCACTGTAGTCCCCTTGTGGCTTCTGGAGCGGTCTCTGGTCTGCTTTCCATTCACATTCAAACTTCAACCAAACCAAGGCCGAAGTTTGTAAAGTCGAGTTTTTTTCTTTTCTCGCAAAGTTTTGCCGTTTGGATTTCTGAAATTTTTCTAGAAAATTTCTGAGAATAATCTAAAAATTTCTGAATTTTTCAATTTGAATTTACTACTTTTGTTTTTCAGTCTACAAGTGCAGTCGTAAAAATCTGAAGTTGTGCTCAGTGTCTTTATTTCGTTTCCTTTAGTGGTTCTTGATGTAGTGCCCCCACAGGTTAGGAGGGAAACTGTTTTTTCAAAATGTTTGTCTTACCTCAGAGCAGTGAGAAAGAACCACAGCAGCTGAAAAGGTTGCCATTTTGATCCCAATTCGAACCAAATCTAGATTTCTTTCTGGACTTCAGTAAAGCCGACAAGCTCAGCTAGAAACACAATCTGCAGTGCAGAAATGATTATATAGGTATCAGTTTAATAGATATTTTCCATTTTTGGTTTGACATGCCAACTCCATTCAACACCAGGTCTTTTATTTCAAGTGTGAAGCTGACAGTTCCTGTGTATATGTAAAATTCTTGTTTTATTCTGAATATTTTGAAGGATTCTTGATGTAAATCTGGTATTTTAAGTGGTTGTGTTTTCACTCCATCATTCACATACAGACTATTTCCAATCTACACTGGTTACAAGTTGATGTGTCTGTTGTCTAGAAGGTTCTCATAAAATCAGTCAAGATGTTGAATTTGCAGTGTTGACTCAAACGGAAATGTTGAAGAAACTGTTCCTGATTTTCTCTAATAGCTTGACGTGGTACATACTGTCCTAATTTACCTCTATTATAAAGGTACAATAAGTTTCAATTCACAATTCAGCCTTTTGTTGTTTTAGAGGTCAATAACTTACGACTGTTGGAGATTTGGTAGGCCCAGCATGTAGTAGATAATAAAGAGGCAATAAAACAAGATAATGATAAGATGAGATAAGATTGGCCTTTATTGTCTCTCCCAGGAGAATCGGACTCTTGTTGTAGCAGAACACAAACATAGTCTAACAGAAATTTACAAGGCCAGAGTACCAGGAACCCAACACCGGGTTGTTACACAATTCCCAACCCACTCCAAGATGACAGAAATGTCACATTATTGTTGCTCAAGTCCAGAACATGAAAACATGGCCTCCAAAAGATTTGGGCTTTTACTGCTTAAAGATGATCCGTCTAAATTTAGAACAGGTGGTGGAAATTATCTGAGGTGTTGCCAGATCCTGAGTTTTTCACAATGGAGGCAACATTCTTGGTTCTGTTCATAATAGGCTGTAAAAAAAGACGTAGCTGAAATTATTCCTTTTTTCGTTCATTTGTTGATAAAGTAAGGCATAAAATGATTGCAGGATTTATGACTTACTGCAGAGTGTTGGGGTCATTGTAAGCAGTTCACTTGCTAGAAAAATCTGAAATTGAGATTAATTTTTTAAATTTTCAGAAAAGAACATGGAAATTTCCAAGTTTCAAAAGTTCAATATTTTCATTTTCCAGAAATCAGAAATTGTCATGTATTTTCTTGAATTTTTAAAAATTAGTCTCAATTTCTGTTTTTTCTAGAATGTTTTTAACTATTCAAATTCAATGTCAGTGTTTTTTTTTTCTAGAAAATTCTGAGGTTAATCTGTTTGATTTTTTTTCCTAGGAACTTTTTAGCTTTTCAAACTCAGAAATCTCCTTGTTTTTAAAGGAGACGATAACAAGGTGATGTTTTGAGCAGAAATTTACCACTTTTGCTGTATACAATGACTTTAAAATGCCATCATATCAAATAAAATAAATCACATTTTATTTGAAAACCATGTCGACAAAATAAGCAACATTTTCAAGTCAGAAACATGTTTTGCCGCTACATTTTTCAATAAATAAAGATATGAATGTATTGTTTTTAATCTGTTATTTAGGTCATTAAACCATCAGATTGGTGCAAAATGCTCCTCCAGCCTTTATAATGTGGTTGTGTGACGCTAACATTAGCTTCTCTGTTGCTGCTGCTTGTTAGCATTGAGATGCTTTCCAGAACATTTGAAAACAACATTAAATCAGTTTTATTTATCATAAGCAACCTAACACACATAAAGCGAGTGTCCCAACGGCAGAAATAATTGTCTTGTAAATATTTGTTATTTGTTTTCAGGGATTTAAACTACAACAGCCTGGTTGAGTTTCCTACAGCCATCCGCTCACTCAGCCACCTCAAAGAGCTGTAAGTCTGAACGTTCTGGCTGAAAGCCCTGTGTGAAAAGCACCAACTTCAATTATCGAAAAAAAAATTATGACTCTATTCAGGAAAGAAAGTATAAATATGATTTCTCTGGTCTCTGTTTTCAGAGGTTTTCACAGCAACAACATCCAGTCCATCCCAGAGCACGCCTTCACCGGGAACCCGTCTCTCATCTCCCTGTAGGTACCAACGACCCAGAAAACGCTCAACATTCCTGTTAGTCACAGGTTTATGTTTGTAATGGATCTGCAGCCCAGATTCATATCGAGGCATCCCTATTATGACTGGATTTATTAAGGAATCGCACCAAAAACCCTGTTTTAGTCTATAGTAAATTTCTGCCAAAAACATCATGAATTTTGAGATTTAGCTCAGAAATTTTATAGAAAAAACTTTTACATTTCTGAGATCCAAAAAATGTCAAAAAGTCAGAATTTTTAAGATTATTCTCAGAAAATGTGACTTTTGAAACTCAGAAAATTACCAGACATGTCCAAGTTTTTTCTCTGAAATTTTTTTTGATTAATCTCAAAATTTCTGAGTTTTTTTTTCTCACAAATATTCAACTTTTAAAATTCAGAACTTTCCAATTTTTTTCAAAGAAAATTCTGAGATATTTTCAACATTTCTGAGCTTTTTCATTCAAAATTTTGTACTTTTGAATCTCTTTGTCAACATTGATCCCAGGATCAGTTTTTAAGTTATGAGATCAGCTTTTAACTTGATTGTTTGTGTTGGGTTAAAATTTCATTATAGCACTTAATCTCAGTACCGATCCCTCAGTTCTATCTGATCTCATCTGAACAGTTCAGCAAAAAGCAGTCAGTCCATGACAACATGCCAACAGCTTATTTCAAGTTTTTTTTTTCTTGATTTTTTTTCTAGGATGTTTTTTAGTTTAATATTTGACTTTTGAAATTCAGAATTTTTTTAATTTTTAATTTTTTTATTTCTGAGCTTGATCTCAACATTTCAGAATTTTAGGGAGAAATTTACTCCTTTTTTCGTCTATAATAGACGTAACAGTTGTAATTTTATTTCCTAAAAAATCGTGTTTCCGTTTGACAGATTGTTTTATGACAATCCAATCCAGTCTGTGGGACCGTCGGCCTTCCAGAACCTTCCAGAGCTTCGGACGCTGTGAGGAAAACACACACGCACACGAATCACTTCAAAACTTCAAGATTGAATTTGCTTTTAAAAATAAACCAAATAAGTCACGCATAGCAGTCCCCATTTTCAGGGAACGCGTTTGCAGAGGAGCGTCGATGTGTGAGTGTGTTGCTAACTGTAGTTAGCCTCCTAATGACCAAAACAAAGAGCTCAACCTTTCAGGTGTGACTGGAGCAGCTTAAAGTCTGGTGAGACATCGTTCCCAGATCTGTCCTCCAAAAACAATAAATAAATGTGAAAATTATCGAAGTTGTTTGTCCAAATTCTGCTGGATTAGTTCAATATTAGCGCAGTAACTGCAATAAATAAATGTGAACATAAAAAACTTATGAAACTTTAACAAAAGCTGCAGGTTTGTGTCTTTTGGTTTGTTTTTCATTCAAATCCAGAAATTTTACTCAAGAATAGAAATATTTCATAATGACATTAATCAAGTAAAAGTACAGTGTAGTAAATATATTTATAAAAGTATTTTTAGTCTAAAAGTATTTTCAGTAAATGTAATTGAATAAATGTAATTAGTTACTAACCAACTCTGCCCCCTACTGGCCATAAAATTAGAAACCAGGTTGATAATAGTTTTGTGATCAGTTTTCTTCTTCTATTCTTCAATATTTTTTTTAAAGTCTAGATTGAACTTCTCTCTGCACTGCCAGAGGATCCCATCGAACTTCATTTTCCTTTCATTCACAGATTAAAAGTAAAGGTCAGCTTACTTAGTATTTAGCTTGAGCCTCATTAAATCAGGTGCTAATTACACAAAGAATGTAACGCTCAAACTGAACAGCGGCCAGAACATTTTCTGTTTCCTGAACGTAAATCCGCTTCTCTCAGCTGGAACTCTGCCTGGTTTTCCCTCAGATCTCTGAACGGTGCGGCAGAACTCGCAGAGTTTCCAGATCTGTCGGGAACCAAGGGTCTGGAGAGCCTGTAAGACGCGCACACACCCTCACAGAGGAATGTTTCATATCTGTTTGCTAACCCCAAATCAAACTGTTGTTATTAAAAACTGCAGTTATTATCCTATCTGGCAGGCTGGAGCTTTATTATTTCTGCAGCTCAGCCTGAAATTAAAAAGCCCTTTTGTCCTCCCGTTGCGAAGCCAAATTTCCAAGTGATAATAAACACGTTTGCAGAGTTTATTTTCTTGTATTTTCCCATCTAAACTCATTTCTGAAGGTGGTATGTGTTCAGCTGTAACCAGTAGGTGGAAATGCAAACTGCAACCAAACAAACCATCCCATGTTTTCCACTGTCTGCCTTTAAAATGACCTGCAGTCTGACCCGCTTCCATTAAATGATCCCAGAATGTTGTTTTAACTCATTTTGTCTAATCACAGATTTATTTTTATTTTTCTAATTAAGTAAAAGTTTTGAGTAAATCGAATAAATAGAACAAAATGAAAATGTATTTTACTAGTCATTATGGAAAACCCGTAAATGTGGCTGAATTAAAACATTTCTGCAGAGCCGAGTGGGCTGAAAATCATTAGTGGTAAAGACTCAAAATGTTTTCTTAGTGTTTTCACACAACAGTATTTGTAAAAATACTCGTTAAAAAACAGGGTTCCTGAATTTCAATTTGATTCCCCAACAGAAATTAAGGTTTTTAAAATGTTATCTAAATTTTTTCCGAACATAATGCCACCAACATTTGGTGTTTTCAAAAGTTCTTGTTTTATCCCAAAGAAAAACGTAATTTTGTCGTAACTCTTGTCGTCCAAGTAAAGAATCGCTTTGGATGTTGATTCTGTGGATGGGAAGGGTTTCTGGTAGCAGTCAGTGTTTCAACCAATCTGTCGAAGCCTCTGACTGAAGATTGTTGCTGAATATCTGGGCAGCAGAGATGATGGCATCAGTTGTTGGCAAACGCTGATAATCCACCTCAGTTGCTTTTGCCACTCCTGGTTAAATATCCGTCTGGCTGTTTGGTTACAAAGTCGAGATGTTAGAGTAGGGGATGTGATCTTTGCTTATTAATACGGAAGGAAAACCTGGTTTGAACCGACCTGCTCTGCATCCATGAAGCCTCATTGTAAACTCCTCTGGGATTTGGGGTCAAAGTTCAGCTTCTGTTTGACTTTTTCAGACGCTAATCAGGTAGCTACACTTCATAACAACTGTCCGAACTAAAAGGTAAACGCAAAAACCCTTCCAGCTGCACAGCCTCTGAAACAAGAGGAGATAATTGTTAAAAAAAACCCACCTCAGCCAAAAAATCTGAACAAAATCAGATGCAAAGTAACAGAGATACTCCAACATGCTGAGCTTCGCAATTCTGAAGTTAATAGTTTCATGATTGCAAGACTTTGTCATGACTCGCTGAGAATAGGACTGAGATAAAGTGAAAAAGCAGCCAAAGTCCAATGATAAATCTTTAAAAACATGTTTTAAGTTGGAAGAGCTGCAGTCCAGTATGTGTGAACTCCTGCTGGTCAATAGGACGTCCAGGTGGGGACTTGAACTGCAGCATGTTTCATTTATAAATTGTGTTTTTTAGGTCTAAATGCTGGTTTAGAGTATTCAGGAACAGAACCTTAAAGCTGCAGCTCCTGCTCTCTCAAACAGATGTAACACATTTCCTTTTGGGCTTTCAGGACCATCACTGGAGCTCGTATCACGTCTCTTCCCAGTTCGATGTGTGAGCAGCTTCCAAACCTTCAGCTGCTGTGAGTCTTCTCATCATCTCCATCCCAACCAGTCCTTTATAGTCCCAACACAACACCTTAATGTGCAGCAAGGTGCTGCGTTTAAGGACCGTTGGACGTCCCTGATGGCTGCTGATGGCAAAAACTGTGTTTGTGTCTGCAGCGACCTCTCGTATAACAAGATCCAGACTCTTCCAAGCTTCACTGGCTGTGAAAGCATCCAGAAGATGTGAGGTTTATCTTCATTTCCTTTTAATGAAGGATTTTATCTCTCTTATCTGGGCAAGGAAGGCCTTTTGTCAACCTCTGAGGCCTGTAAAGCACATTTATCAAGTCTCTGGTTACCTTAGCAACCAGTAAAACACATCCAGCTGTGCATCATGGGAGCAATTAGCAGTAGTGTTGTTTGTTTAAGACCAATCAGAAGCCAGGAAAACGCTTTAAAGTAGAAAATTTAAAGTGATGCAATGGAAACAGTGTGACTGGTCTCTGTGTTGCAGTGATCTCCACCATAACGAGATCGAGGAGCTGAGAGAGAACACCTTCACCGGCCTGATGACCCTTCGCTCGCTGTAAGAACACACACTGTGAAGATTTAATTAGTCTTCAGATCCTGACCCATGAACCCAACTTGGACCTCTTTAAGTACTTCCAAATGGAAGCGCTGATCCAGGTGGTCCGCTTGTCGTTGGAGCAGCTGTCATGAAGTCAGTGAGGGAGGAGAGGAACCACGACTGCTGGTGCTCCGTCTGCCTGAAATGAATTCAAGGCTCTCCAGCTCAGGAAAAGCAATGCAAATTAGCACAAAAATAATAGAAGGAGTCGCACCAGGGACTCCTGAAGTGGACTGTAGGAAGGGAGGCTCTGTCTGAGGGCAGTGGTTGGTTATGAAGGCTGGTCTGATGGAGATGTGAGAAACAGACTCTGAAGATCATGGAGTAAATATATATTGAAGACAGTTCTGCTGATGATAATGAGTCAACTGAACAGGATACCATCAGAGACGAGAGGCAAAAATGATGCTGGTGATGCAAGAGATGGAGATGTTACCCCAACCTTGGACAAGTTGTTCGATGCAACCTGGGACAGAGGAAGGACAAGAGGATGCAGCCTGCAGCCTGCAGCCTGAATGGAGATCCTGCTTGAGAACATTTTAAATCACATTTAAAGAGTCTGAAAGAGTTTGAACTGTTCTCCAAACATGAATCCTCATTCAGTTAGCTTTGTGTGATATTGATGCTGATATTTTATCCCTTTTCTTTTGTAGAGATTTATCCTGGAACCGGTTGTCATCTGTGAAGCCAAACTCATTCTTTGCTCTGACGTCTCTCTCCAAACTGTGAGTTTTTCTGCAACACCAGAGACTCTTTGCAAACCACTATGATGCATTTAAATCAGAGGGTTTTGCCTCATTCCCTTTCAGGAGGTGAAACTGCCCTTGTTAAAAGCTTTAAGCAGCAAAATCAGATTACTGATTATGTAAATACTTTGGTGTGAACAACTGGACCATTTTCTGTTTCTGCAGTGACCTGTCGTCCAATCAGCTGTCCTCTCTGCCTCTTACTGGTCTGCAGAGTTTAACTCACATTCGGCTGGTGGGAAACGATCAGCTGATGGAGTTAATACCCCGAGAAGACCTGCCACGAGTCAGGTGGGGTCCTGAGATTCTGGTTTTTCTGCCTACTCTGCAGTTTCTAGGAATAAATGCTAAGAGTTGTAAGTGTTTCCTCAGGGTGATGGAGCTTCCCTTCGCCTTCCAGTGCTGCGCCTTCATCTCCTGTGAGACGAGAGGAGAAGGAGGATTATCCTGGGAAAGAGACGAGGCGGCAGACTCTACAGCGAGAGACGCTCCTTTCCTTTCCAGTCATGGTAAACGCCACAAGAAGCACCTCAGAGTTCCTGATGCAAAGAACCAAAAGAAAACATCAGAGGAGAGATGGAAACGTGAAAATATAAAAAAATACAAAACAGGCACAACTGAGGACGACGCCGTATCAGAGCCGTTGTAAATAGAAAAAAATGTTGTAAATTTGCAACTTTTGAAACTCAAAACTTTCCATATTTTCTAGAAATGTCTTTCTGTTTTTGTTTATTGCCTGAAATTATATATTTTTCTGTCTAGAGTGGACCTAACTCACCCGAACTGTGACTATGAAGCTGAAATGGATCAAAAATGAATCGATCAAAATAAAACGATACGGATCGATTTAATTTATACGTCCTGAAGAAAATATGAGACATTTAATACATTTGAGTACAAAGGCTCTCAATAAAAGTGGCCCTAGAAGACTTCATTGTTTTCTGGAAATTTGATTTTGTCCTAAATAATTCTATTAAAAACACATTTAATAAGTAATTTATGTATTTTACAAGCAGCAGTTTCCTTCCCGTGTGTTTGTGCAGTGGACCAGGACTGGGACGATTTTCTGATGGAGTTTGAAGACGAACCCAAACCTGAACACTCTGTTCACTGCAGCCCGGCTCCAGGTAGCAAAATGTCTCTATGTTCACTTTTTTCAACTTGTTTCAAGTTACAAAAACACTACATATATCTGATTTGCAGACTATTTGTCCATTGGCTGATTTGACCTTGTCATGAGTGGGAACTTTAAAAAAACTTAAATTGGAAGTTTTGGACAGAGAGACGCTGCAAAACATAAAATTGTGCAAAAATAAAACCCATAATCTTTCGTCTACCAGCCGGGGTTCTACGATCCAGGACGCAGATGAGAAGATTGAGGAAATGTTAGGCAAATATAACCAAAAAGGTTTATATTTTGGGCCAGCAGGGCAGAAAACTGATCCAAACTCCTAGAGCCTCAAATCCAGAGTCCTGGGGTCCAACAACAAACTAAAGCCACAGTCACTAGTTTTATTAGCCGTAGAGTCAGTCAGCCAATCAGGGAGAGAGTAGGTGATGTGTTCGGGGCTGGCTGGGAAAACAGAGATGTCAGTTGGATAACAAACTGCACAAAGAAAGTCACTTTATAATTGGTTACAGTTTAATATTATGCAGATGAGCCGCTATAGGTTTCTAAAGAGATGCACTAAATACAACCAGAGCCAGGAGGAGGGGCTTAACGCTGTCAATCAAACTCATGTACTCGCTGCTAAATGTACTAATGGCAGAGAAATAGATTACCATTACAGGAAAACTTTTTGACCGCAGTCAACAGCAGCTAGGCTAACTAGCCTTAGCATTGACAACAGGTTATGTTAACTGCAATGTAGCAGAGCCCAAGGGTGATTGACAACGCTAAGACCTGCCTCCTGGCTCTGATTGGTTGGGACATATCATCCTGCATCAGTTTAAACTAAAATGTAAAAACTGTTACCGCAGCTTTATGAGCTAATCTTCGGATCGCTCTCAGGTCCGTTCCAGCCGTGTCTCCGCCTTCTCGGCAGCTGGATGATCCGAGGCGGCGTCTGGCTCATCGCTGCAATCTCATTGGTCAGCAACGGCCTCGTCGTCCTGTTGGTCTTCTTCTCTCCAGCCAGCGTCGTCACGCCCCCCAAGCTCCTGATTGGCCTGCTGGCTGTGGTGAATGGCCTGATGGGAGTGTGGAGCGGCTGGCTGGCGGCGGTGGACGCCTGGACGTTTGGCAGCTTCTGGAGGTTTGAACGCGGTTATTATCTGACTAACTTCCTCCTCCTTGGTTTCAATGTCTGTTCTGTTTCAGGTACGGGGTGAAGTGGGAGAGCAGCTTCCTGTGTCGCCTCAGCGGCTTCCTGTGTGTGTTTGCGTCTCAGACCGCACTCTTCCTGCTGACCGTCGCGGCTCTGGAGCGATGTCTGTCTGCAGCAGGTGCAACGCAGAGCAGCAAAACTGACAGGAGCAGCGGTGAGAGAAACATCAGCAAACATGTAACTTTAGAACCAATATTCTGTCACCAAGCCTAATTCACATGGCGTTTTTATACACTTACAGTTGAATAAGGTTTGACGCCTGGCATGAAGTTTACATTAGCCAATGTTTATTCTGCACCCAGAATGCATTGCTGCAGAACAGGAAACATTTTGAAAGATATATTGATGTCCTCCGTGTTTTCTGACCAATGGTAGAAGATCAATTAGGCAAAATCAGAAACAAAGGTAGCAAAACTAAACAACTTCCAATCTGACGCCATGAGGTAGGCGTGAAATAACACATTTATTGTAAAACTACCAATAAGAACCATTGTAGAGAAAACAATCAATAAATTTTTTACATTTTTAGATTAATCTTGGAAAACTTTGGGGAAAAAAACTTGGAAATTTCTGTTTGAAAAGTAAAAATTTTGTAAGAAAAAATTCAGATTTGGAGATTAATGTAAAACAAATTCTTGAAAATGTTTGATTAATTGATTAATTGGAAAACATTTGCGTTCAGAAACCTCCGTGGTTTTTCCAAAACTGAGTTTTTGGTGGAAATTTTCTCCTTTTTTCTGTGATCAATGGCCCTAATTAATTGTTGTAGATATATGATGTTGTAACATCTTTTGTTTTTAACATGATCAAACGCAAATTTGAATACAGAGCATAAAAGATATGTAGCATGACGTTTCAAATGCTTTGAATTATAAGGTTTGAATTATTTGATATCTTATTTCATACTTTAAAACTCATCCATGTTTTACCTTCTGGTCCTGCAGGTCGTTCTTCGTCGCCGCTCTTCATCCGTTTGTCGATCTTCCTCTGCTTCCTGCTCGGCTTCGTCGTCACTCTGCCTCCGCTGATGGCCGGTCACAGCAGCTCCTCCTTCTGTTTGCCGCTGCCTTCGTCGTCCTCCTCTTCCTCCTCCCTGGCCTTCGTGGTCTCCTTGGTGCTCTTCGACTCGCTCTGTTTCCTCGTCATGACGCTCTCCTACACTCGCCTCTACTGCCGCGCCAGCAAAGCTCCGCCAAACTCCGACGACGACGCGGCGTTGACTCGTCACGTCGCCTGGCTGCTCTTCTCCGACTGCCTGCTCTACCTCCCCGTCGCCTTCCTCTCCTTCTCCTCCCTCCTGCGGCTCCCCGCCGCCGGGCCGGAAGCAGCGAAGGGAGTCCTGCTGCTCGTGACGCCGCTTCCGGCTTGCGTAAACCCGCTTCTCTATCTCCTCTTCAACCCTCTCGCCAGGGGAGAGCTGGCGGCGCTGGCGGCTCGCGCCTGCAGGGGCGCAGTGGCGTCAAAGTTACAGAGAAGAGGCATGACCGGAGGACGGCCGCTGGATTCAACGTACGACGAAGACGCGGAGAAACAGTCGTGTGACTCGACTCAAGCGCTGGTGGTTGTGGAAGGTGTGAAGAAAGAGGAGGAGCAGAGGAGCAAGACGCAACCGTCGCTGTCGGCTGCCCAACGTCGCTAAACGAACATGAAACTCACACGTGTAGCGTTTGTTGGTCTCACCTGACAAAAGCTTGAAGATCGATCCCAAAGGTTCTGCTTCATTCTAACGGAACCTTCAAAATCTGCCTCATTTTAACAGGGAGCTGTTGTTCAAAATTCCCATTTACGCTTCAATTTGGGTTTGAACTGCTTCTGAAAGCAGATAAAGCACTTAAAAAAACAGTAAGTTAATGTTTTTGATGTGTGGAAAACGAGCCATTTCAAAAACCTCCCAAATATCAACTCACATTATACGGGCACTATGCCGTTACCTAGCAACTCGTGGAATTCCACCTGTTACCTAGCAACCCAGGTCAGCTGGTTTTCCGCTGTATGCGCTGTACAATGGCTGCAGGAAAAGACGAGTTCTGTTGTTTACTTACCATCCAGAAACTGTTTGCTGCATTTTTGTTGGTTGTGCAGGAGGCTCCACTTCTGCTTTTTAAAGATGTACGCTTGTATAATTGTGCATCTGTTTGCAGCTATTTTCATGTGTGAGTGAAAACAGTGAGTTGGGGGCCAGAAGCAGCTTATTTGGATTTAAAGTGGCAAGACCTATAACAGCTAAAATCTGATTATCTAATAATGATTTTGTGCAAAAAAATATAATGAACATGATTTGTATAGGCCATAGAAAGAACCTGTTCCAGAAAGCAGAACAGATCATCCTTTAGGTTTCAGGCCATCAAAGTAAAGGAACTTCAGCCTTTACAATCCTGCATGTTTTAGTGAGACAGATTTCTATGGCGGAGATGGAAAAAAGGGGTAAATTTCCACAAAAAAATTAAGAAATTTTCAGTTTAATCTCAGAAATTCTCTAGAAAAATAGTAAGCAGAATATTTTCTCGATTAATCTCAGAGATTTTCTTTTTGAGTTTCCAAAGTAAAAAATATATAGAAATTTTGGAAAGTTTCTGAATTTGAAAATTCAGAAATTTTCAACATTTGAAACTCAGAAAACTACGAAGTTTTATTTCAAGATGTTTTTTTTAAATTCATCTCAAAAAATTGTTTGTACGGATTTTCAACTTTTCAAACTCAGAAATTTTCTGACGTTAATCTAAAAATTTGAGGGTTTTTTTCTCACTGATTTTCAACTTTTCAATTTTTTGAAAAGCCAATATTTATGCCAATTTTTTGGCATAAATAATTTTGTCTTCTATTCTGGTTCTAATACGTCGTATTTCCTCCATTTATTCCCTGTCATCACTAACACAGCTGGTTTGCGTGACTCTTCTCCCGATACAGGAAATCCTGATCATTTGAAGCATAAGTAGTTGATTGACGTGATTTCTGAGAATATAAATACATTTTTTAGGTTTTATTGTTGATTTATTTGGTGTTTTTATGTGGCAATCCCATGTAAATGAGGCCAAAACACGTCCAGAAATGACTGGAAGGGACCAGATTTCATGAATTTTTGCTCGCTTTTCCAGCTGTTGTCAGGTGAGATCAAACCTAAAGTCCAGCAAATGTAGCAGCTGAAGAAGAGAAGCCTGAACTCATTTTTCTACTTTTTCCTGTTTTGACCAGACGGTTTGTTTCAGAGGGTCGCACACATCATGAAGGGTTTCATTTTAAAACATGGTTTTGCAGCAACGCGCCACCAAATGTTCGCGCTAACGTCTCGTGTTTCTGCGAGCGAGTGTGAAAACTGCAGCCCGCGTGAGAGTTTCGTCAAACTGGAGGAGAAAACCAGCTGCAGAATCATCCGTCCATTCAGTCTGAAATGTTTATGTCTTTAAGCTCATTCTGGCCTCATTTTCAGGTCACGAGAATAAAAATAATCTGTTTTTGTGTTGTAAATAGGCGCTACTGTGACAATCTTCATTTACGTAGACTGTGAGAAATCTGTTTTTTCAAGGTTTTTGTTGTATGTATATTACAGTTGTTTTTTTAACGCTTGTCTTTTTCATGTTTGTCATGTGAAGTGGTGATTGTGAACACTGTTTCACATAAATGTGACCTAAAATACCTGCAGATTTTCTCACCTCTCATCCTAAACCTTTGGGCAGGAGAAACATTTTCTACTTCATTTATTTATTTTCTTTTTTTAAATGGTCTGACATTATATATATTTTAGAGGAAAAATTTTCATCTTTGCTTGTTGTGGTGATTTAATGGACATTTTACAGTCATCTGCTTTTGAATAAATCAACTCTGTTGGGTCTTAAATCAAAGCTACTTTATGTATTTCAGTATATTTTTAATCTAATATTAACAAAACGGCTGAGAAGTTTAAGAAGTGAAACCTGCTTTGGTTAACATAGAAACTTTGATTTATAACCATAATTTTGCTTTATTTATAATCAAATAAAATATTAAACTTTAACAAAAATAAATAATTTCTTATTTTCAGTAAAATGCTCCATAGTTGTGGCAATTTAAGGACATGTCTGAAGACAAATGACAAAAATGGATGATAAAAAACATTTTTTTGCTGTTTGAGTAAATTTAATGCAAATATTTAATGAAAAGTTTTGGGTTTTTTATCTGAAATTCAGATTTCTCCACACTTTTCGTTTAACTGAAGAATAAAATGTTGCAAAACAAGATTTGTTTTAATATTTTCCCTTGATGACATAAGTAGTATTAAAATAATCCAGCTGTGAATTTTCCGTACAATTGGACATTTAAAAATTAATTTTGACAAAGTAATCATTGGAAGTGGATTTTTAAAAATATATATTCAAACAGTAGAGCTGTTAAAATATATAAAAATGGATAAATTCACTGTCAAACAGCATTTTTCCCAGTGTTAAATTATTTCCACACTTATTTGCTGGTATTTTAGAAATCAAAGTTATTTTTATTATTTTGGGTGAATCATGTTTTCAGAACCTTTTTGCTGCATTTTTCAGGTGGGAATCAGAAAATACAGTAATTTCATTTGAAACAAACTTAAGTGGATAAATTCAGCAACACTACAGATGAGTCTGCATCAAATATTAATAGTTATAACAAGAAAAAACACATAAAATCTCAATTCATTTGTAACCACAAGGTAATATAACAGAAATGTGATCAGAGGGACCGGGAATTGAACCAGTGACCTTCCGATTGCAGCAAGACTACTTGATATATTGTTATTGACGCATTGCATAAATTACAGGGTTTGAACAAGTTATAGTATTCCTATCTTTGTATTTATGTTGGATTTCCTGTTTTCCTTCATTATCATGTTCATTTAGTTTATATATCAGCTTTTTCTGTGTATTTCACCCAAAGTCTTATATGGGCATGTTTTTCTTTGATATCGTCCCATTTTATTTTTTTAATTACACAGATAACCTAAATACACAAGTAGATGGAAATTATTTTAGATCATGGTTTCTGCCTTCCTCAACATTTGCCCCACAGTTGGTCTAATTGTAACAACAAAATGTAATAACTTTGGTCAAAGAATTTGTCTTGATATGTTTTTCTGTATGTGAAGTGATTTTTGGTAAAAACTCGTTTTCAGTGTTGTACTTTCAATATCTAACGCTTTCAAAATAAAACAAACCAGGTGAAATAAGTGGGCGGGGTTTAAGCTTATGCCCCGCCCTTTTTATGTGTTACCACAGCAACAATCAAATGAATATATAAAAAAATTAATAATCACAAAGCATGACTATGAATGTGTGCTGTGTTAAAAGTTTGCTGCTGCACTTTTCTGTAATCAGCACTTAAAATGTAAACAAATTAAATGTTTGCTGAAACGTAAAATGCTTCTTCCCTCCAAATGTTCTTCTTGTAAATCTTTGTAAAGTTCTTTGAGTGTTTGTTGGAGTGTAGTTTGTAAAGTTTAGCTTGAAGTTACAGTTTGTGACGTAAATAAATCAGCAGTGCTGCAAAATGTATAGATGAGTCTGTTATTATCCCTATTAGCATTAGCAAACAAGTTTACATTTAATGTAAACCAAGTAGATTTCTTTACTAACTTCGCCAAATCCTTTTTCACTCTAAATTCGGAGCCTCCATGAATGCCTCATACGTCCTTAGTGTGACGTATTAACGTCAGAGTTCACAGCAAATGACAAAAATATGTCCGGTTCCTGCAGGCTTCTATGTGAGAGGCATATTATGAACAAATTGGTATAATGTTCGAAATAAAAAGTTAAAATATCTGTAATTGAGGGGGAAAATAACCTCCAATGTAACTCAGCGCTTATTGTGTCGAAGAAAAGCGATTCGGTGAGTTAGCATTTTAGCTAGGTTATGCTACAGCGTTTTATTGACGCATTAATATTGTTTTTTTAATATGACCAGAAATATGTTCTGCTAAGAGAAAATACGTTATTTGACTAAGTAATTTGGTTCGCTATTAGCTTAGCTAAAGTGCTAAGCTAATGCAGCTTATACTGCGTTTTCTAAACTCTCCGCTTTGTTCGGAGTTTTTACAGATAAACGTTTTTAGTGATGTTAAACTGAGGTTTACATACATAAAACATAAAAATATTGGTTTTCCTAGATAATCGGCGATGTGCGCGCAAGGCCCGAAGCAGAGATGCAATGTCAGCCTGGTGGTCACTATTTCATGGTGATGAAAAGGTAGGAAAATATTTATAATATTAGCCATAACAGCAGTATTAATACTAGATATTGCTAAAATTCCAAACTTTTATATCGTCTGATCTTACAATAACTTCCTAAAATATCTGATTCTTTCTACTAAATTGATATAATACGAGTTTTACTATTAGAAGAGATTAAATATCTATATTTTTAATGATGCTTCAGTGCTATGCTGTCCAAACCCGACTGGATGCTGGTGATGGCAAACAAAACATGGAAACTACAATCACTCATCAGCCCTTTAAACAGATGGTTACCATGGAGACCGAATACAGGCTGGCGGGTGGACATTACTACTGACCAAACAGTTACTCTAATGTCTCTGGTGACGTGTCTGAATGCCTGGGAGTTGCTGGTTGATGTTCTACAGTAGATCACTTGTAACACGTTGATAATCGCAGTCTTGACGTTTCCTCCTCTTTGAAGGTGCGTCAAAGTTCCCCCCATTTTATCGGACATTTTTAGAACAACTGATGACTAAATCTTTATGATCGGCCCTGGTGAAGTATAAAATTGTCTCAGTCATCCTCTACCTTTTTGAGTTTTTACACATATTTCGGGATGTACTGATATGGAACAGTGACTCCATGACTGCTGCAGAATAAATGACTGACTTAACATAAACCTTTATCTGGCTAGAATGAGTCACAGCAGCTTGTCAGTCACACTCACTGACTGATGTGGATGAATCACTAAATAAAACTTAAAAGTGGATTTTTTTTTTAACACTGAGAAGTTTAATGTTTGGAAACTTACCAAATATTAAATGTTCTTTAAGGATCCTGATCAATTTGATCTGAAGAGGTCGATGTGACACCCCTGGGCTTACTATTTCCAGTTCTGTCAGATGAGTTGAAAGAGAAGCTTCATGGATTTTTGTCAGCACCAAGAGAAGGAAGAAGTTCAAAGTACCGCTCCTTTCGCTCATAATGGGCAAGGGTCGTATCCCCTACTCCAACATCCTCTTGCCTGACTGACTAAACATTCTACCAGACAGATTTAAAGAGGAAGCCAATGAACTGGATTAGCAGTGCTTGCCTACAACTAATGGTGAATTCAGGAATGTTAAATTAAGCTGTTGGCTGCAAACAGCAACAGTCTTCAATCAGAGACCTCAAGAGCCGTTGCAAAACTGACTGCTACTGGAGATCAACAACATTTGATTAAATAAAGTGTGTTTGAATTGAGCTCAATTTCTACTTATTGTTTGTCTTTAATTAAATGTTTTATCACGCTTGGATTATTTACGTCTGAGGCTGGTGGCTGTCCACCACCAGCCTCAGGTTTTTTTTTCTTACATCTGTTTGACAGTTTGGGTGGATTTTTAGTGTTAAGCTGCTAATTTTATGTTCCAGTTGTTCAAACTCAACTGATGTGAGTCATTCTGGTTTATTTCTAAAACAATCGCACAATTATTCACAACAAACCACAGAGTCTGACTCACATAGCTGCTGATGAGGTGTACTCATTTCAACGCAAATGAACCAAAATGGAGTTTAGATTTATCTGTAGTATAAACTGTTTTTTTGGGTTTATTTCATACCCATAATTATTTATATAATTGGGTAAATTGAGGTGAATTATTTATTTTAATTGTTCTTTTATATTTTTTACTCATTTTCTCCAGATGGGTCACCGGTTTTGGATTCAAAGATCCAAAAATTAAAGATGATGCTACATCGCCATCTACTGGGCAAACGTGGAATTACATTAGAGCTCAATTTAAATGACTTTCCCCCAAACGTTTTTTTATTAAGCAAAATTAAAGATTGTTTTTTCTCCTTTCACTAAAACCCATTAAATCAGTCCATCTATAGTTATAAAAATTTAAATTCATGCAAACATTTTTTTCCCCTTCCTGTTGATTTATTTGAACTTCAGCAAGTTGTCTCATCCTCTTGTGTGGATGATTGAATGCATTGATTTGAGTGAGAGATGTGGGAGTTTTTTCTTCAGACAACACTGCTGGATTTCAGGATGTCTAATTTTTACACTTAAATTAGTTTTTTTATGAGTCATGCTGCACAATTTGGAGGTGTGTGTTTCACCAAACCGTACTCCATTGAGTTCATGCTCTGACATTTTATAATTTTCTGAATTTATTGGAATTTTTGACACTTCTGTCAAAATAAAATTAATTCAGTTTAGTAAAATTTGAGTAACTTTTTTTGAGAAATTTTAGACAAATTTTTACTATGCCTTGCTTTTTACTTTTACTTGAAGTATTGCTGCTCTTACTTAAGTAAAATTTCTGGATTTTCTACTCACAGAATACAAAACAAACATACTTTAATTACAAATTTTCCACACACATACGTTTTCTTTAAAGTTTCATTAGTTTTTAGAGAAAATTTATTTTGAAAAAACTTTCTTTTATTTGATTTTGTTATTTTTTGTTACATACACAAGTTATTGTCATCTTGGTTCTTTATATTTTGGTAAAATCTGAATCTGTAATTCTGATAATTTGATCAGTTACTGAATACTTTTTACCAAATCCTTTTTAGTCTTACTTGAATAATTTCTTGGGCGACTACTTTTTATTTTTATTTGACTAAAAATATGTTGAAGTAGTTCTACTCCTGAGTACATTTTTTGGGTAGTCAACTCACCTTTGATGAATGTGGAATTAAATTTTGCTAAATACTTTGTTACAGAATTTTTCAACTTAAATATATCAAATATTAATTTGAGAAAACAATGTTTTTGCATGTTTCTTTTCAGCTAAAAAAGCACAATAAGTGATATACTTGCGCTGAAATGCAGCATAATGGAGGTAAATTAGTGTTACAGGAAGGTGACTGGCTGTTTTATGACTGCGTCAGATGAGGGAACACCTTTTACCTTTTTCTGTTCAAAGCTCAAAGTCCAGACACAGACGCAGGCGGTCCACAGACAGGCACCACAAACCAATTTTTTTTTAAAAATAGCTAAAAGAAGTGACTCTACCGGCTGGAACCTCACAAGAAGAGTTTTGTCATTGAGTATATTGGTAGAAACTGTGATTCTGGAGCTGAACTCGCCCTCACACATGGATGGTACCTGAAGACGAGCGGGTCGGATAAATTTCGCCGCTGTCCGACTGGCTGGCAGCCATTTTGGACACTAACCAGGTGTGTTTGAGCAAACATGTTGAGATGGTTTCTGTTTAAACAAGACGGTTTTATCTGCCTTATGGTGAACCATTACAGCTGAAACAAAGATCACAGTGATTCATTTAGTTTTAGCAAATAATTATGTCATTAACTGTGAATACCACGAATATTCATAGGTTTGAAGTTTGAAGACTGCAAAGAAAATCAACTAGTTACATTAAAATAGGATTTTAGGAGTTGGTCGATGGTCTTTGAACTCCATCTGCAGTTTAAGCAACATCTAATTTGCTGAAAGTGTGGTTCATAAACCACATTAAACCTTTAATGTAACTTTTATGAACCACATTATTGTTTTCCATATTCTGATCACGCTGTTTGCTGCAGATGGGAAAGTTTTAGCAGATTGTAAAGGAAGTTGTTGATTCAAAAGTTTAAAATATATTAAAAGTTGAAGTACTCAGCTTGACAAATAGGCAATTTGAACTCTGCACTGGAAGTTTACAGAGGGGTGTGTTTAGTAGGTTATGAGGTTACGTTTAATTTTCTGTGGTGTTTGAACAGAAGAATGATGTCCAGAGCCGGAAATAAATATGTGCTGTTAAAATATGTCATTTTTAGAGCTTAGTTAAAGGTTATTACACTGAGATGCAACCAAAACGTTTAAGAGCTGGAGTCAAAGTCAAAACGAGGATTGGCGTATGCTTAGTGTTATGACCAATTTATTAAAATAGCTTCATTAAGGAAACAATAAAGCTATTTTAAAGACAATCATCTGGGCATCTTTTACCATTGATAATATTGTGGTGAAATATCTACAGTCCTTGAAGTAAGATTACTAACAGGATTCAGCAGGATTTGCTAGTGTTGATATTTATTTGTCTTTACGGGAAACAATCTGTTCTCTGTTTAAAACTGAGAAAAGTAATTTAGACACCTAAGAAATATAGCAGATATCTAACAAAGGACTTATTGTAACAACAATCTCATGTTAAAAGGCCACTGCTAACAAACAAGCTAACTTTGCTAGCATCACTATCATTTAGCATGTCTGCATCATTAAGCCTTTTTTTTTTTTACATCTTTATTTCATGCAAACTTGATTTATTAAACTGCTTCTTATCCATTGTGTCATTAAAAAGTGTAAAATTTAAGTTTAGAGTTTGAAAAATTTCTAAAACAGTCCGATTTTTCATAACTTATGTTAAATTACGTTAATTTGGGTCTTAAATTTATCGTTTTATAAATACCTTCATCCACTGCCGCATGGAAAACCCCGATAACAACACAGAGAAATTACCTCAACGTAGACAGCGATAATAAACCAACAGGAAACAAACGCAAAGAAAACCAAACACAAAGACTCATGGATCGTGACAAATTTGATAAACTGTTTGCCAGAGCCAAATTTTAGCATCGCACTAAACTGTTTATGTTGAAGAAAAGATATTGGGGGGGAAACAAACAGTTGATTTACTCTTTGTTATAATTGCTTTTCACCAATCATTGTTTTAAAAAGCTAATAATCAGCCTTGGCTTTCAGCTCTGGAACCATGATGATAGGAACGCTTTACCTGACTATAGACACCTCAAGATTCTTTTCATTTTACCTCACCAGCAATGTCCATTCAGCAACCACAGCTCTACGACCTCCATCGCCTGTTTTGGGTTTATTTTCAAGAGTTGATGCTTAAAGTCCATTTATTCATTCTTGGTACCATCAGTACATCAGAAAGTCTTTAGTTCTCTGGACATTTGATCGATTTAGATGGAAAGTAACACGACGAGTCTTTTGGAGAGATGAATGTATGTTTGTTATTCTTGTTAGCCAAAGGTATTACACCATTCTTCATCTGTGTTGTAGGTAGCATAAAAGTAAAAGGGTTGTCATTGGGTGATTGTTGTAAACCAAGATAAGGATGGAACGTTTACCATTTATGAGCTTCTTTACATTTAACAACATTTTTTAACATTGAACTTTGGATCATTATCTAAGTGTGATGGATCATCACAACACAGGGACTCCTAAAGCAAAAAGCCCCAATATTTACCTGCTTACTGCATTGTGATATTCTCAGTCTGGTGGTCAGCAGTAGCTGCAGGTGGAGATCCTCCTGACTCCTCCGCGTTCCAGCGCAGCAGCGCCCCATGCATGGCAGCATGGAGCCTGGAGCCAGTGGGCCACCGCTCCAGGTTCTTGGAGAGAACGAAGCACTGCAACAATTCTTCAGCGGTGAGACGTTCCACAAATCTTCACAGCATACCTGAAAATACCAGTCAAGGTTTTAAAGAACAAGGTTTTAAAGAACGTCCCAGTTATTCCTAAACACGAGAATCCAACATTGGTTCAAGAGGCGCTCCATAGTTTGAAGGATTCTCCAGACTGATGTGGTTTTGTTTTTCATGGACAAGCAGGTCCTCTTGAAGTTTGGTGAAAAAAGTTCAGCCTCAAGAGATCACAAATGCTTTGAGCCCACTTATGTTCAAACAAGGAAAGTCCTGGGCTATTTGAAGAATGTATTTCGATAAGCAGGTGTTTCTTTGAGGAGCTGTCCAGGAAGAGTGACGGCTAGTTCTCAGTTTGAACTGAAGGTTTTTGAAGGCAAATCTCAAGAAATTAAAGCTTTTCTTCATCTTCTTCAGTCTAAAGTGAGATTCAAGGACACTGATGTCAAACTCTAGTTGAGGACCAATGCCTTTATATCAACACACCTGAATCCCATAATTAGGTCAGTTGCTTTCAATTTGAGACACTTTCAAAGGTTGCGGGACACTTGATCCCGAGGACTGGAGTTTTACATCTTTGTTCTTGGAGAAAGAGAGTATCTCCATTGCATCAAGAGCTTCTGATATCTATGAAGTGTTTGACATGTGCTTGAAGAATTTAGACTGTTTTTTCTTTTCAGGCACTCAAAAAGATTTGTGAGTTGAGGTGAACCGTCTAAGTGTTTTTTTAGGTTATACTAATAGACTGTTATAGTTGTGGCATGTGTGACGGTAGTTCTACCTTTGAGGGAGCCAGAACTGTCTTTGGAGAACTCCAGTTTCCACTGAATATAGTGGAAGCAGAAGTTAGTCTGCCAATGACCTTTTAATTTAAGTAAGGTTGGTCTCAAAGATGCAACACACCATTAAGTGCCAAAGAAAGACGTGGTTTAGAAGAGGTTTGAGCAATATGCAGGTGACTCTTAATGCTTGGTTGGTGAACTTATAGATCAGGTCTTCCTACTCTTTATGCTCTTAAAATTATGCTGACAAGGTTCATGAGATCTTCAGGAAGCTTGTGCTGGTCATTGTAAAGGTGATGTTTCTGAGACAGTTCACTGCTTTGTGTTTCCATCTTTCTTTTAGGGCTTTAACCACAAAACACTTTCTTTGTGAAATCGAGGAAGTGTCTTCAAATGTGACCATTTCTATCGACCTTTTCTAATGCAATAAACAATTGATGAAACTTGGTTGGTGATAGTGATCCAGTGCAGGATTGTCAGCATGTCAGTGGTGTTGAAGGAGTATGAAAATATATGTAATATCATTAATTATTATTGGCCCAAATGTTCATATCAGTGAATCCCTAATTGATTTCATTGAGAAGAATGACGAAAAAAATCTAATTATGTGACAGTAATCACCAGCTGTGATCATAGAGTTATACATTAGTTTCCTTTCACTCTGCGTGAGTCTTGATCCGCCATGTTGACCTTTGCAGGTCAGGACGTCAGCAGTGTGTTGGACAGCTCCGTTGCTGTCGACACCAGCATCCTGGAGCAATACCTCAGCAACGACATGGATCCCAGCAACTTGTGAGTCTCCGAGAAAGATTATTCAATCATTCAAAGAACTGATCAATGCTCATTCAGGCACCAATAAAACACTTAAAGGATTAACTGTAAATAAAACTACAGGTTACAAAGTAGTTTAATTATTGTGTTCATTGAGTTATTTGGTAACCAAGAATACCCAGAAATCCTTGTGTTCTTGTGTTGTTGGTTCGTTTTTACTTGGTCAGAATCAGCCTGTTGTAGCTTCAGTACAATGAGAATTGGTTTTAATGTGGGAAACTTTCTGCTATCTGAGCACATACGCTGTTATGCAACATCATAATTTAACACTGACCCAGTTGGTGTTCAGATAAGTGAAGATTGCAGACGGAGACGGCTCCGTGTCGGACGGAACCAGCATCACTGAGTCCCGCTTGTTTTTGTTTTATCTTCCAGCATGCTTCCTGAGTCTCCTCCCGACTCGGAGGCCTGTTCTCCTCCGCAGATACCAGGTAGTTTTAACACACGTAAACGCAAGAGCTTAAGCAATCTGCTCTGATTTCTAGTGCAGATGTCCTAGAATGCTTGAAATAAGACAAAACTAACTTTTAAGTAAATTTAAAGCAAGATACAGGAACTTGCTCAAAGTAAATAATTTCTTAATATTGATTAAAAAAATAATTTGACTCTTTTCAATATCAATATGAAGGAATTACTTACTAAAATAAGTTCCTACATCTTGCTGAAAAGTTACTTTTAAGTTAGTTTTGACTTATTTGAGATCTGACATCTGAACCAAAACTGATTTGTAAGGTTTTGTGTTTTTGAACTGATCCAGTTGAATGACAGAAGCCAAGTTTCCTTCCCTTGTTGTTACCCGTGCAACTAAAACCTATTTTCACTTGTAATGCATCAAGATGCATTCAGTTGTTTTTGTTTTGATAATAAAGCATTTTTTAACAGAAATACAGTCTGGCTGGAACGATTAAATTGATTAATTGTGATTAATTTAAATAATCATCAATTAATTTAGTGATCAAATAATGAACTGGAGTATAAAAACCCAAAATAAATTTAATTTGACAAAAGAACAACACATTCAGAGTAGTAATAAAGCCAAAACTGCATAAAACATACATTTTGCATTTAAGATAAAAACATTGTAAATCTGTAAATGTCCATTACTCAGATAAAAAAATCTCCCTTTAAGCACCTCTTTCTATTCAATTATTAATCGCTGAATAAAAACAATAACCAACTAATTAATTTACTAATTTTAGGTAATAAAATGTTTATTTTCTTATTTAAAGTTTATTGTTTATTTCTGTAAAGTTTATAGTTTAGTACTGTATGTTTTATAAAATAAACTTAAGTGATTAAATGAAACACTTACAGAATTTTCCAATTTTTTTTCTGATTAATTGATTAATCATCAAAATAATTGTTAGAATAATATAAAAACACATGAATCTACATGTTATAAAGGCTTCTGCTGTTTTTATATTTTTAATGCATGCGGTGTTTTCTCCTGTTGGCAGATCTCGGATATGAACGGTCCTGTTGGCCCATCCGTCCAGAGGTGTTTCAACCAGCAACGTACTGTCACTTTAAGAATCGAGGTTCTACTCCCCTCGAGTCTGACCGACTCATTCAGCCCACTTCCTGTCGGTTAAAAGATGGCGGCGGCGCACCCCATTCTGACTTTCTGACCCACAACCAGCTCTGTGGTTTGGGCCTCACAGACTCTTCTGCAAAGTCTAGGACTCCACCTGATCCGCATGTTCTACCCGTTCATCAGGACACCAACCTCCCACCTGAACACTACTTGAATTCAGGAAACATTTTGCAAGGTTACACTCCACCCACACCTCCTTCCCCACTCTTACCTCCAACCAGTACATATGTCTCCGCCATGACTGACCAAGGTCTGGTCCAAAACCTCCCTGCGTCGTCTTCACACTGTGTGCTGGGTTCAGTCTCCTGGTGAGCAAACTCTTGTTTTTTTAATGTGGCTGTCTGGATTTGTGGGGGAATACTCAAGATCCCCTTTAAAACCGTTTGATTGGCTGGTGTTCTCGCTGTACGTGCTGTACAATGGCTGCTGGAAAAGATAAGAGTTTTGCTTGAATATTGATCCCAAAAGTTCTGCTTCATTCTAACAGAACCTTCAAAGTCTGTTTGTTTTTAACGGATTTGTTATGCAAAATTCACATTTATGCTTCAACTTGGGTTTCGGCTGCTTCTAAAAACAGCTCAAGCACTTAAAAAAACAACAAATATAGATCAATGGTTTTTTAGTGTCTGAAAAATTAGCCATTTCAAAAACCTCTCAAATATTAACTCACATTTTACAGGCACCGTGCCGTTACCTAGCAACCCCAGCAGACCTGCAGCAGAGCTCGAGCCTGGTCAGGTGGTTTTACCACTGTATTCACTGTACAATGGCTGCTGGAAAAGGCAAGAGTTTTATTGTTGACTAACCAACCAGAAACAACTTGCTGGGTTCTTGTTGGTTGTGCAGGAGGCTCTACTTCTGCTTTTCAAAAATGTACAGTTGTATAATTGTGTATCTGCCTGCAGCCATTTTCACGTTCGAGTGTAAACGTTGAGTTAAGCAGCAGCTTATTTTGATTTAAAGTGACAAAAACATCTCATTCTGAAAGAACTAAAATCTCACTATCTAAGAATGGTTTTGTTCAAATCATTGCAACAACTCCTTCCTCTGCCTTTTTTAAAATCTTGTTTGATGCGAGTGTATCTCTGAAGACGTTCAGTCAGGTTGTCATCACCCCACTGTTTTATGATGGTATTATAGGTCCAAAAATACAGCAGTGTTGTAAAATTTTGACATTACATGAGATGAGTTACAGTGACTCATTACAGATGAGAGGGTGAACAGAAACGCCGCACCCTCAGTTAAAAACTGGATTAAAACAACAATAATCCTGGATTAGATGTCAGCATTGTTCAGTTTGGGCGACTTTTGATGAACTTGATGACATTCAGTGGATAAAATGTGATTATTTTATGATCAGAGTTCAAACCAAGACGTGTAAATGGTTTGATCTTTTACATAATATATTACTTCTTATCAGACTGTTGTCTCTTTTTATTGATCGATTTATTCTTAGTTTGACTCGACAGCCCTTAATAAAACTTAGACAGTAAATGTAAAGGTAAAACTAAACTGGCTCATATTTTACATTTAAACAGGACGTTATTGTGAGTTTAGATCTTTACAAAATTGTATTCAATTTTTCATCAGTTCCCAGGACAGTAAAAAGAGAAGGAGATCTGAGTCTGAGGAATCATTTGCAGCAGTTGATGTTGCCAGTTGTGAGAGGGATGGGACTCATAACACTGGAAATACTTTAATTGGACCGGGTCAGAGTTCCTCCCAGTTGCTGAGATGGGAACACTACAGACGGGAACACTGGAGCACTTTATGCAACACCAGCTACCAAACACTGTAAGTAAAAGTCCCTCTGAACCAGAAGGTCAAATTAGGATTGGTTGAGGACATGAGGGGCATGAAATTACTCAGTCAAAAATTACAGCTAATTATTTAGCTACAAACTAAATATTTTAGGCAACAAGCTAACGGCTGGAAACAAAATTAGGTTTGTTACTTAAATATTTAGCTTGGTTAGAGCAAACTAAATAGTGAGGTTGAACATTAACTACTAAGGTAGCTCAGAAATAACTAAATATTTAGTGTCTGATATGTATAGCTTGCTAACTAAGTATTTAGTTTGTCACTAAATATTTAGTTGGTAAGCTAAATAGTAAACAAAAAGAAGCACTTTGTACCTTTATGCGTATATTTAGTGTGGAGCTAGTTACATTGCTCTTTATGGAGATAAATACTTAGTTTGCAAACTAAATTTCTAGGTTGGAGTTAAATATTTAGTTTGGTAACTAAATATTCAGCTTTAAGCTATAAATATTTAGTTTGGAGCTACATCGTTAATTTGCTAACTGAATGCAGAAGTTGGAGCTAAATATTTAGTTTGCTAAAATTTTAGTTAGTTAAATATTTAGCTTAGCTAAATAGTTTGCTTGATCACTTAGTATTTATGGAGTTTGTGAACTACTATTTAGTTGGAACTAAATGTTTACCTGTAGCTCCAACTACATAGCTAACTGAACATATGGCTTGAAACTTAAATATATCAATGAATGAATAACATTATGAAAAATTAACACCCATTTTTTTCTCTCATTGTAGGCTAAATAATCCAAGTTATTGCTGTTAATTTTTGGTTGAGTAACTTAACTTTACCAATGGCAACCCATAATGTTGTGGAAGTTGCACCAAATCAACAAAAAATGTGTCACTTTGTCTGTTTTAGGGCGCCTCCTGAGTACCTTATTGACACGGATAAAGGCTTTAACTATTCTCCATCTGATGAGGCTTTTGTGTGCCAGAAGAAGAACCACTTCCAGGTCACAGTTCACATTGGTGTGGCTGCAGAGCCGCATTATATCAGAACACCCAGCGATCTGCAGAAAATCGACCACTTCCAGATTAAAGTGTTTGGGATTAAGGTTCACGGCATCTTTTTTTTTTCAAGAAATGACACTTTCTCCTTCCAGTACTTAGAAATACAAATCAAAACTGTATTTTTTGCAGCTTGAAACACCCAGCCATGAGGTGACGATAGAGCAGTCTCAACCTGACCGCAGCAAGAAGCCCTTCCACCCCGTCAGGTTTGGATTAAAACTACATTAATCTTCATAAACCAATCAGCCAATTTGAAGAGCAAATGTTTACTTTTCACATTCACTGCTACACATTTTGTAGCTGAGAAAAGTTTGTCCTTCTTCTCACTTTCTGCTATGAAATCTGAGTTGTGACTCATCTAGAGTAATCATAACAGTTGTGCTAATTACAGCTTGCATAACTGCTAGCATAGCAGTTTTGCTCGCTAAATGGTAGAATGGAACGCTGCATTTCGTTTATCCCAAACATGTCCTCTGTTTAGTGTACAAATAATTAAACGTTCATCCAACTATCCAAAGAAAATTGTTCCAGAACATTTTTTGTCTTTCCATGACAAACTTCAACCTGGTCTTTATGTCTTCTTTAAATTACAAAAGTAAATGTATTCTACCTAGCATAACAGCTAGCTGTTTTGCAAGCCAAAGCATCAAAACTAGCCAGACTAGTTTTACTGCTCAAAATATATGTCTCTAATGTTATAAAACATTTATTTTAATAAAAATTGTAAATTATAAAAAACATTTTCAAATTTCAGCTTTATTTGAGCTAAAATTTTGTACCAGCTAGCAGGCTAACAATGTTAGCAATAGCTTGATGGCTGTAGAGCTTCTTTTTATACACATCTCTCTCTCTCTTTCTTGACTTTTTGAATGCAATTTCTGTAGGATTAAAAGCAGAAAACCTTAAAAATGATGTGTTAAAACATATCTGTCATCATCCAGGGTGAGTTTACCTGGTGGCAAAATAACCACAGTAACTCTTGGACGACTGCACTTTAGCGAGACAACGGCCAACAACATGAGGAAGAAAGGCAAACCCAACCCTGACCAGAGGTATGACAGCAGGCGCAATGACACAGTGAGCTGCAGTGGAAATAGATGCTAACTGTGTGAATGTGTGCAGGTACTTTCAGATGGTGGTTGGCCTTTATGCTGCCGTCAAAGACGAGACTTTTCTTCTGACTGGCCTGGTGTCAGAGAAGATTATCGTTAGGGTAAAACCACTTTCTGTGTCACAATATTTAAATAATCAATCCTACAGGTAGGGCTGGGAGATATGGCTTAAAAATAAAATCTCTGATTTTTTTCATACCAGGTCAAATTTCCAATTTTATTAGTTTTTTTCTTCCTTTGTTTGTAAACAGTAACTGCAAATGACAAAAATTTTCAGAAAGTGGCTTTTGTTTCAATTATCTCTCCTGTGAGTTGTACATACGTGTTAAAGTCACGCTGTGAGAATTTCTGTTTAATTACGAGAATATAGTCATAGTATTATCAGAATAAAGATGGAATTTTACCAGAAAATCTCTAAAAAATTATAAGAAAAACTTAGTTTTAATGATTAATGAAGATATTACAACTTTATTCTGGTAATATTATGACTTTATTCATATAATTAAAAGTAAAAAATGGCAGCTTTGTCCTAATAATCTTCATAACGTTGAACTATGGAAGCCCAACGAGCTCAATGGTTTTAAAAAATCCAGATTTTTCTACAATGAAATCTTTAAAAACCAAAAATTCTGTTAATCAGTGAAGTTGACTTATAATCCAGCCTGTGACTGTTGAGTTAAAGTGACGTTGTCCAACGCCTTAAGGCATCCAATCCAGGCCAGTTTGAGACGGACGGCGACACCTTGTGGCAGCGTGGGTCAGCGCCGGACGCCGCGGTCTGTCACGGTCGGGTCGGTATCAACACCGACTCCCCAGATGAAGCCCTGGTGGTGTGTGGAAATGCTAAGGTGATGGGTGCCATCATGCAACCGTCTGACAACCGAGCCAAGCAGAACGTACAGGAGGTAGGACAAAACAAGCCGGGCTTTTTCGGTTCCCACAGACATTCTGTGAATTCAGTGAAATAATTTTGTCTTCTAGGTCGATTCTGAGCAACTGCTTAAGAGAATCAATCAGATGAGGATAGTTGAATTTGACTACAGGCCAGAGTTTGCCTCCAACATGGGAATAGATCACACCCATCAGACAGGTGACGGTATTCACAGCTAGAACTGGTACACTGTGGCTTCTAAAGGGTTAAATATTTCATATTTATTAAAATCATGTGACCTTTCAGGAGTGATCGCTCAGGAGGTAAAGGAGCTGCTTCCATCGGCGGTCATGGACGTCGGTGACGTCGTCTGCTCAGATGGAGAAGTGATAGAAAATTTCCTCATGGTTGATAAGGTGTCTTTACATTTATCATCAGTATTCAAATGTGCTATCCTTAAAGGGGACCTTTAACGACTAATGATTAAGAAAATTCACAACATGTTGTTAGATACAGCCTTAACATCACTTTCTTCCCATTACAGGAGCAGATCTTCATGGAGAACGTGGGAGCTGTACAGCAGCTGACGAAGCTTACGGACAACCTGGAAACTCGTATCCAGGAGCTGGAAGTCTGGAACCGCAGACTAGCAAAGTTGAAGAGCCTAACAGGCAGTCTGCGCTCCAGCAGGTACTCATCTTTATTTATCTAATCTTTACATCTGTAGCTGGAGAGGAGAAAGTATCGTAAGGGTGGAGTTTAATAACAAGATGAACGAGATTACAGGCAGTTATCAACTGACAGCTTTGACTGGGTCAAGAAAAGATCATCCTAGATTGGCCTCCACCTCTGAATGTCTGAATTTATAACTTAATAATAGAAGTCATTCAGCATATTAAAAATGATGCTTTAGTGAGCGCTGCTAACTAAACGTTAGTGGCGCTAACCGTAAAGTGCTAATCTCAAATGGTAGTCCTACAAATGTTAATGCTAAAAATTTACGTTGTGATTGATTGTAATATGTAGTTTATGGAAAAACAAAAAAATTTATATAAATTTATCTTTACATTTATATAAATTTACATTTACATTTATTTAATGCACAATTCAGTACCATTACAATTTGCACATCTTAACATGATGGGTTTAGATACTTTCGGTTTTCCATACAATAACACGTCTACTGTTGCAGTAGAAAACATGGAGATGCCAAAGTAACAGAGCTGCTTCCTGGTCCAGTCAATTTGGACCTGAACATTTAATCTGTTTTTGAACATTTTGCATTTTACTGGCACAAATTAATAAAATAAAGTCAGAAAAGGCTTTATGTGTTTTTTTTGGCCCACTTCTGATCAGCTGTGGTTCTAAGTCCAGAGTCAGATTACTTGTAACCGTGCAGCAGTGTGGAAAAACTGATAAAATGACTCTATTGCATAACTGAGGCTGCAGAGAAACTGAAGGACGTTGCAGTTCAAGGACAGGTTTTATGAATTCTCCTGCAGCTTTTCAACCATCGAATTTAGACAAAAACATTGATCCTGATCCGCTTTGCCATCACGAGATGCTGCCTGACTCTGGGTGCTTTACTCAGGTATTGCAGGTCAAGGACAGTCAGGAGGCAACAGCCAATTATTTTCACCTTTATACCTTCCTATGTATCCTGATAATTTAGAGGTTTTCTGATCCTAAACATCCCATAATCTATATGTCTGGAAGCAGTAGATAACCCCGTCTATAACTGGAGCTGCAGCAGAAATCACCATTACTTATCTGAATAGTAAATACCAGAATGAACCAACTTCAGGCCTACTTTAACAACGTGGGAAAAACCCAACACTGCCTGAAAATGCTACGTAAATTTGTCAGGATCCTATTTTTTCACTGATATTTGTATTATGAAAAATGTGTTGGCATAAGCAGCTTATATCGGTGAAGCATGTTTAAAAAAAACAATCTCATAATCAGAGAACATTGATAATGTTTTAAAGATATTGTCTATATTCCCACTGTTCCTGAATGCAACACACCTGCCAAAGCCGTTATGATTCCTCAGGGTCAAAGGTTGAAACTGAGGGGAAAATAATTTTTCAGACAAAAGTCTTCAGGCAACTCAGAGTTCAGAGCGTAAAGCAAAATGGATTCATGCGAATCGGCGACAAAAGAGATTTTGGGAGTAATTTCTGAGCAATTTGCAGGAACAGATTAATTTGATGCTGATAGCTCTTAATTTATGAACCAAGTCTGTATTTGGTATTGCATCACTGTTAAGTCGCCTCTCTGATTGAATGATACAGTTTTATTTTTTTTCTCAGTTTCAAATCTTTTTCAAGTTTAATTTGTTTCTGTTTGGATTTTTTTTCAATTGCTTTTAACTTTTTTATTTGTTAAGTTTTGTTCAGTTTCAGGTTGGTTTTTTTTTTTTTAGTTTAATTTTTTTAAACAAATATTTTGGGGCCAATTTAGCTCCATACAGAACCAACAGAATGATATATCACTTCATGTTTAATGAATCTATTTAGCATTTAATTAATGCATTTCACTTTTTGAAATAAGTAACTTACTGAGGTTTTTAACAGTTGCTGGTGTGCAGACGGTGAAGTTCTTGTTTGTTCTCCAGCAGTAAAGCTCAGGTCAACAGTAGCGGGTCAGTGCCACCAACCCCAGAACCGGGTAGAACCGCAACCACTCAGAAAAACGGTGTCTGGTGTCAGAAACTCACTCACTTTCTTCACAATAAAATCTTCCTGGCCAGCCTCTTCACCTTCCTCATCACTACGGCTGTCTGGTGAGGAAAGTTACGCCACTGCCTGCATTTTTATATGAAGCTAAATATAAGTAAAAATGATTTTTGTGTTTTTGGTTGCAGTATAATCTCCATTTCAGCTCTTTACCTGGTAACTCTGAAGGCGGTAGACATTGAGATCCGTCCCATTAACAGGTAGCCATCAGTTTTTTCTTAAAACATTTTTTAGATGATGAATAACTGATTATATTCATCGTCCTTCTCCATTAAGAAAGTGTAAACATACAATTTCCATACAGATACCTTGATGTTGTGTGATTTTATTTTATTTTGTATTGTTTCCTTTAGCACCAGCACTGTATCGCCTACGTGGACAGAAGAATCACCTACTACAGGTACTGTTCTCGACTTAAATCAGTCTGGAAATACTCAATTTAATGATCTCAGACATTTAGATGTAGCAAAACTTGTTTCTTTTTTACAAGCGACGTCCATGAATATTATTGCTTAGATTTTCTTATTGTTGTTCAAAATTACCTTTGCAGATATTATTATTGCTAGTCGTCCTTCATTGCCCATATTTATGTTCTTAAAAAGGTTATTGTAGTTAAATAAAACTAACAAAACTGAAATTAAGGAAACATTTTCTGAAATAAATAGAAACTATCACTAATCTTCTTTTTTAAATTTATGAATCGATTCATTAGTTTTTAGAACTGTTTCTGTCAACTTTTTTTCTTGCTCTCTGCTTCGCTACACGTTGACGTCACTTCATGTTTCAGGATTTAACATCAGAAACACTCAAACATTTCAAGAACAGAACATTCAATGCATTCCAGTTTTATGTTTTCAGGCTAGATGTTTATTTTGAGGTTATTAATGAGTGATCACTGTGGCAGATTAGCTATCGCTGCTAGTAGCAAAGCTAACACTGCATTAGTTGATTACCTAATTTAAACACCTTCTCTTCTGATGATCTGTCTCAGTGGGTGTTTTTGTCGCCTTTTCTATTTGTTTAATTGAACAGAAACACATTTAATCCCACAGTAGATCTACATGTTAAGGTTGTCATAGTCAAGCTAGCACAACTGAACTGCTTCGCTCTCCCTTGCTATTTTTTTCTTAATGAAAACATTTTCCTGACCTTGTTATCTAGCTGTCCTACTGTTGGCAATTAGTCCCTTTTTCTTTTATATACCAAGCTTACATTTAATATTTAGTGTTTTATTTTGACAACTTGACAGCTGAAACCAATGCTAGTCATCGTCAGCCAACAGCTTTTCCCTCCAGCAGAGAGATGGGGGCGGGATCTGCATGACGTTATGCTGCAACGGGTCTAAAATGGAAAAACCCCAAACTATTATTGAATAAAGCAAGAAAATAAAGTGAATATGCTAACCAGAAGTTGCACTTCCAATCTCAACAACAGCAATGCCAGTCTCAAAAACAACGCCTCCTGGCTCCTGGCCTCCTGACGTGAGCTTCTGTGAGTTGCTGTTCTGCGATGAGGTGTTCTGCTGCCCTTCGTCTCCAGCGGGCAGCACTTTCTCCATCAGGCCGACCTCTGATCCAACCAGAAACTCAACAAGAACAGGTAACAGCAGCCGTAAAACCCGGATGAGTTATTCAGATGAACAGCATCATGAAAGAGCAGAATCAGGCTGGTGCTTTTGTTCAACAGGAGCAGGAACAGAAAACATTAAGGACCTGAAAGCTACTGGAGACTGTGAGTATTACATATCACTCACGTAAAGTGATGTCAAAATAAAAGAAGCTCGCAAAAGTATTCATACCCCATGAACACGATCATTTTGCAAACATAAGTCTTTGTGTTTGATGTGATTGATGGACTATTTCCTCTCCATCAGGGCGAAACACAACCATTCATACTTTCATAATTAAAGAGAACGACCAGGTGATTGACGGCAAATACTGCATGAGGGATGAATGTGGGTAGGTAGATTCATAAAACATTAAACGATAAATCAACAATTAATCTTAATTTGCGTCTTTGGACGAGCTGTAGTAACATTTCTGTCTGTTTTGTTTTATTTAGGCCTGAGAGATACGTTTTTAGAGTTCCTATCAGCCAGTTTGTCCCTGTCAACATGAGAGTCACGCTGCTTATGAAGTAAGGACTGATGGAATCAAAGCACAGAGAATAAAACTAATTTCTACATTTTACCTAAATATTTTGCAGAAACTCCTCGTCTCTCATGAAAGAACTCAACTTTTTCCTTGACAGATAAGAATATTGAAACCTTTTCACACTTCAGCTGCCATTAAATTGTCAGCATCAACAAATTCCTAATAAGTTCTTCTTAGCTTCAGGTAAAATTAGCTGCTTCTAATTTGCTGCCAAAGGATAAAAAATGACCCGTAATAAATCATTTTAACCCTCGAATCAGATCAGATCTGTGGCTGCTTCCTATGAAATTGAAGTTTATTAAATATTTTCCCCAAAATTGTCAAACTCCTCAAAATTACTGTTAGCTAGTTAGCATGAAGCTGCTGCTGTTAGCTAGCAGAGGTCTTTTTGCTCCCTGCTGATAGCATACTGGCTTTCTTTGAACAATATTTCAAGGTAATATGGTTCCCCTCATATTTAGGCCCTATACATTATGTAACGTCTCACTATTTTGAATATTAATCTAATAATAGTCATATTATTATTGGCTAGCTAATAGCAGTTAGCCAGTTAGCGCCATATTTTTGTTGTTTATTAGCAGTAGCTTTTTTTTGCTCCCTGCCAAATAGTAAACTGAGCTGCTTTGAAAAAAATAATTAAATAATAAATGATCCAAGCTTTAGATTATTGCTAACTGACTTCTGGTTAACAGTAAACTAAGCTACTTTCTTTGAAGATTGTTTAATTGTGTAAAATGTTATTTATTATGTTTCAGTTCTGCTGAATTGTTGGTGGTTCATCTATGTGCTGTCGAGGAGACCAGCCCTTGTTCTGCGGTAACGAAAGAAGACGATGACTCTGAACATCGGTACCCATCAAATACACAGGTACATTTTCTCTTTTTATTCTGTATTAATAAGCTTTAATATTACACAAAAAATTGGAAAACATGTGTATAAATGGTTAATAATCATAGAAAAACCTTTTAGAAATTGACTTCACCCTCTGTGGAAGATTTGTATGTATTTGGTCCAGGTTGTTCAGTCATAAGTAGGTTAACATGTGACAGATTCAGGTAAAGGTAGATGCTCAGGAGAAAACAAGAGAGCGAGAAATAACTCTGAAGAAACATCAAGACTACAGGAAACATGATAAACTAGGAAGAACAAAGACATAAGGAGAAACCGTAAAAAAATTGAGTCTGATATAATAACAAGAACTGAGAAACTAGAATAACTAGAAGGACATAGAAATAAACCAACTAGAATCAGAGGAAGGATAGAGGTAAACATGACATAAACCCAAAAACCCCAGAGTCCTGACAGACATTTCATTCATGTAAACTTGTATTTTTAACTGCAGTGAAGGTAAAATTGTTACACAAAGTGGATAGAGTTGAAAAATAATTGACTTATTTGATTGATTGGTCTGTTTCTGCAGGGGGAACATGAGTGGCCTCTTCATGTGGCTCGGCTTCAGCACAGCTCATATCACTTCCGGTCCTCAGTAGCTGTAAGAAACAAATTATTTCTGTTTCAAATCGCAAATAGCTCGCGACACATTTATAAGAGAATCAGAAAATTAAGCATATTAATTTAATTTAAACAGCAGCTATCTAAATTTGACAAATTTCAATTTTATTACAAGCTTTAAAATCCCCTGGATAATTTATATAAACATTTATTTAAACCATGGAAATATTTTTAACTGTTGTATGTTTCTCCAGGGTCAAGCAAACTGCAGTACTGACCACCACTACGCGGGGGCGCTCTTTACAGATTATTACTTCCACTTCTACAGACGCTGCACAAAGACATAAACGTTAGCTTCTTCCTGAAAATTAATTTAAACAAATGATCTCATTGAGCAGATCTCTGCTTTTACTGACAAAACACCCTGAAAACTTTTACTGCACTGTGGTAATGTTGTTTGTTTTTTATAAATTGCAAATGCGTTTTATTGTGAAAGGAAGGCAAATCTTCAGATTACGTAACTTCTCACTTTTAGTCTGTTTTGGACACTTCTCGCTTTGATAATCTCGAAAACAAAATAAATAATTTAGAAAATGCTGTTTGTATTTTTTTCCCCAGTGAAGCACCTGAAAGTTTTTCCTTTGTTTTTGCAAAAGCCTGAATTTGTGGATTAATAAATCCACAAATTGAGGGAATTAGAAATGAGATTAGAAATGTTGGTCAGCAGTTTACACTTCTGTTGGCCACTTAAAGAAACTAATCTCTTAAATCTGCTAAGTATTTAAAATATTTCACTTAGTTGATGTTTCTGTTGTTGTGAGACTAAAGTAGCACAAAATGGCAGAAAACATTTTTAACAAAATGTGAAATTACAATGCCAACTTTATAAGTGATTAAATACAAACATGGATGTCTGAAACCCAATCCCATTTCATATCCAGGCCTGTAAATGTTCAGATTCTGTGGATCATTTTGATGTAAACCTGGGTTGGTTCTGGTCTTATTGGATGTTTTGTTCTGTTTACGTTCGATGTTTAGTTTCTGAAAGCCTCCTGATTGAAATAATTCTATGACAGGGTCTTACTGACATTTTAGACAAAATTAGTGTGTTTTCACAACTGGTTGATTGATTGCAACATTTGTTATATTTTAGCTGCTGCAGTTCACTTTCACACTGCACTGAGTCAGTCTGAAAAACCTGTTCCCCTCCTCGCCTGTGGGGGCGCTGCACCGCTAACGACTGAAGGAAGCAACAAAACCTTTCAAAAAAGACACTGGCGTTATTTTCTTTACAAAAATGTGCAAAACCTTTACAATATTCTGCTAATGTAAAAAAAAAAAACAAAAACACAATTTTGCAGTTGTGTGGACTGGATGAAATGGGATTGAGTCTAAATAATACAAAAATGCTGTGGTTACCTGAAAGAAAGATATAGTGACGTCGTGAGTTATTTATGAATGTAAAAGTTTTAACTTAATCTTTTCTATGAGCTGAGTGAATCCCAACTGCTTTAATAAAGTATTTTTAAATGTTCTTGCATGGTTGTTTTAAATTTTTTACGTTTTGCATGATGTTTTATGAGTTTGAGAGCTTTTCTCAACATGCAAACTTCTCACTTTTTACATGTTTAATTCACTCTACTGACAGAACTGCAACTAATTTAGACTTTAGGAACCAGAAGATTTTCAGGACTGAGAGGAGAGAAGAATAATCTGGATATAAAAGACGGGTTAACTCTTCTTTGATTAATTCTGGATGGTAAGTCAACAACAAAACACTGGTAAAGCACATAAAGCGGTAAAACTAGCTGACCAAGCTGTTAGAATTGTTTGGGGTTGCTAGGTAACGGGCTGCTGGCTGGGGTTGCTAGGTAACGGAAAGTGCCTACAGATTAATGTTACATTTTGAAAGGGCTCATTTTTTCAAAGTTATAAGTCACCTTTAATCAATTGAATGTTTTCATAGAAGGTAACTTTTTACCCATCAGTAGAACTTGTTTGGAGTTTTGGTCTTGAAATTGATTCTTTCATTATTCTCATAGCTTATTTAAATTATCAGCATAATGTAAATATTGTTATTTTGATATTTCTTTACATTACTCTGATTTTTGATCAATTAGACTGATTTATTTATTTATGTTAAAGAAGTCTCAACAAAGACGAACAGCATCGTCTTTTGCTGCAAAATACATTTATTAGCATTTCTTTATCAGAATAAGACGGCATCATACTCAGAGCTCAGAGCTAAAATTGTTTCTGGATTTCTGTAAATGTAATATTTATCAGTATTTCCCTTCTTAATGATGTCATCTACCTGAGCTGATTACTCACCAGCAGACTGATGACTAATTCAGGTGGAGGACGAGCCGCACAAACGCCGAACTAACGAGGTCTCAGAGCGAAACGCCTCGTCTGAAGACAGGAAGGAAACAAGACGGGACCAGAAATGGACCCTGTAAGTAGCAGCAATCCGAAGCCTGGTCTCAGTGTGAATGCTGGTGGCGTTTCTGTTCTTCTCAAATTTGAGCTTTTACAGGAGTTTTTCTATTTTTTGGGATATATTACTGTAACCCAGCATGTTAGATGCTGTCATTAGTATTTTAACTAGTTTTATCTAATTTTGTCTTTTACCTGGGTTTTTCACTCTGTGGACGATTTCTTACCTTTCTGCAAGTCTTCAGCAGTTGACTTCAAACGTTTTTGCCATTTTCACCAAAGCATTCAACATTCACATTTGCATTTTTGCATGAAATTCACACTTTACAGTTTAATATTCAGTTCATTATTGTTCATATTTGTTGTCATAATATTACTGCTAAAATTACCAATTAAGATATGGGGGCTGTTTGGATTGATGACTGATATTTATGATTTTATTTAATATTTCAGGCCTATGCATATTAGTTTCTAAAGACTAAACACTAATTTCTAATTATTTCAGGTTAAATTAATGTTTGCACAAACAGTAAATTAATTGCAGTGTCCAAACTTTTTGCCCTGGCCTCAAAATGATCAAATTTAAACTACTGGCTTCTTTTTTTTTATTATTGTTTTACCTGCTCACAATAAACATCATTTTTATGAAATATGTATATCAATGAAACATAAAAAGGACTTTAGACAATTTCCAAGTTTTTGGGTCGTTACGTGTTTCTTGTTTTGTTTCCCAGATTTGTACTTGACATCTGGTGGAGTAGCATTTATTATTTGTCAGCAATATTAATTCTTATTTTATAAAAAATACAAATCTTGTTAAATTCTTGATTGCCATGGCCTCTGCTTGCAGCAATGTTGTGTTTTTCTATATTAATTTGTTTGCGGAGAATCGTAATTCAGCTCCAGTAAAACCTCACAAAAGAAGACAAAACCAGGTGTAACGTTCCTACGAGGATAAAGGTAACTAATCTCCACTCAGCTGTCATTGTGTGTGTGTGGGATTAGTGTGTGTGTGTGTGTGTTTGGTATCGTCTATCAGCCCCAACACTGATGGGCAGAGGTCTCCTGTCGCCGCGGTAACGTTGTGGCGAAACAGTCTCTCTCCTCCTCCAGCTCTCCGTCTGTAATTAACTGACATTGTATCCTTTGTGTTTGTTTCTTGTTTTTGTTGCTGCAGGGCAGGATGGGAGCCAGACATCTCTCTCAGATCCAGGAGGAAAATGAAAGCAGAGAGCACAGGTAAACGAATCAGACCGTCACAGCCAGTTTTTGTGGGATTGAACGGCTGGTTCACAGAGAGAAAGCGCTGAAGATGGAAGGTAGATTTTGTAACCGCGTGTTGCAGAACTGCTGCCGTCTGTCGCGGCGACGGAAACTCGGTCGGGTCGGATGAATTTGATAAGCGTGTGTGTTTGTGATACTCTGGCGGGTCTCGGCTCTGGGATACATTACCCCGATCAGATGGATCTGAAAACAAATCTGAAACAGAAACGTGTTTGTTTTTCTGTTTGTGGGGAGCAAATCAACCTTTAGATTTGCTTCCTAGGACATTTTGAGACAAACTGCTAAAAGAATTAGGTTTTACTGAACATCAGAGGGTTTTATTTGACTCAATAAGAGCAGAAATACTTCATAGTAAAACTACTCAAAGCTCAGCGGAGTAATTTTGTTCACAAAAGTTACTGAACACTGCATCAGAGTGAGTCTCTGCTCCCACCGAGCTGATTTAAATACTTAATTAAATGTGACGGTTTTGACAGTTTTTAAATTTTACTTGTCAAATTTTAATTCTCAAAAAAAAATCTTCTGTTAGTTTGAATTTTTCTACATAAAGTTGATGTTAAAAACTCATTTAAGTCAAATTTATTTGCGTTTATTTGCTTTACACATAAAATATAACATAATTACCAATAAAGTAACAAGAAATGAACATGACATTTTGTCAAGTTCCTTCATCTAAATCATCATTATGTATCAAAATGGTTTTTAGTCGTGATTTAAAGCAGGGGTGTCCAATGTGTGGCCCAGGGGCCATTTGCGGTCCGTTGAGTCGTTCTGAGTGGCCCTTGGATCAACTTATGGACGGTTTAAACGGTACTGGTCCAGATGGATACTTATTGTGTTACTCTTTCTATAAACTTTTAAATGACAAATTTATATCCAAAATAGAAAATTGTAGGGACAAAACCAGGGTTTAATTTAATGTCGCAGTAAATGGGGCCACAAATCCCCAGTGACCTTTTTACTCAAAACAGTTTGATCTTTTGACTGATGAGTTCAGAAACTGTAAAGACAATTTTTCTAGATCTTCTTGGGTCATCAGTCCTTTAATCCTAGAAATGTTCTTCAGGTGATAGAAGGTTGACTTTGTAACTGTGTTTATGTGTCCTGGAACGTCCAAATATGTCAGAAAAACTCTCAGGATGCTGCTGGGTTTTCTGCATCAGGCTGCATCATATTCAATATTTTAAAATGTATTTTTGTTTCCTGCTGAGGTTTCCATCTGGAGAGGGTTCGGTTGTGTGTGTTTGGGTTTTATTAGCAGTGTCAGTCAACACACACACATGCTGTTCAACAACATGACAACACAATGAGGTGAAATATGAACTCATCACTCTCTCTCTCCTGGTCTGACAGCACTGGCTTCCTGCCTTTGATCGCCCAGCAGCAGACAGGTGGAACAGGGAAACCAGGTGTGACCAGGACAGAGAGACGAGACGTTCGGCTTCGGTCCAACTCTGTTCCTCTGGCTGTTTGTGATCAGCCCAGGAAGCTGGAGAGGAACAGGACTCTGTTAGAGCAGGTGACGTTTATGGACTTTCTGTCCTTTTTCCTTCAGCCAGCAGAGAAAATCTGGACCAGTGAAGGATGAAAACTTTATTTCAGGAATGAACAAACAATGAAGACATGACCCAGAAGTTTTGCACAAGGCTGCATGTTGTAACATCATAACATTTGGATATTTTGAACCAATTCTGCATTTTAAACCTTTAAAAACACTAAAGAGTGTTTTAGACAAACATTTTAGCCTTTTATTTTCTTTACAAACCAATTTGTGATCAACAAAGTTTTTCTGTTTTAATGGTAAAAAATTACAAAAAATCTTAACTATCAAAATGAAAATTAGTTTCTGTAAATGTCAATAAAATGGAAATATTTGATATGAGATTAAATAAATATTTTCTCATTAAGATCCAAGATTTTATTTATAAGAAAAATCTTTATTTTTTAAACAAAAACAATAATTACAAACACAACCATAAAACTAATTAATAAATTGTGGGTAAAATGTCATAAAATGGAGAATAAATTTGTTCTTTTAATTTTAGTATTTTCATTTCCAAATAAAAATATTTGAGAATAAATATTTTATTATTGAATAATTTACTTTAAGAGTAACATCATAATATTACTGGAATAAAGTTGAAATTATATAAGAATAAAACTATGAGAATTGCCTTATTCTCATAATTCAAATATTTTTATTCTTGAATAAAAAATATTTATTCTCAAATAAAATATTTGGAGAATAACGTCATATTACAAGAATGAAGTTGGGATATTCTGCTTTATTCTCATAATATTCTGACTTTATTTTTGTAACATTGTTTTGTTTTCTTTCCCTGGTCGTAGCTCTCTGTCCGAACCAGAGTGGATTGATTAATTTTCTTGCTGCTGTTTCCCAGCTGACGCAGATCGAAGGAGAGCTGCGGGAGTCTCAGCGTTTGGACGCCGCGCGGCAGCAGGAAGCTCAATTCGTCCGTCAGCAGGAAAACAAACTGCTGTGGCAGAACCTGTGTTTCCTGAGTCTGAGCCAGCGGGTGGCCAAGTAATTACAGACACAGCACAGCTGAACATGCGTCAACATTGCTTTGAATTTTTATAAATTTTCATAAAAGTCGCTTTCATTTCCTGTGATTTCCTGCAGACCCTGGGTGAGCAGCTACTTCAAGACGTTTCCCATGCACATCTACTGTCTCCCAGTCCAGTCTGCCTGCCACAACGGCAGGAGGCGAAGGAAGAGATGATGCAAAATGAGAAGTTAAAGTAACATATGAGAAAATAAATGTGACCTTTTCAGCTCACTTGTGTCTCAATCATTTAGTGGATGAGAGGAAACACCTGATACGGTTTTCCTCCAGGGAGAACTGGACTCACTTGGTGATTTTGGCAATTTATCAGAGTTGGGTCGTAACTAGTTACACTTACTTGAGTCATTTTTGTCTGTGACGATGTAATTTTTAAGTATTAAATGACTGACAATTTGATCAGAAACTAAATTTTTTTACTCTTGAGTAAAAATATGTTGAAGTATTGCTACTCTTACTTCATTACAATTTGTCGGTACTCTGCAAAAAATATGTAAAAAAATTACATTTCTCATGTTTAAATTACCTCAAAAAGAATATAATTGGATTCAAATTAAATTCCCACAAGGCTTTTATACACGTACCACTTTTATGCATCATCTCTGCTGGTTATTTGCAGTTTCCTCATCCTGGAACTGCAAGATGTGAAACTATTTAGTCTAATCACTGAGAATTTAGCAACTCACTGAAGTTAAAGGGAAATTTGATGTGTTTTGCTTTCAGAAAAAAAGCACAAGTGAGGGATAAATTTTAACATTTTAAAATTTATCTTAATTTGTCGGTCAACTCTAAGTATTTAAACAGCTTTAAAGGTATAAAGATCTTGTTAAAGCTCATGTAATATCACAAAAAGTGTTAATTCTAATTAGCTGTACGATGGATTGTTTTCCATTATGTACGTTGAACGCACCGTCACGCAGATACGTCTTTGCGTCACGGTTACGTCCAGCCCTTCCTCGGTGTGCGTGCTTTGCTTCCACCCTTGAATTACAGACATCATGGTGAGTTTCCTTTTTATTTAAACTCATTTCAGATTTTAAGATGAGAGTTTTCACAATAACGGATCTCTAAACAGATTTTAAATTGGTCCCGGGGTTGTTTTCAGTAGTTTTTGAGGTAATTGAACGGTATTTTAGCAGGATGTGCTAAACCGGTGAAAAGCAGGCACATGGGGCGGTGTGGTTGCGCTAGCGGCTAACAGCTAACTGCTTTCTTTTAAGGTTTTTAGTCACTCATTTGCGGCAAAGCTGTCAGGTTTACATCTGCGCACACATGGCTCTAAGTTCGTATGTTAGTCCTTTCTCAGTGCGGTTGGTTTTGTTCTTCCCTGTTAGCCTATAGCATGCTAGTTAGCTCGGCGCTGCTCTTTGTGGCTGTCATTCAGGAACAAATGAGCGACTTAAATCTGTCAGGAATAAAGAACTGGACCTTGAATAACATGAGCTGATAGAGAGATAAAACTGCTCAATTTATTATAGCTTATTTGTGGTGCTGTGTGTTCATTATATTTTATGCTTTTGTGTTATTTTTCTATTAATGTTAAAAGCTTCTAGCGGTTTCCAGAGGGGCGGGGCTAAACTGCTGCTACTGCTGCGTTCACGTGTACTCAGAAAATAAAGTTCTGGCCACGCCTTGTGTCTATAATTGTAGCCCTTAAAGGACCAAAAATTGTTTTACTCTGCATTTTTTCCCAATTTGTTTGTATTTCATTGATTTGATCAAATAAATATGAATACTTTATGTAACAAGTAAAAGTTTCATTCATGAACTTTTTGTGTTTATGAATGAAAAGGAGCAGAAATACAAATAAACTTATTCAGATGAAGAGAAAATTAGCTATGTAACTCATAAAACTCCTCCGTTGTTCAAATACACAGCAAAACATCAGCTTGATATATGAAAGTCCCTTCTGTGTGTTAATCATTTTTATTTGTCATCATTTTAAACAGGTTTTGTTTATTGTTATTTCAGGTTTTCTGTATATTTAAAGAAAACATTAACAGTACATTTTTCTTATAGATATCCGTCAAAATGAACAATATAACCATTAAGTAAAGTAGTCCTTTTTTTTCCAAAGTTATGCATCAAAGCTTATGTTAATAAGGTAATTGTTTCTTTTATTGCCAAAAATGTCTTTTTAGTAGAATTTTAACAGAAATAAAATGTAGCAGCATTTGGTGAAAATTCACCAGGTTGAGTTTTCAATTGATGAATTGTTGTGTTTATATTAAACATTTTGTTTTCACACATTATAACATTTGATCAGCTGAAGTAATTTAGATGTTGAGCAAAAGAAGATCAGCGGTGAATTAACTTAAAGCCTCCTTTCCTCAGGCGTCCTTATCCATGGCCCCGGTCAGCATCTTCAAACAAGGAGCCGATGAAGAAAAAGCAGAAACTGCACGACTGGTGGGGCTTTTTGACCAAATGTTTATTTTTGAAGCATCATTTTACTCTCTGGCATTTAATTAAATGGGTGAAATGATCATTTCTTGGTGGTTGTTTTTTTATCTGTAGTCGTCTTTCGTTGGCGCCATCGCCATTGGCGATCTGGTGAAGAGCACTCTGGGGCCGAAGGGAATGGTGAGTCGCCTAAAAAACCTGGAGCTATTATTCATAAATATACCATCGGTTTTCTGTGGTGATTAACGAGCATCGATTGTTTTGCAGGATAAGATTTTGCTCAGTGGAGCAAAAGGCGGATCGGTGACGGTGACCAACGATGGAGCGACCATCTTGAAGGCCATCGGCGTCGACAACCCGGCTGCCAAAGTTCTTGTTGGTGGGTGGAAACTGAACGTTTCTCCCAGAGAAACGAGTTTTTAACTTTGAACTGAAGCCAAACTGATGTCATTTCTCTGCAGACATGTCGAAGGTTCAGGACGATGAAGTCGGAGACGGGACGACCTCGGTCACCGTGCTCGCCGCCGAGCTGCTGAGGGTAAATGCATTAACTCATCCCTGGGAGGCATTCGAGGTTTTCCTTCCACTTAATCTTCCTCTTCCTGGTTCAGGAGGCGGAGCTTCTGATTGCCAGGAAGCTCCACCCTCAGACCATCATCTCAGGCTGGAGGAAGGCGACTCAGGCGGCCAGGGAGGCTCTGAGGGAGGCCGCCGCCGACCACAGGTCAGAAAACATCCTGAGAACGCTTGAATTTCAATCAGGTGTTTTCAAGGTTTGGAAACTGATTTCTGTTTATGTTTCAGTCAAAACGTTATTTCCAGTAGAATAAAAATATTCCACTAATAACGAAAAACACAATTTTGCATTGTCTAATCTTGCACTCTGATTTTGTTTTTATTTTTATTTCTTCTTGCAACATTTCTGTCAGGAAAAAATTTGAGTCAAACTCAGGTTTTCACTTCATCCGACACTCAAGACTGTTGATGCTACCGCTAACTGGATGCTAACATACATTGGTAGCTAGCTAGCTTGCTTTTGGGGGGTTTTTTGCATGAATCATAGGTCGGTGCAAATTTATCTCCAATTTATTGCACAAAGTTTGTACATTTCTCTGGAGATGTAGATCTTAAACTCCATTCATAATGCTCTTAAAAAATCTTAAATTCAGATAAAAAAAAACTTAAAAGGTCTTAAATTTGAATTGGTCCTACAGAAACCCTGAACTACCATAGAAATTCACAGCAATAATACATGATGAATAATAGCGTTTTGAATTGAACGAATCCTTTCTTCCTGTCTTCAAACTTCATTTAACCCCTGTAGCTCATGAAACACATTTCCCATGATCGTCCTGTTTGGTCTCCATAGCAACGACCCGGACCGCTTCCAGGAGGACCTGCTGAACATCGCCCGCACCACGCTGTCGTCCAAGCTGCTGACGCACCACAAAGACCACTTCGCCAAGCTGGCGGTGAACGCCGTCATGAGGCTGAAAGGCTCTGGCAACCTGGAGGCGATTCACGTCATCAAGAAGCTGGGAGGAAGCCTCACCGACTCCTACCTGGACGAAGGTGAGGCCCGCAGACAGAAGGGGCTCTGCTGGCCAATCGGCTCGTTGTGACGTTTGGGTGAACCCGTTTAGGTTTCCTGTTGGACAAGAAGATCGGAGTGAACCAACCGAAGAGGCTGGAGAACGTCAAGATCCTGATCGCCAACACCGGCATGGACACAGACAAGATCAAGGTAGAAACGCTCCAGATCAGCACAACATCCAAAGTCAATCAAAACATCAGCTCAGAAATGCCAAACTGATCCAAACACAAATTAAATCCTGTTTAACTCATTTTAATGCAGAATTATTAGTTACATTAGGTGGTGATGGCTGTTACAGTCTGTGTTGCAGTGAATTTGAAGAAGCCTCTGACTAAAGACTCTGTTTTTCTCAGACAGTCTCAGTTAATATTCAATATCGATACAAATTATTGATTTGAGTTGATCTAAGGCTGATCAGTTTTATGTAACGACTAATGATTGATAAGCGGCCATTTTCTTAAAAACCTGCAGTTTCTCTAGAAAGCTGATCGTCCTCTGAACATGAAGGGCAACATTTATCATCATATGGTGAATTTTTCAGCTGTGTAATTCTGGTTGGTCTGTCAGACTTTTATTATCCAATTTCTGGTAGAAAGAGAAAAAGGATAAATCATGCAAATGGAAATTATTGAGTTTGTTTTAATTTATCATGTGATTAATTGATTTATTGCTTTTTAAAGCATTACATTACTGGTGATGTTTGGTTGAGAAGTTGATGCTACGCCTCACAGGCTTAAAGAGTTTGTCAAGAGTTTAAATTTAAAGTTCGTTTCACATCCACAACAAACTGTGTGGGCCGTTTCTCTTTCCTGGCCTGGTAGGGCCCACCATCTTTGTTTGGTATCAACTGGCTCTGCTAATGGATGACGTGTGGCGTCCTCTGCTGGATGGAGGCCAAACTTCACTACTAAAAGTCTTAAGTGGGCGTTAAGTCGCTCTGTCGATCAGAACTAATTTAATTTTAACGTTGTTTCTTGTTCTGCTCTGACATCGGGCAGATCTTCGGCTCCAGAGTTCGCGTCGACTCCACGGCGAAGGTTGCGGAGATCGAGCTCGCCGAGAAGCAGAAGATGAAGGAGAAAGTCGACCGGATCCTGAAGCACGGCATCAACTGCTTCATCAACAGGTAGAAAGGCTCAGGGTGGCGGGAGAGGTCAAAGGTCCTGCTATCACAGCATGTCGTTTCATGTTTATGTTGCTTTGGCTGCTTGTTGATCATGTGACTCGAAAAAACATGTTTGAGTCGCAGTTTTTCAAAAGATGTTGATTTCAATCAACAGAAAAACCTCATTGTAACACAGGAAACGTTCAGCTGGAAAAAATCATCTTTGGTTGTTTAGTTTTTCTAAATTAGCTGGAATTATTCCAGTTTGCACAGTTTTCAGTCAGTAGATGCTCATTTACTTACAAATTCGCGCAAAACTTTAATATTCCACTAATGTCGACTTGCCTGATGCAGGAAAAGTCGCCGTTGCAGTTTTGCAAAATTCGCTGATTTTAATAAAGTTAAATTGAATCCTGGTTCAAAATCATTATCAAAATCGTTTTCCCAAAAACGAGTTTATTTTTTGTAGATCCAGTTTTCTGGTCCAGCATTAGTGAAGTTTGTATTTCCAAACCACTTCAATAAATACTTGATGTTTCTGTTCTTGCCACAGGCAGCTGATCTATAACTACCCAGAGCAGCTGTTCGCTCAGGCTGGAGTCATGGCCATCGAACACGCCGACTTCGCCGGCGTCGAGCGCCTCGCTCTCGTCACAGGTACGTTTCATCCTCACCTCTGGTTGTCCGCCAGGTCAGGCCGTTCGTAAATGGATTTATTTGCGGTTACCGGGCGGTATTTGAGCTCCGGTTCTGATGGATCCGTGTCCGCAGGCGGCGAGATCACCTCCACCTTCGACCACCCGGAGATGGTGAAGCTCGGTCACTGCAAGCTGATCGAGGAGGTGATGATCGGAGAGGACACGCTCATCCACTTCTCTGGGGTTGCCATGGGTACGAACATATAAATCCTCTTCAAACAGGAAACAATTTGATTGAAAAACATTTGATTGGAGAAAGAAAATGTCTTAGTTTTAGTAAAAGTTTATTTTTCTGGAAGCATTATGTTTCTGTTACATTAAGTGTTACATTTTCACATATTTTTATCGTACAAATCAGATTTTTGGATTGTAAATTTTAAGATAAATGCATGAAAAGTAACAGTAATAAATATGTCAGATTTAAATATACTCATTAAATGCAGTTAGTCCAGGTTTGAATCTCTGCAGTAATTTGGCCTCAAAGTTTGATTTTAATGGCATTTGAAGTTGTGCATGTAAATGCTGCAGACTACGGAGTGATGACAGTGCCAAAAATGTGTACCTGAACAAAATTACAGTAAGATAAAACAAAAAAACAAATAAAAAAATTAAAGCACAAAGTAACTAATTAATTTCAAAGATGGTAAAAAATTATAAATGTCAAATGTTGTTTTTTCATTAGTTTTGTTTTATTCATTTGTAAATTTGTACATTCCAGGAGGGAATATTTTCGTTTTACTAAATGTACCTTTTTTTAAAATTTTACTAATTTTATGTGGAGACTTTTTTGAAATTTCTACCGTAAACCTAAAAATTTAAATAGTTTTTATGTTTTAGGGCACTTTTATTGTTCCATACATGAGGTTATTTGACCACCTTAATGCAGATTGAAGCTGCCTTTTGTGACACCTTCCCTGTAGTTTAACCTTTGACCCGGGCCCCCTACCAGGTGAGGCCTGCACCGTCGTCCTGCGCGGAGCGACGCAGCAGATCCTGGACGAGGCGGAGCGCTCGCTGCACGACGCCCTCTGCGTTTTGGCTCAGACTGTGAAGGAGCCGCGCACCGTCTACGGAGGAGGTACAGTGCCAAAATCCCAGACGCCTGTTAAAAATAAACACTCAGATTGAAGCAGATTTCCAGTTTTAATTTATCTTTTTTCAATCACCCCATTCTGTGGTAGAGTTGACCTGAATTCAAACTGTAAATAAATAGCAGCTGTAAAACATGCTTGTCGAACAAAATGGCCGCCCTCGATGAGCTGACACCAGTCGTAACTATGGAAACCCAACGGCAAATAAAAAATTAATTGAATCCTGAAAACTAATCATGTGTATTCGAAGCTTTTTGAAGAATTCGTCCAGATTCCTGTATATATTAAAACTATATTAAATATGACATATTAAACTATTAAACTTTAAAATTTGAGGGATTCAGTCAAAACTGAAGAGCTTCTGCTGATGTGGTCACTCATTGCCCTCATATCCTCGTTATCGCCCCCTTCAGGCTGCTCTGAGATGCTGATGGCGAAGGTGGTGAGCGATTTGGCCAATAGGACGCCAGGAAAGGAAGCGGTTGCCATGGAGTCGTTCGCCAAGGCGCTCAGGATGGTGCGTTTGTTTCCCTTAAAAATTAACATGAAAACTTCCACAAACTGAGCATTTTTCCCCTTTTGTTCCCGTTTTCTTCTTTAGTTGCCGACCATCATCGCAGACAACGCCGGATACGACAGCGCCGACCTGGTGGCTCAACTGAGAGCTGCACACCAAGAGAACAAAACCACATATGGACTGGGTGAGA
>VMRN01000139.1:537854-603096 GCA_010277015.1 Poeciliopsis turrubarensis | reverse complement strand
GAGAGCTGCACACCAAGAGAACAAAACCACATATGGACTGGGTGAGAGAAGCAGCAGCTGGTTTCTGTCTGCCTGTCAGAAAAACTATCTAGAATATTGGCCATTTGAAGCACAAACATATTTTTGTTAAATATAAACTGATGGGATTTAATATAGTATGATAAAATATATGAATGTTTTAAATAAATATACTTAATTACATTCTCTCTTCCTTTTTAGTGGCGTAATTTAAACTATGACTTATTGATAATCTTATTTTATATCTGAAATGTTAAAATTGGGGGTTGTTTTTGTTAAATTAGTGTTTTGTTCTTGAATCAGACAAAACAAAATTTAACGTTTATTTTTTGACGTCTTGCCTTGAAAATGCTTGAGGTGTTTGTGTGACATGTGAGCCTCCTGGTTTTGCGGCAGACATGTCCGAAGGCTCGATAGGCGACATGGTGACTCTGGGAATCACCGAGTCGTTCCAGGTGAAGCGTCAGATGCTGCTGAGCGCCTCCGAGGCGGCGGAGATGATCCTCAGAGTCGACAACATCATCAAAGCTGCTCCCAGGTCAGACTTTCACTAATCTGCAGACGGTTTCCTCCCATTTATTCCCCTCATCTGAATTTACTTTGACTGTTCCCGCAGGAAGAGAGTCCCCGACCATCACCCCTGCTAAACCAGGAGTCAGACGACAGACAGGATGAGATTTATTTATCACCTCTGTAATCCAGACACAGTTTCTGTTTTCCCGTTAGCATCGCCGCGCCGCACTGTCTGGCTACAATTTGCTGTCAAGCGTTTAGAGAAGGAAGTTTGGATGTTGTTTTTGTTTACTGAAATAAAAACGAAAGCTCAAGTTTCTGCGTCTTGTGAGTGAAATGTTTTGGTGGTCAAGATCGTCACTTTTCTCTTGTATGAAAGTTTTCCCACAACATAAGGGACTAAATGTTTCATAAGATACTGAATTAAAAAACAAACACTTAATTTTAACATTATTTTTTCAGCTTTATTAAATACTGACTCAAAAGACGTCATTAAACTTAAACATTTATAAAATATAACAAAACTGGAACCTCTAAAGTTGCTGTACAGAAAAATAAAATATGGAAATGTAAGGAGCTTTTTGAATGTTTATTTTTCTAAATAGAACCACAATAAGTTACTTTCACATATCGACGGACTGGACCATTTTTATTCCTAGAATAATTACGCCGCCATCTTTAATTTTGTATTGAGTAAGAATAATCAGCGGCGCCCTCTGCTGGATGGCGGCCAACCGACAACTAAAAACAATCAGATTAATATGTATACATTAATATATCTATATATATTTATAACACGGAACTGATTTCAATATAATTCACAATTAATCGGTTATTTAATTACTTGCATCCTTAATTGTCGGTTTTCCTCAGTTGTGTAGATCATAAAACATTTCTGAATTAATTTGTGTTGATGTTATTCTAATTTATTTGAATGGACAGCATTAAAAACGCAAATAAAAAAGAATGGATGTTTTTATTTTTGTGTTTAAATGCTGATTAAAAGTATTTGCAAACTTTCCACAAATGTAAGTTTAAAAAATCTGTTGCACATTTCCTGAAATGTTTGTCAAAATTTCTGTTTTAAACATTTTTGACTGTAAATCATCCTTTTCTTTTTTTAGTACTCTGATTTCACAGACCTGAAATGTTAAGTTTCCAATAATCGTTTCAAGTTCTGAGTTATTAAAGATGAAGTTTCCGAGCAAATATTCCAGCTGAGCATTTAGAAGTTAATTTTAATTTGCTGTTTGGTCCAATTAACACAATGAAACCTGAACTTTAGACCTCAAATGATTCCTGAAATACATCCAGATGAATAAAAATCCTTTCAAAATAAAGGCGCTGTGCTTCTTCTCCAGTTTCAGGAAGGTTTCTCTGTGATGCAACAATATTCCTCTCGGGTCAGAGTGACCGAGACCTCAGAGTGTCAACACAACGTTACACAACCAGGCTGCCGACAGAACCACACGCTCCAGTTCTGCTGAAGGATTTTCATCATTAAAATCGAAACAAAACTCACATTTTGTCACCTTAAACACAAAAGCAACAAGTATCGTCTAAACCAGACATGTTGCTGCTGGATGCATTTAATTTATTTTGCTTTGCAGAGTTATTTATTTATTTTAATAGAGACAGATTAATCTGCTGGTCCTTAAATATTTTTTAAAATATTTTTAAATTAACTGACAAAACAGATAGAAATTGTAACGGCTGGGTGTTCATTATCAGGAAAAAGAAGTTAAACGTTTAACCCTTTAACGTCCAATCAGAGCTCAGATCCAGACGTGTTTGTTTCAGGTCCTCCAGGCCTGAAGCGTCGCTGTTTCTTCCTGCAGGTTTCAGATGAGCCACAGGTTCCAAACACTGGAATGAAATGGTTTCATCACCTGCTCTGTGCAGATCAGTTCTCCAGAGCCTGTCAGCCTCCATTTTGTGGAAAATCTCATTTAATTTTTGGATGCATCTGCCGGTTTCCGAAATTCTCCTAAATCCATGTGGATGCTGATCATTTCTGCTAATGCAGAAATTAGCAGAAAGGCTAGTTAGCGCTTTAGCATCATTGCTAATTCTGAAAGTGCTGAGTCAACACACTTTGGTTAAGTTATTTTTTCTGAATAAGTGCTACTATTTTATTTGGTTGTTTTGGAAACTTTGAGGTTTTGGTTATTATTGTTCAGGTAGTTAGATGTTTATATTCATGCTCTTATTTTGAAAGGGGCATAGATTGTTTTCCACTTCCATTTTTTCCTCCTCAGAGGTCAGCCTGTAATTCTGCAATAGTGATTTGTTCTTTTTTATTGACACAACCTTTACTTTAATTGGGCCAATGGAATGAATGACATCTGAAACTTTAGACTGAAAATCATCTACAAACTTATCTACATCATTACAGCTTAAGGGTGAGGAAGAAGAACAGATCTGATGAAATGTTTCTGCTGTTTTCTGTGAAAGAACGTTTTGTGACAGCAGCTGTTACCTCAGAAACGCAGAGTGATGGATCCTCTGGGGAGTCAGAGGCAAGTGGCTCAAATGAAGTGAGGTCTGTCTGTTCCTGAGCGCGAAGGAGAGACGAACCTGCTGATTCATCAGTAAATTAAAGAAACTGGTCCAGAAGACGTTTGTTCATAGGCATCCTGTGAATGAGTGGAGGAGAGGATGGATGAGGCTGGATGAGGATGGATGAGGATGGATGAGCATGGATGAGGATGGATGAGCATGGAGGAGGGTGCAGGAGCAGAATCAGTCGTTGTTTTATCAGCTTGTTTTGAATAGTTTCTCCTGATATGCGGACGCCTCCTTCCTCGACGGTCAGCCTGTTCTTCTGAAGCGATGATCACATTATTGCTCTTGTTGATAAAATGAAAAAGGTTTGCAGTGAGTGTCTTTATCCCATGTTTTTAGGATTGCATCTTCCGCCTCTTCCAAAGAGGTGAAAGTGCAGCCAGTCGACCCAGAGGTCATCGATGAAGGTCACTCAGTTGGCAGAGCAGCTTTTAATCAGCCGTTTGTTTATCATGTCCAGCCTGGAGGGTTTTCCATCTGATGGAATTGGACCACTGAGAAATAACTTCATTTTTAATTTCCCATAGTGTTCAGAAGAATTTTAAAGTCCTTTTTCAGAATCAGATTCTTGCAGATTGTCGTCTCCAACATGCAGAACTAGAGTCTCTGCATCTGGCTGAACTTTGAGTTCAATCAGATTCAGCGGCACCAGGAAGAGAAATGACTCGTTTTATTTGCAAACGTGGCTGTTTTCATTTAACCTTTTAATTTTGATCAAGAAAGAGATGTTTTATCTCTGAGTGAAGTTTGGTGCTGAAACATTTATCTGGACTGAGTGCAGTTTGAAGGCGGGGTTTAGCTGGTTCAGTGTCGTCCAATCGGAGCAGCCGGCGGCTCTGATAAACCTTTCGGACCTCTGCTGACCGCAGTCAGTCACTCCGACCCGGACCGACATGCTGAGGCTGCTGATCCTGCTGCTGACCACCTGGACGGGCTCAGCGATGGTCAGGTAGGACAAACAGCAGCTTCCTGTTCATCCACTTCACAGACAAACTTTGGCAAAACGACTCGATTACATCACAAGTTCACAAATAACATGAATCAAGATTAATACTTTCCCTGAAAAATCTAAAGCTACTGAATATAGAGGGATTCGGATATCTTTATTTTATTTTATTTTTCACAGAAAATGCAGATTTTAGTGATCTGATCCAGTGTTGTTCAAAGTGGGGGGCGCAGTACCGCACAGGGCTTCAGGAGGCGATGAGGGGGTCACAGATTAAAAAAACAAACATTTTATTCTGTACATTTTTATCATAAATTTTGTTTTATCTTATTCAATCTTTTTTTTCAATATAAATTATAAGATAAAATAATAGATTTAAATTTTATTTCTGATTCATTCATCAAACTGCTTTGCTTCGTATCATCAAAATGCTTCTAGATTAGTGAGAAATAAATGTAAAAGTTTATGACAAAAAAGACCAACTCTGCTACAAAAACCATAAGAACTGTATGAATGAAGTCATAATATATTAGCTGATAACATGGCCGAATAAAATCAGACAGGCAACAGTTATGCTAAATGAACGTAATAATTATTGAATAGTGAATAAAAAACATTATAAAGTTGATGTTTCTTTACATATTCTTGTTTGGGAACCCCTGACCTAGTCAAAGTTTTATCCCCTAGGGTTCCCTTGAGGCGGGTTCCCTCCATCCGTGCTCAGCTGAGAACTCAGGGTCTGCTAGAGGAGTTCTTGAAGGACCACAGGCCGGACATGTTTAACCGCCGCTACGCTCAGTGCTTCCCGCCCGGAACGCCGTCGCTGCGACTCAGACGCTCCAGTGAGAAGATCTACAACTTTATGGATGTAAGTGAAGCAGCTGCTTACAGTTTTTATGCTACAGACCAAAACCAGGAGATATTTCTGAATGAGCTTATCCATGCGTTACAATGGCCTAGTTAAAGTCCAGGACTAAATGATGTTCAATCCAAAGCTTTGTCGTTGTTGCAGGGTTCTTGAAATTTTTGAAAATGCTTGAATTTCAAATAAATGCTTAACATTCAAACTGCACAGTTTGGTAATAAAGTATTGTTTGATTAAAAGCTTAAATTTAAAAAAACTTTATTAAAGTTGAAACCAGCTAAATACTGTGTTGGCGTAGCAATTTAGCATTAGCTTAAGCTAATACCGTGTTGATGTATTGCTTTAGCATTAGCTTCCACTACATAATATGTTGGTGTCGCACTTTAGCATTAATATATGCTAAATACTGTGCTGATGTAGCGCTTTAGCATAAGCTAAGCAAAGTATTAGCATGGTAGCAGTGGTTTCAGTTAGCAAACTCTGGTGTTTTTGTGTCCTAGGCTCAGTATTACGGTGAAATCAGCGTGGGGACTCCGCCGCAGAACTTCTCTGTGATTTTTGACACCGGATCAGCCGACCTTTGGGTCCCATCATCGTACTGCGTCAGCCAGGCCTGTGGTACGCCATCAGAAACACACCGTGGAGCGAAGCAGTGCCCACAGGCTACCAAAGAATCTGTACCAGGATAAATTCTAATACTAGAGGGATGCATTCTGGTCAGGACGGCATGACTTTGGTGCAGTTTGTTGCAAACTGATAAGAAGTTCAAGGTCTGTGTGTCACTGCAGCTCCCTGTCTGAGAACATTCCTGTCTGTTTGCAGCATTGCACCGACGTTTCAAGGCCTTCGAATCCAAAACCTTCCACCACGATGGACAGATATTTGGGATCCACTATGGATCAGGACACCTGCTGGGAGTAATTGGTAGAGACACAGTGAAGGTCAGGTGTCCGTTTTGACCTGCGGTTTGTTTGTTCAAGCTGGAGAGTAACTTTCTGCATTTCTTCTGGATGGGATTTGTTCCAGATTGGAAACATGACCATCTTGAACCAAGAGTTTGGCGAATCCGTGTACGAACCAGGTTCTGCGTTTGTGACGGCAAAGTTTGATGGCGTTCTGGGACTGGCCTACCAATCGTTGGCAGAGATCCTGGGAAATCCCGTCTTTGACAACATGCTGGCGCAGCAGATAGTGGACCAGCCGGTGTTCTCCTTCTACCTCACCAGGTACATTTACACCTGCTTAGATCCTCAAAAGGCTCGTTGGGTGGTTGGTTGAGGATGGCTTTCCTGACCAATAAGGCAGTGGTTGGACAAATCTATTAATTTACATGTATGTAATTAGATTGGTCTTATCTTGAGTTTTGGTTTATGGTATGTTTGACAACAGGAACCTTTAAGATCATGACAGGTCTTAAAGGTGATCTACTATGAATAAGTTAGGATAGGTGTCTGAGCCAAATAAAACAATCATTAAATGTTTTTTTGCATAAAATTAGTTACAGATAAAGATGCTTAGTACCTCTCAACTCAATTTTTGCACTTCTACGTGAAAATATCTGGAAACTGGCGCGCAATTATACAACAATATGTCTTTGAAAAGCAGAAATGGAGCCTCCTGCACACCCAACAACAATACAGAAAGTGTTTTTTGGATGGTAAGTCAACAACAAAGCACTTGTTGTTTCCATCAGTCATTGTACAGCGGTAAAACGAGCTGATCAAATATGCTGGATCGTCCTTTGGGTTACTAGGTAACAGGCAGAACTCTGCTGGGGTTGCTATTTAATGGTGCAGTTACCTAGCAACTGCACCTTTTCGTTCCAAAGGTTTGAAACGACTCAATTTCCAGACATCAAAAAACATGAACATGAACACTGATAAAACTAATTACTGGGTTTTTTTGTTTTTAGATGAGATTTATCGTATTTATTGAAACTTTTTTCTGTTTCTGCAGGAGAACGAAGACCAGCACTCCAGAAGGAGAACTCCTGCTGGGAGGAATAGATGAGGCAATGTACAACCAACCAATCAACTGGCTGCCTGTGACCGCAAAAGGATACTGGCAGATTCGGATGGACAGGTCAATTAAGCTGCAATACTCTCTGCTACCACTGGGTGTCAGTAAAGAATGTAAATGCTGCAGAAAATAAACATGGTCGTCTTGTTTCAGCGTGGTGGTGCAAGGCGTGAGATCCTTCTGCCAAGGTGGATGTCATGCCATCGTTGATACTGGAACCTCCCTAATTGGTGGACCGACCAATGAGATCGTGAGGCTGCAGGAGCTGATTGGAGCCACGCCCACAAATAGCGGAGAGGTGGAGCTCTTTGAAACCCAGCGTGGGGCGCCTTATTAGAGACAAAAACTCAGAAATTTAAAGAATGATCTCAAAATATTTTCCAGAACCAACTTTGAAATTTGAGTTTCAAAAATTTGCATAAAGAAAAATCAAAAATTTTCAGATTAATCTCAGAAGTTTCCTAGAAGCACTTGGAAATTTCTGAGTTTCAAAAATCAACTATATTTGATTTTTGAAACTATATAGTTTCAGATCTTTTGAGGCTTTTCTTTTCCAGCTTTTCTCATCAACACAACATTTTCACCCATTTTGCAACTTTTTTTAACAGTTTTATCATTTTGACACATTTTAAGCTGGATTTACATACTTTGACTAGGCCATTTTAAAACATAGGTAAGCTTTTACTTAAACAGCTCATAATATGTCTGGCTACATGTTTCAGGTTATTATTGTGCAGGAAGGTGAACCTCCACTCTAATTTAAAGTGTGTCGTCCCATAGCAAGATGCTGAATATTCTCTACCGAACCTCTGAGGAACATTGAAGAAAATCTGTTTTTGTTTATCAAACTTAGCTAAATGTAATCATATTAGCTTGTTTACTAATTTGTAGAAATGTTTTGTTTGTTTCAGTTTGTCATCGACTGTGCCAGATTGTCCAGTTTGCCTCACATCACATTCATCCTGGGTGGGAAGGAATACACACTGACATCAGAGCATTATGTTAGGAAGGTAAGGGCGCCGTCTGCTCCGCTGATGGAACCGTCACCTTGTTGTTGAGTGTTATGTTCTGTGTTTCCTTGTTTGAATGGTTTTATAGGGAGTTTAAACCCTTAATAATTTCTCCTGCTTGCTTTTTTTTGTCAAATGTTGACATTAATATCAAGCAGAGGTCAGAAGAGTAAACATAAAATGCAATTTTCAAATTAAATTAAAAGAGCAAAGCAATTTTTTCCGAGTTTTTTTGTTGACAAAAGTTGGGTTGAACAGTTTTTCCCTTAATGAATAAGATTAGCATTTCAAAATTGTTTTTTTGAATATGCTTTATGATCAGAAACATTTAATAGTGACAAAAACAGAAACAGTATGATTTTGAAAAGAAAAGTTTGAATTATGAGGAAATGTTTAAAACAAAAAGAAATAAAAAATGCAACATGAACTTTAATTATGGGAAAAATCTCTACATTATTAATAAAAAGATAAAATTATGAGAAAAATTTAAAAGTTAAAATTTTAAGGAAAAAATTTAATAAAAAACATTAACTTGAGATAAAAAGTCAAAATTATGAGAAAGAAGTTGCAATGATGAGAAAAATATATTGAAATCATGAGTAAAATTAAAATTACAATAACAATTTCAAAGTACAAAAAGAGCTGATTTGATAAAAGTCGAATTTACAAGAAAGAGCAAGAAGCATGTGAAAGTCTAAGAGAATAAAGTTAAAATTGCAAGAGAAGGTTGAAATAACGAGAAAAATGTTAAATTACAAAACAATTTCACACAAAAATTTAAAATTATGAGAAAAATTAAATTAAAGAGAATAATTAAAATAAAAAACACTGAAATTCTGAGAAACTACAAGACAAATGTTTACTTCAAAGAAAAGTTGAAATTAAGAAAAAGTTTAAATTATGAGAAAAATTATTGACAAAGATCAACATTATGAGAAAAGTAAAAACTTTGAGAAAAAAACGTTTAACTTAAAAAGCAAAAACTGAAACTACTATCTGCAAATGAACAGAGAAATTATACTTATAGAAAATAAACATCTTGATTGTAAAGAAATGCAGTTAAAACATTCTGCCTTTTATTAAAGTTATTATTTCCATTTTATTCTCAACATTTTAACTTTATTCTCTTATGAAAATGAATAAAAATCCTCTTTGTACTCCTTCATGGAAGCAGAAGAAATTTGTAAACACTGCAAGAGTTTAGTCAAATTAAAACGTTAAGCCTCCAACATTCCATGTTTACATGTTGAACAAAGCAATAATTTGTCATGAAAATCAGTTTTTATCTTTTTCCTTGTTGGCCTGCGGCCGTCAGGAGCCGTTTGGCTTCAGGGATCTGTGCTTCAGCGGCTTCCAGGCCATTGACATCAATAGCCCTGAAGGCCCGCTGTGGATTCTGGGAGATGTATTTCTGACTGAGTACTACAGCATCTTCGACAGAGGACTGGACCGAATCGGGCTTGCCCATGCCAGACACCCCATCCAGTGATGAGCACTTCTCTGGGACCAGGAGATAATAAGTTTTTCTGTGCCTCTTCGTGAAACAGGCTGAAGTTTTATTTTTAAGATAAACCTGGACATTTATCTTTTATGTTAAAGTTTCTTAAACAACCAATATTCACACTAAAGCTGAGAGGTTTGCTCCCCTTTCCACTGAATCACAATAACGAGGACTGCAGTCTTGTCTTTGACCACTAGATGGCAGCCAAGAAGTTAGCGGCTAATTTAGCTTCTGTCTTGTCATCGAATGTGTATTTAGATTAAAAACCATAAACCTGCTCGTCTTTCCTTACATTGTTTTCTTTTTATGCTTTGTTCATTTTATGTTGATCACCAATTTCTGATACATTTGGCTTGTTTATGTTTGTTTTTATTTAATTTTAGTGCAACTTCATTACGACCCGTCAGAGGGCCATTTTAGATTTAAAAAAGGAGGAAATGTCCAGTAAAAACGTTAAAATTTCTAGAAAAAGTTTGGAAATTTAAGGGTTTGGAAAGTTGAAAATTTGCAAGAAAAAAATTCAAAGTTTGTGATTAACCTCAGAATCTTTCTATAAATACGTTTTGAAAAGTTGAAAGTTTGAGAAAAACCTCTGAAATTTTTATATAAATCTCAGAAACTTTCTAGAAAAATCTGGATTTTCTGAGTTTGAAATGTAATTTTTCTAGAAAAACCTTGTTTTGGTGGAAATGTTCTCCTTTCTTTTCTATCTAAAATGGCCTCCGAACCCATTGACCCATTAAGACCCAATTAGGCAAATTGGCCAGAAATGCAGTGGATCCGCCCAAACTCAGACTGCTGACTCTGAAGGAAAGTGCTGGAAGTTTCCAGGTCCGTGTTTTCAGCTCAGCATTTGGACCAGAACCACGTTCAGCACCAGTTGTCTCCATTTTCTTCTTCAGTTTTTGACGGCGGCTTGCATCCATCAATGTTGCTCTGCTGCCGCCTCTTGTGTTTTATACTCTTTTCCTTTCCTCTTATCCTCCTAATGAGGTCAGTATTTTTAAAAAACAGAATATTCTCCATTTCCTCTCTTGTAATCCAAACTTTACGGCTGAGATTTTGCGTCTTTCAGCTCGTCGTTCTGCTCCGTTTCCTCCTCATCGTCCTCGTTTCCCGCCGTTCCCTGAAACTCGCCGTCGTAATCCGGTTCCGGCAGTTGGAGCGTGTTGGCGGTCGGACTGGGCGATCTGCGGGACTGATGGCGACCCAGGCCTCTCCTCCGGCGCCCCAGCCCTTTCGGACTCGGCAGGCTGCGGATCGACGCCTTGGAGCTCTGCCGGGAGAACTGCAGGGAGAACTGCCGGCCCCGCGGCCTGGTCGGCGGCCGGTTCTTCACGGTGACCGTCGTCCAGCGGAACTCCTTCGGTCCAAGTTGAGTTGGGGAACAACAAATGGAGTCGGTCCTAGAAATACTGAAGATGGAAAGAGTTGGAGCAATGAAACACTTCAGAGTTGGATAGAAACTCGCTAAACTTACTCAGACGTTTACTTTTAGGAGTATTTTTACTGCATCATACTTTTTACTTTTAATTGAGTAAAAATATGTTGAAGTGGTTCTATTTTCACTATTTTTACAGTTTCTGAAAAAAGTTGTTCTAATTGCAGTTTTGCAAAATAAGCCAATTATAATACAGCCAGAAAACCTTCTTAGACCTTTTAACGGAAAAATGAGTTTTTTCAAATTTGCCGTTTCCATCAAGCAAATGTATCTTCAAAATATCAAATGGCAGAAAAACTTGGTTACTGTGGTTCTCTAAAGTCTGAAGGATTTCCACTTCAGACAGACGCCGACCATCTGACCTGTTTTTGGATTTCTCTAGGCAGGAAACACTTATTTGAAAAAATGTTGTCGACTTCATGTTGTATTCATAAGATTTTTTTGATTAGCCAGACTTTGGTGAAATTCTTGATTTAACAAGGTGAACAATTGCTTCTCCTCAATGGGGCCGGGTGGGTTTGGGTAACCTATTTAGATTCTTGTGGATCTGAATAGACTGAAGACGTCTACAGCAGCCGAATCAATGGTCACCTTGTAGTTTCCATGTTTGGCGTTTCCTCAGTTGGGGAGTGATCCAGACCGTTCTGCTGTTTCCCTAAAGACTCCCCGTTGTGACAGGCGTCGGAGAACAATGGCGGGCTGACAACCAGCCGCGGGAAAACAACTGAGGATGAACTCTCAGGTGACGGCGGGTTGCTGTTGACCTCCCTTAAGGTGGACAGGGTGTCCAGAGACGATGGAGGGACGGCTAAGGAACAGGGAGGACCCAGGTCCGCCGGGCCTGCGTTCCCCCTGACAGGTTTTTACCAGAAAAATTACAACCATGAAAAACATCTGAACATTACCACCGGATTGTGTTTAAGGCGCCGATACCTGAAGTCCAGGAAGAAGCTGCTGGTTGCGTCGCTGCTGTGCCGCTTGAAGACGGGTCGAGGATGTCGGAGGTCAGGAGGTTCCTGAACACTCAGCAAGCGTCGGACTCGACCCAGAACCTGAAAACAATAAAACAACAATCACATGAAATGATTCAGTTCCCACAAGTCTGAACAGGAAGTGATCCTCACCACTGAACCGCCATCTTGGTAGGCAAAGCATAGATCAGGGGTCTTAAAACTTTGCGGGACGAAAGTTGTTGAATCAAAAGGACTTTAGAACCAAAAAAGAAGTTATTTTACTTGCTTCACAATAGAAAAATAGGTGCTTTAAGTAAACAACAACAAAAAAGTAGTTAGATTGTTGTGTAAATTATTCCAGATCCAACAAAATCTTGTTTTGAGTGAAAGTTACAGCTGATACAGAAAACCTGGTTATTTAAAGGCAAATATTTTGTGTTGAAGCCAATATTTGCTGTTGTAAGAAGATTTTTACTGTGTGATAATATTGTCCTAATTAAGAATAGAAAGTCTCCTTCCAGATAACTTCCGACAGCGAATTAGGGCTTAGAGTAAATTTCCACCAAAACAACAAAATAGAACATTTCTGAGTGTAAATAGTAAAAAAAAGAAGCAAGAAAAATCCCAGAATTTTTTATATTAACCTAAAAAAAAAAACAAAACAGGGAAATTTCTGAGTTTGAAAAGTTAACGTTTACTAGAACATCTGAAATTTTGAGATTAATCTCAGAATTTGATTTTTTTTTTTCCATTAAGGCTTAAATATGTTATAAAAACACATTTAGTCACATTCCTGTTCTTATATTTACTCTACATTTCTAATATTAGGTTAAAAAAATTAAAAAGATATAAAATATAAAGCGTATCTTTACCGACTCTTGTCGTCGAGTCAGCAGGTCCTGCTGCTGTGGTCGACAGTCTGAAACCTCACATTCATCAAGCTGCAAGATGTCAGAAAGTCTGCAAAAATTATGCACATAAGCCTTATTAAAATGATGCAATAAACTAATGTATAAACATAACGAATGAAGGGTTATGTTGGGAAACGTGACCCCATGTCGGTGGTGGATCCGAGGAAAGAGGGGATGCAGTAATCTGCGGCAGCCAGAGTGTACGGCGGACGAGCGTCGCTGTCGTTCCAGTAAACGTCTTTGGTCATGTGAGGAAGGTTCATGTGCATCTCGTCCACCGCCAGCAGAGACACCTGGAGGAAAAGGGGAGCCAAGGCTCAACAAAACGTTTCCTCCTTTTCAGGAAGTTTAAAGATTATTCTCAAATGCACATCATTTTTCAGGTTCCAAATTAAATAAAACTGTTTAGTTTCTAAAATTAATTTCAGAAAAAAAGCTTTTTACAAAACAGTTTCTAAAAGAAAGAAAAACAAGTAGTAACCCAGAAACAATGCCAGGTTTATCTAATTTATTTTGATAACTTTGTAAACATGGATTTGTCCTATTCTAAATAGCTATTATGTATTTTTAGTTTAGAGTTCATTTAAATAATGTGGCCAAAACTGATTAAAGTTCAAAAATATAGCAGAAACTAAACTGGGATGTCGTAGTACAGTAACTCCAATTTAAGACTAGTAGACAATGTTGAGATGTTAAGTTGTTTATCTAAGTCGATTACTATGGAGCTATGGAGCTATATTGGAGCCATAAATACAAAAATTTAAACTGAAATAAAACTTAAGTCTGAAGATTAGTTTTGAACATTTTTTAAAAATGACATATCCTTTTTTATCAAATTCAAATCTTAATTTTCATCATTTTGTTCAGTTACAAAACTTTTATGTTTTACTTTCAAACCTTTTTTGCAGTTTCAAAATAATTTTTCAGTTTTACATTTTGTTCTTTTTAACAAACTTTATGTTCCCAGTTTAGCTCCTTAGTTCGCAATCAAAACCTACCATTTGTCCTCAGACCCAGATTATCACATGGACATTTAATAAATAGCTTTCAATATTTATTGACAGTTATTTTTTTCTGTTTTAATAAATTATTTACCTAAAAAAAAAACTGCTCAAGGGTCATTGAAAGGGGAAACTGGTCAGATTTGAGATTCGCCGATAAAGATGTGCATTAATGCTGAGTAATAAAAAATGTGGTTAATTAATTTTGAATTTCGATATTCTCTAAATCCACATTTAAAACGTGTGTTCTCAGTTCTAAATAGCAAAACCTTCAAATTTAAAGTACAAAATACAACGTGAACGAGAAAAATTGTTCCAGAAAGTAAAGCAATCTGAATGTACTGAACCGGAAGCGCTTTTATTTTGATATTCTTAGCAGGAAGTGTCCTTATGACGTAGCCGTTAGCATAGCAGCGAGAAATTGTCGGAGGTAAGTCACATTTATTTTGTTCTTAAATGAGCCAAAGTGATTAAAAACAGCGTTAAATTGAAGAAACATTAATGTGGTTGTTATTATGAAGCTACAGCTAACATAAATATATTGTTCTGAGCCGTTAATAATAATCAAACACCGACTCGCTAATAATCAAACCTGTTTATAGACTTTAATTCTTGGGAGTTAAACTTGAATTGTTTTCTCTCTAATATTCATTATTAGTAAAATAAAGATAAATGCCGCCATATTTTGCCACCTACTGAGCAGAAAATAATTAAGAGTTTATTAAAATGTTTTAATTTGCTGACCTGAAGGTTCCTGTCAATGATCCAGTTGGCCTCGAAGTCATCATCATCTTCTCCAAATGGGTTAATCAGTTGCTCTGCTACCTGGGAAACACAAATATCACTTGATTTCAGACTTATAACAAACTTTTTCTGGCTGTTTTCTGGCTTCTCTGAAAACTGACAGATCAAGGCGAGTTTCATCTCTTTTTTAATCTATTTACTTTTGATATAAGTAGATATTAAACCCGAGAACCAGACCATAATATCTCGTCATTTAAACTTTTTTTTTGACATTTGCAAAAAATCTCAACACAACAGCTTCACATTATTGTGCAGATTAATGGGCACAATTACACTGAAGCGAAAACAAATTTGAGCCCGCTGAGGACAAGTGTCATTTAATTTTCCGCTTTAGCTTTTATTAAATATAATTTTAGAGTATGTTAGCATTAGCAGAATAAATGCTTATAATTAGTGTTTTAGGGTTAGTGCACTAATTTTTACGCTAATCCTAACTAGCTTCTTAGCGTAATTAGCAAATCTTGCATATTTTAATTCTGTCTTCTTAGTTTAAAAACTTTTTATTAACTTTACGTTCCCGATTCAAGGTTATTTTTTACAACCTGTCGTTAAGGAATTGTTATCAAACCTTAAGCCAGCCGCAGTAGAAAAAAAACTGCAGCAGGGTGAAGATGGGGATGTAAAGATCGAGGTCGTGGCCGGGGTGACCCTGAGTCGGGTCGAGGAACTGCCGACCAATTAGACAAGCGAAGAAGAAGGTGTAGACAGCAAGAGTGACAACCTGAAGACAGAAAGACGGATTTCACAAACAGCGCATCCCACCCAGAGCTCTGATTTGGTTACAGTGATTACCCCTGATGAGATTACATGAGCTGCATCCGTTTTTCAGGACTGACCTGCGTATAAACCAGTGGGACGCCGACCCAGTCATAGCCAAAAAGAGTTGCACACCACGTCCTGAAGAGATTCATCTCCTGAGCACAGACAGGAAGCAGCTGTTTGTCACCGGCTACAGACCTCAGATTTCTGTAAGCTGATACAGTAAATGGAAAAACGCCGTCATCCGTCCCTCTGGAGCAAACCCAGTGTCATGTTATACCCACATTTCCAGTTTCTGTGGTCACTAAGTGGGATATAAATGGGTTTGTGATTGCAGTAGGAACTTTTTATCTCAAAAATAATGTTTTCAAATTTAATTTTGAAAAAGTTTTTAAAATCCAGGTAAATAATTAATATCTGGTTTAAAATGAAGAACTTATTAAATGTTTAATTCTGCATGTTAGTACTTTGTGTAGAGTAAATTTGCACAAATTGGAAAATTATTATTCAAAGGAACTTTATTTCTTAGGATTTCAGACGTTATTGAAATGAAGCTTTTTTGTAACATGTTTGAGCCACTTTTTTATAGTTTTAGGTGAATTATTTAGGAATTTAGGAAGTTTAAAGGATTGTGAAGCTTACAATTAAATACTTTATGCCAATTATTTCTTATATGTACTTGGTTCTGTGGTTCCTAGCAAATTTAGCAAGAATGATTCTCTTAAACAGATGTAAATTTCTAATTTTACTTTTGCAAATTAAATTAATAATTGGATCAAAAGACATCAAATAATTAATTATCATTATTATTATTATAAAGAACATGCAGCAAAAACCTATTTTAATCCAAATGTTTTATGATGTCATTCTTCTCAGAAAAGACATGACATTCTCGAAACTTAAAACTCATTAAGTTTTGGCCAAATTTGCCCCGAGTGAAATTTTAATAATGTAATGTAATTAAATATGGGCACAGATAAACGGCTCTACAGCGCCCCCTAACATGAAATAGAGAGCTCATATTTGGTACATAGGCTGAATCCTTTGGAACAAGAAAAAAAATCTCTTGGAGTTATGCCCTAAACCCAACAGAAAGTCGTCCATTTTGGACCAAACGCTCCTTTTTGGATGTTTCTCACTTTTTATATATGTCAAACTTTAACAATCTTCTGGAGATTTTGAGCTATTGGCTTTATATTTCAATATCTATAAAAATATGGCCATAAGGGATTGGAGATTAAAAGTTATCAAAAGCTCCACCGACGCTCTGACAGAGTTAATCTCACGTTCAGAATATTCTGCAGGTCGATGCTGTCTTGGATGCGTCCTTCCTGCCGGGCTTTAGATGCCAGGTTGGAGAACCAGACAACAGGTATCCAGTACTTCAGGTGCGGAGAACGGACGTTCTCAAACACCTTCCTCTCCTCAGGAGTCATGAAACCTGCCGATGAAAGGACGGATTAATCAAATTTTCTCCTTTGGATGCTGATGTTTTGGTTAAACTTGAAAAGAGAATCAATCTTTGATTCGAAACTTAGTTATTGTAAAATCAACCGACTTATTTGAATTTTCTTTATGTTGTGGAGCCTCTGAGATTTTAACTCTTAATTCAGTTTGTTGCTCACAATCCTGCTCTAATTGCTTATTAACAAGCCGATGTCAAATGCCTCATCAGGAACATACAGAACCAGGAAAGATGCAACCCTTCATCTGTCATTCACCATTTTGAGTTTAGACTCAAAACATTAATAATCCAAACAAATCGCCTCTGACCTGCCTCAACCACATGATCGATGGTTGGGAATCGCTTGCAGACGGCTGTACTGACGGAGCGGAAGATGAGCAGCGATGTCAGGTTGACGTAGCGCACCAACGTTCGTCGGAGAAGGCGTCCATATTCATCTTTACCCTGAACACAACTAAAGGAAACAGAAAACAAACACAATGAAGTAAAATAACTGCCATGTGGGGGCGCTGCACCAAGAACCACTGAAGGAAACGATTCGAAAACTTCTGAAGACACTGAGTGCAACTTCCTTCTACACAAAATGTAGACAAAAAAATAGTGGCGTCAGATATTAGCAGTTAGAGGATTTCTCTTTTATTTTTGGTAAAAGACCAGGAGCCATTTCTCCGTCTTACGCTGGTTTCTCATGTTTGTTTTGGTTTTATTTACCCAGACAAATTTGCAATGTATGCATTCAAACCAATTCGTACAGTAGTTCGAATGAACTTTGGTTGAGGTGACACCGGAGTTAACTTCAATTGAACTCAGGCTGAGGCTTGTAGACGGACCAGAATTAGCTTGTTTGGTTAAATTTCATATCCACACCTCCCCAAATGAACCAGATTCACTGACAAACGAACTGGACTTTTATAAAGCAGGCTAAACATGGTTGGCGTGAGCGCATCTTTACTTACCTGGAGATGAGGAACATCAGTCTGTCTGTCCAGGGAAGATTAACGAACTGATTCCACCAACGATTTACCACCAAAGTGACATAAAAACCTAAAGAATTCAAAGAATACTCAGATTCTTCCTCCTGTCTCAAAAGTCGAACACATTTTAAATTTTTTTAGAATACTAATCATGTTTTTATTCATTTGTAGCAACCACCAAAGAGAAACTTTAACTTATTTTGGCTAAAGCATCCATGTTTTATCCACAGTGCCAGAGTGAATGAGTTTGGACAAAAACGAGGAAAAACTCATCCTGCTTTTAGTTTTCTGTGTTCTTTAATGATCTGTTTCCATTAGTACGCTGCTAATGAGGCAACCAAACCCACCAGTCTCTGCAGGGCTCTGCTATCTCTGGAAACACAAAACATGCTGATAAATTTGAGATTTTTGTGCTTCTTACACCAAAGTGCCCATTTATTCATTCATGTGGAACAAGATATCCAACAACTCAGATGAAACTGATGTCAGTGTATGAGCAGAAATATTTCTAATAGTCTTACTGACTTAAAATTTACTCACAATGTTTTTTCTTCCCCATTTAAGCCACATATACAAAATAATAATGACCAAATTAATAAAGAAGGACATAAAAACCCATAAAAAGCCAAAAATATGGCTCATATTTGTCAGTATTTAGAAAGAAAAAAGAAATAATTGATTTTAAAAGTGCTATCCAGATAGAAAATGCAAACATTATAAACATATATAATATATTAATAAAACTCCCTATAAAATTGATTTTGGGAAGCAAAAGTATACCCAGGACGAAGGTGACGGGGATCTGCTCGGCGTATCTGTCGCAGTAAATAGAAAGTTTCTCAAATAATCTCTTCTGCTGCTCTGAGAGGACGAGTCTGCAGGTCGGAGAAGATGGAATAAAACAGAAACATTTGTTGAATTAAATCGAAAACAACAATAACTGAGGGAAAGGAAGACGGTTTTGTTGCAGGATGTTTGTGCTGCCAGTTTTTCTTGTGTAGCTGACCAAATTTAGCAATCTATGTGATTTATTGTAGAGAAACTCTTTTTAAATACAACATTATTGAATAAACAGACATGAGCACAAGATCAAATACATGATGTTGCAGATTTGCAACAGCTAAATGCTACTTAGCTAGTCTTTGCAAGTAATTTGAGCCTGAGAGGGTTAATCCGTTATATTTATCAATCACATTGGTGCAAAGTGTTTTAGGAACCTCTGAACTTTCATGAAACTTCTTCAGAAATGTGGATGCTAATATTAGCATTGGGGACGTCAGCGCTGCTGCTACATGTTTAGCATTGAGATGCTATTTTAGGCCTGAGTAGCTTCACTAACAGGCTAACTTCTGTCAGCAACTTGAACACAACAATATTTTTTTTTTGAGCGTCCAATCAGATCAATTTTAGAAGCAAAAACGAGCCCCAAGTGAAGCGGCTGCTAGTGACTTTCACATGTCGCTGTTGCACAGGTGACAGTAAATCTGTCATCTGTTCGACAGTTTTACTGGCGTACCAGAAACGTATGAATACAAAAGTTCCTGAACTTTTTGTATATTAAAAAAATAACAGCTAATTGCATTAATTAAGATTTTTAAATCTTTGTAATAATTCATCAATACAAATGCATGCCACACTTCAGAAAACTCAAATTGTGACATGAAGAAATTGAAATCAGTTTCATGAATACGAGTACTTTTTTAATAATTCTTTTAGCTCTTCTGTAAAATATTTGAATGCATGAGATACTGTAGCCAATCAGCTGAGAATGATCCAGATATTTCACAGGATCAAGAAACTTTCATACTTTTTCTAGATTTCCTTACATTTCAGCATCTGACCCACAACATAAACTTGACAGAGACTTTGGACCCGAACTAGAGCTTATTAAACAAGGAACCAGCTACAATGCAAACACAATATTACTTTTATGACAGTTTATTTCGTCTATTTAAAGTGTGTAATTAGTTTTTGAAATGTGTGACCTGTAAACGAGGCTGAGGACGGTGTAGAGCAGAGCAAACAGGATGAACTCCCGGTACAGCAGCTTGTAGATGCTCCCCTTCCAGCGCAGCAGCAGCCGGTGGAAACTCAGGAAGGTGGCGTTGGCTACTTTACTGGAATAAGTGACGGTCATCCTGAGACGGCAACCTGAATCCACAGGCCTTTGACGCTCCCACTAGCTTCTCATGACTCTTATCTCCTGTTTCCTTAAGACTGCTGCAGCAAAATGAATCCAAACAATCATCTTCAGTTCCGTTTCAGAGCTGCTTTCCATCAGGCTGCAGTCCAGATTTGTTTTTGCTCCAACCCAACCCCTTCTCTCTCACTCCTGTTTCTCTTCATCGTGATGCTGTCCAGTTGCCCAGTAATGCAAGGCAGCACACACACAAACACACACACTGTGGGTTATATTGATGAGTCGCTGGGCTAAATGTGGTCATGTTTCAGCAGTGTGTGTTGGCATAGACAGCTGTAGAGGTAAACGTGCAAAAACAGAAACATAGTCAGTGGCAGAAAATAGATGAAAGCAGCTGGTTGGAGGCAGTGGCTTCACTAAAGCTGCTAAAGGAAAACATTTAATCAAACGCTGAAGCTGAACTGATGTTTTAAATATCAAAAATGTTTTTAGCAACAATTTGTTCATTTTTCTAGTTGGAATTTCATCTAGTGGTTATATAAAGAACAGCAGCTGTGTTAGTCAACTTACTATGTGTTTTATCTTCTGGCACTTGTTACAGCTCTGTATGCAAGTAGATTAGGCTTCAGAAAAAGAAGAATTAATATTTTTTTCTTAAAATTCTGACTTTAATCTTCTGAGATCAAAGGTAAGAATTCTGAGGAAACAAATCAAGATTCTGAGAAAATAAAAATCTGAGAAAAATGGGTTATATTTTGAAAAAAAGTCTAAATTTTAAAAAAGAAAGTTGGAATATTGAGAATAAATTAGACAGTTAATTTTGTGTGCCATAAGTTTGTAATAGATGAGTTTCACTTTCGAGCATGAGGGATGACAAATATTAAAGTTTATCCATGATATCTACAATTTTTGAGTACTTGTTGATATAGTGCCTGAAAAAATTCACATATATTTTTAAAAACTGCCACAACTTCATTTATAAGCCAGATGAGTAGCTATATAAATTCAAAGAGCAGTTTTCAAATTATTATTTTACAAAGATGACAATGAGGAGGATTAGTTAATTGTGATGAAGACAAATATGATAAAAATCTGTACCAACAACTCAATAACATTAAATTAAATCAAAAATAATTAACTTTATAAACTAATAAGTCTAATTTGATCATTTTAATTTAGAAAAAGCAGTTGTAATTATTTGAGGAGTGAGACATCTTAATATGTTATCTATCTTTACTCGATCCATTCCAGGAAGTGACGCAAATTGACGCATTTTGTGTCACACCCTCAGCGCTGTTCTCCAGTCAGTTTGGTTTCGTCTCTGGAGCTTCACTCTGCCTTCCGTTTCTCGGGGAGCTGATCTCAGGTCTGCGCCGCCGCTCCGAGCCGGAGGAGGCAGCATGACGCGGTAAAATCAAGCTTTGATTAGACGCTAAAAAGCAGCTGCGGAAGCACACGCAGGTAGGAACACTGAATATGAATACAATCTTAAAACAAACTATCTTTTTCATTAAATCATCGTTTATTGAACCTCTTTGTACTCTCTCTTGCTTTGTAACTCCGTCAAACTAACCGTTAGGTCGCCATCTTTGTTTTAAATTCGACGTTTCGCTGTATTTTAGTGATAAAGTCTGCCGTTCTCATTTCATCTGCTCCCTGTGCGATATCGCACAGGTATGCGATATTAGATTAGTTATTTTGATTAATAACTAATCTAATGATTAGTTATTAAGTAACTAATCACTAGATTAGTTACTTAATATTATAAATGTATAGTTATTGGCTTTAGCTTTAACATTTTATTTTTCAGCTTAAAACTGTGAAACAAATTTCAGATATGTTATCAGAAGTTCCGTTAAAGGAGAAATAAACTTGAAAAAGACCAGATTTACATGTACTTACAGTGGAAAAATTTAATATGTATCTTGAGTTACGAAGTGAATCTGGTCAGAATTAAATAAATAAAACACAAACCGGATGTAGAATTATGACAGTATTTACAGTTGTTTGGGTGACGTCACAAAAGGCAAGGGCAGTTTGATGTTCACTTAAAATGGTCCCCAAATGTATGTAAATAAATTTTACATTATTTCTGCGTCTTGTAATTGTTGCTGCATGCTGGCTTCAGAATCAATTGGTTAAAATGATAGAGAATGAACCAATCAATAGACCAGACAATTGACCAATTTTTCTTTGATCCACAATTAGCTGATAAATATTCTAATTATTTAAAAAAAATTTTTATTGAATGCTATTTTCTTTTTCTTAATGCATCAAAACTGAAAATCTCATTGATTCTTTGATTTGTATTTTACTACCATGACCATTTTTTTTCTTATGTGTTGAAAGACAAAATATTAGTTTTTTGTTTTGTGTAGATTTCTGAAATGTCAGTAATAGTTTGGTTTTCGCCTATAAATGAATTATTAATGAATAATTGCTCAACAGGTTGTAAGATAAAATAATTGCTTCTTGTCCTTCCATATGAGAAATATGGAATAAAAGTTTTAAGTTACAAAATGCTGGACAAAGACAAAATTAACTGGTGCGTTTCTGAATCAGGTTAGCAATAAACATAAGTTTGAGGTTTCATTTTCTGTCTGTTCTACACATGCTCAGTAGAGCCATGCCATCCAACGTGGAGATCAAGGCCAAAGTGAGCGACCCGGAAGAGTTTGCCAAGATGGCCGCCCAGCTCAGCCAATCAGAGGGCACGATAATACGCCAGCATGATACTTTCTTCAACTGCAGCCAAGGACGACTGAAGCTGCGGGACTTCATGGTACGAGCAGAACCAGAGTAGAGTATCAATGGAACTAGTATATTTTCAACAATATTAAGGAATTATTTAGTTAAAACAAGCTAAAAAGTTACTTTCAAGGTAGTTCTGCAAGACCAAAAAGAAGTCGAGAAACAAGACCAAAAATACTTGGTCAGATTTTGAGTCTTTTCAGTATAAAGAGAGAGAAAAACTCTGAGTTTCTGTTTGTTTCAGAACGGATCGGGTCAGCTTATCTTCTACGAGCGTCCAGACACTGATGGACCCAAACTGTCTCGCTACTCCATCAGCCCGACCAGCGACCCGCCGAGCCTGAAGGTGAAGCTCCGCCCCCCTACAGCGTAAACATGGCGATGATGATGGCGGTAGTAACAATGTGTGTCTGCAGGTTGTGCTGTCGGATGCGCTCGGGGTTAAAGGTGAAGTCCGGAAGGAGCGGCGGCTGTTCCTGATTGGTCAGACAAGAGTCCACCTGGACACAGTGGAGGGACTGGGACACTTCATGGAGCTGGAGGTCAGCACACACACACACGCACACACGCACGCACACACACACACTTCTGATTTAAAACACGACTCAGTTAAACCGTCCAGTTTTCAAGCTGCAAGAATCAAACTACTGAACAGAGTTCGGTAGTAACTAATTACATTTACTTGTGTAATTTTATTTTGAAAAAGTATTATTTTAGGATTATTTTTACTGTGCTGTACTTCCACTTTTACTTGAGTAATTTTATTGTGATGATTCTTATACTTGAGTAAAATTTCTGGCTTCTCTACCCACTGAAATAAAAACATGTTTTAACCAGAACATTTTTAACCACCTGCGGTTTTTGTTAAAGTTTCATACGTTTTTTTTTTACTGAAAGAAACTGATTTTGAAAAAAATAATTTTGCTCATTTTGTTATGTTTTTTTGCTCTTATAAATTATCACTGTTTTCCTTAAAATACCAAAATTTCCACTTCACTTTGTATTTTGGTCCATCTGATGATGCAATTTTTAAATATTAAATGTTTGATAATTTGATCAGTTATTCAGTACTTTTTACCAAATACTTCTTTACACTTGAGTAATTTCTTTTACTTGAGTAAAAATATGTTGAAGTCGCGCTTCTCTTACTTGAGTACCATTTTTGCGTACTCTACTCATTTTGCTACTGGATCAGAAAAGCTTTTTGTCATCGAAGTGTTGCGAGCGTTTCCACGGTAACTATAGCAGAGACAGGGAGGAGGTGCTGAGCGACTACGCTGTGTGTCAGAGAGCGTCAGAGATGAACAGGTGCGCCTCAGACAGGTGTGCAGATCGACCCAGAAACACGGAAACCTGCTGATGGAGGAATGTGTCTGTTTATCAGGTGGTGATGCGGCCGCAGCAGAGCGTCGATGAAGGACAGCAGGTAAATGACGCAAAACATTTGGGTTTTTACATTTGGAGCTATTTTTAGATGTTTTTACATTTTTGTTTAAAAAGATTAAAAAACATGCCGGAACCAAAACATTGGAAGAATATTTTACTTATACCAAGACATTTTTCCCAAGTTTTAAGTGAAATAATCTGACAATGAAACTAGAACCTTTTCATCAATGTTAAGGAATTATTCACTCAAAACAAGCTCCTATATATTGTTAAAAAGTCACTTGTAAGTTAGTTTTATATCTTTTCAAGTGTTTAATGTGTTTAGAAGAAACTAGATAAAAATATTTGGTAGGATTTTGTGTTTTGTCACAAAATGACCATTCAGTGAAATTAGTATGAAAACAATAACCAATACATATTCACAGCACAAGACTCCACTGCTGAAGAAAAGGCATGTTGAAGCTTACTAAAAATTTTCTGCAGGACAGTGACACAAGCAGATTATTGCTAAATTGGGCCGTTTAGCAATAATCTGCAGTGCTGGCTGAGTTTGTCTTGAATTTAGTAATTATTAATCATCAACTGGAGTATAGAGACTCAAAAAGGCAATTTGCTGAATGAACAATAGACTCTGAACATTAAGACAAAACTATACAAAAGTTTATATATTTTGCATTTAAAATAATAAAAAAAAAAACTTTGTAAATATGTTTGATCAAGAACTCCTTACTTGAAAGTTTTAGCTTCACCTGGTTCAAATTCTGAAAATTCTTATATTAATCACCCTTTGCAATCCATTTATCAATCAATTAATTAATCAATCAGCCCTACACTGTATAGATGTTGAGTCAAACAGCATTTCATGCGTTCTTTTCTACAAATGATCAACCGTTCACATATTTCATCGCATTTTATGCAGTTAAGTAAATTTATCTTTAGAAAATACATATATTATATTTCTAATGTTATAAAGTGGTTAAATGAAATATGTGCCAATTTCTTTGGATAACTAAAATATTTGTTAATTATTTTTACTTTTGTATAAATGTGTTCAGATATTTGTTTGCTTTTAATTCTCTTTCCTGCTATTCATGCAGAATCGTCTTCAGCATGAGATTTAGATTTTTTTAATAAATATTAGATGAATCTCAGCACATTTTTGCTGCAGTACTTCCTGTTTCCAGAGGATAAAACCTGCTTTGCTTCCTGTTTCCCAGGTGGCTGTGGAGCTGATGGAGCAGCTGGGCGTCTCAGAGGACCATCTGGTGACTGGAGCGTACATGGACCTGATACTGCAGGGACAAAAAGAGGCTTAAAGCATTACAGTTACATTGTAATCAGATTACAGTGACCAAAGTAGCCAATGATTTCAATAAAATGTTAGTTTTGTGTGATTTGTAAAAACTAGGAGGAAACATTCAGATAATGTCCTGATTTATTTTTTTTAAATAAACGTTTCTGAAATCATTCATGATTTTTTTTCAGTTTGTGTCATGTTTATAAATATTCAGTTTGATTTCTTCTGAATAGAAATTTAAAATAATCTCCTTCCTGCTGGGGATTTAAAATTATGAACAACTGATGCTGAGTCAAACTAGAACTGCAATAAATAAATAAACTATCTGGCTAAATATAATTAAAAGTGAAGCTTTTAATGAACATTTATTGTATGAAAGTAAAGCAAACTAAAATCTGTGTAGATTTTTAAAATTAATCTCAATCTAAATTGACTAATTACATGTTATAGTTTAAATACCTTCAATCCAACAGGGGGCGCTGTAATTCCACAATCGTCAAGGCTTTCCATCCCACATGATGGAAAAAGTTTCAACTGGAAAAAACTGCATGTTCATTGATAAAAAGCCAGAAGTTTTTTATACCTTGCCACATTATAACTTATGAATTTTATTTTATTTTGAGATTTCTTGTTATGCACCAATACAGAGCAGTGGATAATTGTGAAATAAACTCAAATAGTACACAGTTGCCATTTTTATTTAGAAATAAAAATCTCAGAAGTGTGGCTTGCATTTGTATCCAGTCTCCTTTACTGTAAATCCACCAGTATATTTGGTTTGGTTGGAGAACAAAGTAGCAGCATTTGTTACATTTTCATTCGGTTCACTTTAAACCAGCCAAACCCTTTGGAAAAAATATTCCCCTCCTCACCTGTGAGGGCGCTGCACTAAGAACCACTGAAGAAGATACTGGGTGTAACTTCCTCCTTTACAAAATGGAAATAAAGATGTAGTGTGATCAGATTTTGCAAGTTGTTGGATTGTATTTACCCAAAATAGCTTTAGTTATAGTTCGTCTTCTGCTTTTGGAGCAATTGCTGGTTTGCTTTCATCAGCATATGCATTCAAACCACGGCAAAGTTTACTTCAACCAAACTGAGACCAAACATTCCCTAGCTAGCTTTTTGCATGTATCCTGGGTAAGTGGAGCTTATTGCAAATTGGCTGGATTTCTTTGGAGATATGTCTTAAATTACATTCATAAGGTTCTTAAAAAGTATTTGAGTTTGAAAAACCTGGACATGACAAACGCATGAAAGATTATTTATTTATTTATTTTTTTGTCACAGGGATACAAAAATGTATGTTTTTGGGCAACATGTAAAACTGGAGCTAAATCCAGGACAATCCTGGAACAAAACCTGTTGGAAATGGAGAAAACCTGAGGCTGGGATGGAGACAACCACCCTGAACAAAGAGCCAGAGATTGGATGGGACGATTTATCAAATGGCCCAGTCAAAGTCCAGACTTGCATTCCCTAGAGATTGTTGCAGAGAAGAAGAGATGAAACTTTCTGTCTCCAGATGTTAGAAGATGATTGAATTATAAGCTTATAACATGAAGTGGTTATAAAATGCGCACCGCACTGTTCAGATCTTCATAAGTATTAAAAATTACATAATTTCCCTCCTTTGTGTTGATCTGCATTAGGGCTGAAACCATTAATTGGAATAATCATAATTAATCGATTATTGAAATAGTTGTCCACTAATGTACTAATCAATTAATTAACTGCAGTTAATCAATTAATTAACTGCAGTTAATTAATTGAGTTAATTAATTGACTCAAAGACCTAAAATATTCAGAGCAGTAATTGAGCCAAAACTGTACAAAATATATATACATTCTGAATTTAAGATAAAAACACCTCACTGTAAATATGACTTAGTTTTAGCTTCATTTGGTTCAATTAATGTACATTTAAACAATAAAATGTTTATTTTCTGATTTAAAAAAGTAATCAAATTCTTTGTTTACTGTAATCATTTAATATATTTCAAATATTGTGTGAAAAAGTTTAGGTGGTTAAAGGAAAATCTGTAGAATGTGATTTTTCTTTATACAATTAATTGATTAATCAACTGATAAACAGGCTCCTCCTCCTCCTCGATGACATCATCAGGTTGTACTCCTCGCTGAGCTGTGATTGGACCGTGGGCTCGTTGTGTTTTTGGCCAGCTCGCTGCATTATTACAGTCTGTAATCTGACACTTTGGGAATGTTATCCCACAGAAATATGCTGCAGTCTGAAGCAGCAGAAGCTGCGGAGCGTCCTTATGTAACCGGATGACAAACCCATTCAGAACATTTAAACTCCATCTGCTCCTGCTGTTTATTCACCAAAAGCAGATTTTAAGTCCGTTCTCGTCTACAAATGGTATCGGCAGAAGTAGAGGAGGGAAGCTGAAGATTACAGGTTTAACTGATGAGTCACCAATCACGTCTGATCCTCAGCAGCAGAGCGATTGTCTGAATGGATGTTTGTTTCCTTTACTTTATGATGAAACTGTCATTTCAGACAGGCATCACAGCAGCCACCAAAGAAATCAAAGTAAACGGCTCATTTACCAACATGGAGTTTATGATTGAACCTCTTTCATCAGATATTATCTATCACTGATATCTGATCACAGACAAACTGATATAAACTCAGTTCTTTCTTTCTGTCCTTTTCTCTTTTTCTGATTTTCCATCTGTTCTTTCTCTTTGTTTGTCTTTTTCTGTCATTCTTTTAATATTTGACTGTTTTCCTTTTGCTTGTCTGGTTTTTCCTTTCTTTCCTTCTCTCTCAATATCTCTCTCTACCTCTCTCTGTTTCTCTCTCTGTTTCTTTCTCTCTCGTTTACATTTGGATTCTGTCCAGCGTTTTGCTGTTCAGCCTGTAAACCTCATTAACTTTTACTCAGATTATATTTTGCGATTCTTAGCTTCTGCCAAAACATTTGTATTAATTATTAGCCTGATTTCAGTTCGATGACAAACTTCCAGATTTCAGTTCAGCTATAAAAGTCCAAATAGATTTCTGTGAAGCAGTAATAAAGATTCCTGTGGGAAAAATACGGAAATGTTTTTCATATTTAAACTAGCATTAAAGGTAAATTTCGTGCTTTATTGCTTTATGAATTAGACGAAGTGGTTATAAAGAACTGCAGTGTTTCTTCTAACTTTCTTTGTAATTTTTTGTTTTAACATTTAATTTCAGCAGGAAGGTTATTTACTTTCACATGATTTGTTTGGATTAATATTTATTATCTGTAATGGCTCAGTGACTTATTGATCGTTCTATGTTTTAAATATTAAGCAAAATTATTGAAATTGGGGAATTTATTTGTTAAATTAGTATTTTGTTCTCAGACCAGGCAGATGTTTAGGGTGTATGAGAAAAACATAAAACTTTGTAGAATATGCTCACAAGACATTATTAATAGCTAATAATCGATAACTTATACATATATAAATATGTGGAATTGAAACAGCCTTTTTTGTGTTGTTTTTGTCTCTAAACTGTGGAAAGTTTGAAAACTTACCTTGAAAATGCGTCAGAATCTGTCTGTGTCCTCTTATCTGTTTTCTATCACAGTTTTTCCTTCCACTTAACTTTTCCAGGCAACATTTCAGCCCTAAAAATGTTTTTTTTTTTTTTTATTGGTTTTAAGTGATATTCTGATTTTCTGAGATTATGTGTTTTTATTGGGTGTAATAAAATTATATACCAGCTCAATTTTTGAGCTGAGTTTCTGGAATTGATGAAGTTTTTGATGAATTTCTGCTTCTTCAGTCTGAACACTGCAGCTGCTGCAGGCAACGGCATGAATGGAGGCGTTGTACAGTACGGCGCCTCATCACTGCAGCGCAGAAAGGATGGGGGGTGGTGGGGGCTTGACATGTGGAAAACACCCCTGAGTCACGTGACTCTGGCCACGTGCGATCCGATTGGTGGAAGCTGAAAGAATCTTTGAATCCGAAGCGTTTTGTTTTCAGTTTTGGACGAATAAATCTTCGGATCAGGTTCATGATGATGATGATGATGATGATGGTGATGCCGCCGCCGGTGTTTGTGGTGCTGATGCTGGCTGGAACCTGAATCCCGGTTGCGCCGTTGCCATGGTGATGGGGCCGCTCCTCCGCTCCTCTCTCTCTCTCTTTCTCTCTTCAGCTTACAGCGAAAAAAAAGAGGGAGAGAAAGAGAGAGGTGTGTTTTCTAACCCACGCATTGGAGTGGGAGACGACGTGCACACACACACACACACACACACACACACGCTCTCGCAGAGCCACAGAGAGTGTGTGTCATGCTGGCAGTGTGTGGGCTGAACCTAGCAGCCCTCCACTCGTCCTGCCTCTCCCACTTCTTCTTCTTCTTCTTCTCCTCTCTCCCTCCTCGTCTCCGGATACTCCACCTCCTCTTCCTCTTCTTTTCTCCATCCTCCATCACCTCTTCCTCTCCTCCTCTTTGGTTCTTCTCTCCATCTCGTTTATATTTTTTATGTTCAGTTTTTACATCATGGAGAGCTGGTTGCTGATCTTCAGGGTGAGTCTCTGCAGCTTTCTGCATGTTTTCCCTTCACACGGTGTGTGTGTGTGTATGCGCGCGCGTGTGTGGGCGTGTTGGTGTGTGTGCACCACTCACCTGCTGTCGCTCTCTAACTTTAAAACTATATTTTCTGAACGTTTTTCCGTTTTCATCCTTCTTGTCTGCGAGTTTTTTTTCTCCATCTCTTCATTTTGCTTAATTTATTTCAGTTTTTATTTCTTTTTACCTCTTTCTGTTCTGTCGTTCTCCATCCAGACTCTCCAGGTTTCATTTTTCTTTCCCTCCATCCTCATTCATTTCTCCAGTTTTCCTCCCTAATCATTTATCTCTTTTTCTCTTTTTCTCCCTCTTATTTCCTCGTCTGTTTCCTCCAGCATCACTTCACTGTCCCGTGTGCGTGTGTGTGTGTGTGTGTTACATAACCTCAGCAGTGAGTGTGTAGGCTGTAATCTCAGACTGACATCTACAGGAGCAATCTGCCCCCTTCAGATAAAACAGAAGCAAACAGGTACAGGAAGTTGCCCTCGTTGTTGCCCTGGAGGGCAAATTGCTCGTGTTGAGTTTGGAAACTTGCTGCCAAAGATCGAAGTTTCGTCTGGAATCAGAATTGTTCCTGAAGTTGAAATTTTGTTTGGTGGGATGAGTTTTTCAGCTGATTGATGCTGGTTCTGTTCTAAACTGGTGATGGGTCAGAACCAAGCCGCTCCATTTACACATGCAAGATCCGATTCCAGCGTTGAGAAACTCAGAGGCTCCAAGGAAGATTAACAAATGTTTTACCCCAAAAAATCATCTGTCCGTCCGTCCATCCATCCGTCCATCCGTCCGTCCATCCATCCATCCATCCTTCCATCCATCCGTCCGTCCATCCATCCATCCGTCCGTCCGTCCGTCCGTCCGTCCGTCCGTCCATCCATCCATCCATCCATCCATCCATCCATCCATCCTTTCATCTTTGCTGCTTTTGTTGTTTTACAGATTCCATATTTTGTCTCTAACCAGAACAGAAATTTCTGTTTTTCCTGATAATTTTTTGTACTTTTAATGTTTCAGTTGATTTAATTTTAACTCCAACTTCTCCAGATGTGTCTGAAATGAAGAAAGACAAACACTGAATAAAAATGGCCATTTCATTGCTTTGGATAAGCGGAGATGCACTCATCAGTTGGCCAGAGATGGAGCTTCCATCTCTGATTTGTGAAAAATGGGACAGTTATTAAAAAACCCAACATTTTAGCAGTTAATTAAAGCTTAAAATGGAGAACTAACAATACAAACATTTCAACCAACATAAATAAACCAAAGCTGAGGTAAAGATCAGGATTAAATGCTGGATGCATAAATGTAGAAGTTCATCGACCCCTAACATATTTGATCATTTTTGATGCTTTTACAAATCAGTCAGGATCAACAAAATTTGGCTTTTTAACAAAAATATTTGCAAAAAACCCCCCAAATATCAAAGTGGAAACTCACAAATAAAGATATCTAACGTGAAATAAGTGATAGCTTAAATATTCACCCCCTAATTCAACAGAGCTCCAGCCGGTTGATGCTAGTGGAGATCACTAGTTTTAAAGATTCCTGGTACTGGAAGGTCCATTAACTGGTTAATCAGTATTCCTGGTCACTATTACACCATGAAGAACTGTCCAACCAATCAGAGAAAAGGTTGTTGAGAAGTGTAAGTCTGGGGCTTCACTGCTGCAAGCCAGGAAATTAGAGCAGCAACGACTCAAAGCGTCCAGCTAAACTACAGGAACCGTCACTTATTTCATGTGAATGTTTTTATTTATTTGTGGAAATCAGTTTTCACTTGGCATTAGAAATTGTTTTTTTGGCAAAATAGACAATTTTTGTTGATTGTGATTTATTTGTAAAGCCAATAAAAGGGTAAAATATCCAAGAAGTGTATATCAGTTTAACTCCAGTGACTCCTAAATAATCAGACACTTTATTCATGAAATGTGATTATTCCAGCTCATTTTTGTGCTTTAATGTTTATTTATTATCACCAGTTTTTCTCAAATCATTTTCTGCAAGTCTACAAAATAAAAGTTAACAGGATTGAAAACTAAATTTGATTAAAAATAAGCAAATAAACTGGAAAAAGTTGCACCTTAAGTGATGTCACCAGTATGATTATGTGTTAGAGAAGTAATACTTCTTAGTGTTACTAAGAAAAATTGGAAATAATAAGAATAAAGTTCTGATAATGAGAATAAAGTCATAATATGACAAGAATAGTAAAAATAATACAAGAATAAAGTCAATATTATGCTCCCAGTTTTATGTCTTTATTCTTGTATGATAATATTGTAATTTTGCAACTTTATTCTTTTCATTGTATTTTTTTAAATTATCTCAGATTGGATTTACAGCAAAATACCAAAATAAACAGAAAAACTGATTATGTTTTCATCCAGGAGACCAAATGCATAAAACCTTTAATTTCTTAATCTTTCCACTATTTTGATGCGAATCCTCACATAGTTTGATAGCAACACACACAGACTGCTTGGTCTAATATTTTTTAGATAATGTTAATATTTCGCGCTGAAAACTGTGTAACCCCAATTTGATGCAATCAGACATCTGGTCAGGATTTCATTCACTTCACAAAACAGCTTGATTAAAACTGTGTAAATAAATTCAGCTGGTGATTTTATCCTAGCAAATCTTTGGGAAAACTTGCTGGAAGACAAATTACCGATATGAAAAGGCAGATTTTATGTGACATCAAATCTGCCTTTTTGTTTTTGTTTTTTACTGAACCTGAATCTCTCATTCTGTGCAGATTCACACCATTTCAGATCAGGGAGAAGCTGGTGGCAGTTCAGGATATTTCTGACCCATGAGTAATGTTTTGACTCATGCTTATTTGAAACGTTACTTGGATGTTAAGTGGAGGAATGTAAATTTAGATTCTGTAGGAAGACTGAGCTGTGGGAGTTTCTGAAGGCTCTGAAACTAGTTCATGCTGTCTGCGTCGTCTTTCACCGCTCATACGGCAAACATTAAAACTAAATTAAAATAAACAAACATCTCAGAAGCTAAAACATAGCTTTATAACCTATTGGTTAAAACAATCTCTGCTAGCTTCAACATAAATATTTCTGAGCACATTATGCATCTCAAAAATGTATCTTTTAGGCATTTAACTTACCGCTTATACAAAAAAAATACATTAAAACCAGTAACACTGATCATTTATTGTGATTTAAAGCAACTCCAGCCTTAGATGAATATTTCCACTTTATTACTTATTGAACAGAAACTAAACCCAAACACAGAAGCATTGATTTAACTGATTCACCCATTTGAACTTCAGATTATTTAGTAATGGCTTTATGACTCTTCCTTATGGTTTGACAGCAACAGAGTTGGATAGTAACTGCCTACATTTACACAGTTACATCTACTTGAGTAACTTTTTTGAAAAACGTACTTTTAGGAGTATTTTTACTCAAATAACTTTATTTGAAGTTTTTCTGCTCTTAAGTAAAGTTTCTTGATTTTCTACCCACTGAATGAAAAACAAACATGTTTGTAAAAGCAACTGAAGGGTGAAACACCCACCAGGGTGAATACTTTTTACTTTTAAGTGATGAGAAATGGGTTGTTTTTTTTTTTTGACATATTGCAGAAAAAAATCCTCTGTGTTTTGAGATTTTATGCTCAGAGTGTTTAGCAATTTTGGCTTTTAGCATGTCAAAATTAGCATGTTTTATATAAATATTATACTTTCCTCAGAAGGATGTTTTATTCTCTCTTTAGCCAGTTAGATAGTTGCTTATTTGATTTAATTAGTTCCTCGTTTCTGTCTGTTCTGACGTAATTCAGTGAATTTATGAGTCATGCAGTGAATCTGCTCCTTGAGTGTAAACCACCAGGAAACTCTTTTATTTAAAAGGTAAAGTGAAGGTAGCAGGGAAGATACTTGTACTCATCTGGATGAAACTGTTAGTGCAATTGAATGTATCTGTCTGTAGGAATGAACTGAGATCAGCTTTGTGTTTCAGAACTCCTCGTTCCTGTAAACTCGGGTTTGTCGGTTTGTTCTCGATTGTTGTGAAGTCGCACCGTTTGGGTCGGCGTTCACCACTGCCATGATTGTTGAGGAAATCAAGCAGATTTTCCGTAGTTTCTGGCTTCTCAGCTGTGTGTGAGAAACTTGACGAGACAGAGTGTATCATGGGGGAGAATACAGCGAATATTATCTGCTCCTGCCATTGGTTTCCATGGTGATGGACAAGGCAGCACAGAGACACATCCTGTTCACACGTAACAATGAAATGCATGTTTGGTGTTCCAACGGCAGCTGGACAGGTTTGTTCCTGCTGTGAATGAGACGCTCATGAATCCAAGTTTAATTTTCATGCATGAACACAATCAGTGAAATGAAAAACAACATTTAATCAATATGTCATCTGTTTTATTGTCTTAGATTTAGCATTTGTAGATTTTAAAAAAGCCAAACATTTCCACCCATCTTAAGTTACAGTCCCTACAACTTGTTTTAAAAAAAATTGCTGAAAGCACATTTTGTTTCTAGATTGTGACGTTAAAGCAGCTGCAGTCATTTGGCTCAGACACACAGAAAGAATTTAGCCACAACAGAAGCTAGCTGTTTCCAAACTGCTTAGACAGTCTGTTTTAAAATGACTTAGTCACTTTTGCACATTTTTATACAAAATGTATGAAAATTATACATTTTTATTATACAAAATGTTCTATAATAAAGTATTTTCATGTGGCTTCTTTGGCCTGACTATTAACTCCCTGATCCACTTTTTTTTTTTTTTTTTTTTGGTATTTGAAAGCATTTAATAGTTTCAAATAATTGTTTCAACTAATTTTAATACCAAAATTAACACAAAAAGCCATTTTTGTTTGATTATTTAATTTAATAAAGGGAACAATAAGTTGGCAGGAGCAACCAGTCTCTATGTGAAAAAGTAATTACTCCCTAAGCGTAATGACTCCATTATATGACATATATGACTCAATTCATTACTGCAAATTGTTCTGGTCCCAAAGCAGCCCCATAGCATCACACCACCACCAATGTGTTTCAATGTGGGTTCTTTTTTTTTCCTAAAATGCTGTTGGATTTATGCCAGACTTTCTAAAATGTTACTCTTTTGTGACAAAATGTTACTTTTATTTGGCAATTAACAAATATTTTTTATTTGTTTTTGCCAAATATGAGAGACTTTTCTTTTTGGTATACAGAAATATCCCCTGGACGCCATTGTTTCCCAGTTTCTTATAAGCATATAAAGATATTAAAATGTACTAACATAATTACTGTGTGCCACTTAACATCAATGTTAGATTAATTTTGTATTATTATTGGTGTTAAATTATATATCAATAAATTCAGACTAATCTTTGCACAGACCAAGTTTATAAGACAGTTTTCACAACAAAAGAATAAATGATAGGCTGCTTTAATTGGCCTTAAAATATGTTTTAATCATTGCAGACATTTCTGTCTTAGTTCACTTGCTACACTAAATAAACAAAGTAAATAGACTTAGAATTGCTTTGGGAAGAAACCTTACATTAACTCGTTTAAAATGTGAATGAAGCCGCACCACCAGAGTTGAAAATAAACTTCATTGTCAGTTAACACATTTTAACTTTGGTGATAATTTTGTTTAATATCTGAAACATTTAATCTAAACAAAATGTCAAAAACAGCAAATAAAAAAAAGGAAGACTGATTGGTGTATTAGAAAAGTTTTTGAATCAAGAAAGTGGTCTGTATCATATGGCAACTGTTTTTCAGAGTTGACAGAACAAAAACTGTTTTGTCATTAAAATTTTCTTGTATTAAAATCTGCTCTGGAAATGTGTGATAATGCAGCTTTTGACTTGTTTCTTACTGCTGATTGTGACTTTATAATCTGATCATATTAGTTCTTTAAAGACAAAGGCAGAAAAGAAACAATCCAACGAAACTATAAATTTTTTCTCATTTGTTTAGATTATGCTTTTACCTTATTTCTCATCTACTGAAACTCTATTTACTAAATTAATTGTTGTTTTTGGACCTCTAGATTTATGGCCTCACAAATGTGGAGTTGCTCAGCCAGGATTTCCTTTGCCAAGTGATATACTCTGCTTTCTTGTTTGTGATTATTTAAGAGGTTGCACACATAGAGGCTTGCTTGGCATCTTTCAGAAACAGCCGTCAGCCTTTGTTACAATAAAGACGAAAGCCTTGGATTGGATCACTCCAGTGATTACTGTATCAACATCTTTGAGTGAAATTTGTTCTTTTGGTCTATGAGTATATAAGAACTGCCTGTGCAGGCTTGGCAACGTTTAGAGGGAGGCGGTTTCCAGTGAAGAGCTTGGGAAGCAGAAAAAAACGCTGCCTAAAATATTCTGAGGAAAACTCTGAAGGCCAACGGTGCTAGCCAAATCAGGGACCCTGTTGCTCATTTGCATTGTATATCATGTATTATTTGTATTATATTTGACATCATATGTATGTGTTGGAGTGTGTATGTGTGTGTGTTCTTGCATAACCCTCTTGTGGGGACCTTGTAATTTCATATGCAATAGCAGGTCCTCGTCTCATCACAGGGCTTTTATTGATTCAAACTCAGGTTTTAGACAGTGAGAGCCCTCACAAAGTATATCTGTTATCAGTGCTGTACAGCTTCCCAGATTTTCCTGCCAAACATCCGTTTCCTTGACAACCGAGACAGGAAATAGGAAGTGTGAGTCACAGGAACTACTTTTAATCATTGTCAAGTAGGTTCTTTTTCTTCAGTTGTTTTCTTGTCTCCAGTATGTCCTCCTGCTGTCTGCACTGCTGTGGAAACATTTTACTTTCATAACCAGACCCACACAGACCAGCTGGTTAGCATGCTGTTAGCAATTAGCGACTAACCAGCTGCCTGCCAGTATGCTAACATAAGCTAAGAGGCTTTCCCAAAGGCATTTATTTCTTTTCTCTAAACTGTGTTCCCAGGGAAGTTAAGAAAATATAAAAAATTAAATATTTCCTTGTAATATAAGAAGTAAATATGTATAATGTTGCATTTCCCCTTGGTCTTAAAGGAGATAACGACGAGATTAACATAATTTACTCTTCGAGATGAGTGGACATGAATATCTGTAGCTGTTGCTGGGTCAAAATAACAGCCTTATACAAGCTTCTCACTAATTAGCAGATTCAAAGTAACAAGTTTTTAAGTTTCATCAACTGGAAAAACAATCCTCACAGTGCAGATTGAAACCCCCAATTTGTGAAAGTTGTGACTGAAAATTTCTCATGAAGCCGTTAAAACCAGAAAATATGGCAACTTAATCATAATTCTATTTTTCTGGGATTTCTTTTCAAACTGATTTTATTAAAACTCTAGAGTTTCCAGTATACTCTAGAATGTCCACAAATTTTTCATTTACTTCCTCAAGTAACTAGAAGCACAATACAACATTCATTTGTCCAAAAATAGCTTAAAATACACTTTCAAACATCCTCACTTACGATCATGGTAAAAAGAAAGTATTATCATTTTACATAACAGTTTAGTTTTGGGATAGTTTTAGCTTATATGTCATCATTCCAATATCAATTGTTAAAAATCTAAATAACAAAGGACTTTTTTCAGTGCAATAATTGACGCCTAATATATTGTAGATGTTATAAATAAGTATTTTTCGTGCTAGTGTAATATTTAGATACCAGACAGAAATGACATTACCGAAAATGCTGAAGGTCATTGAGTGATGGAAGCACAGATTAGTAAGAGAGGAAAGAAGAAACTAGGCAGATATCGCAATGAAAATCATCACAATATTTTCAAATTTTGTGCAGCCATAGTTTCAATGTTTACCAACTTTTTAGTTAATAATAACATTATAAAATCTATTTGTGCTACTTGGATGTACTTTCTTTTTAGCATTCAGCCAAGCAAGTTCAAGTTTGTTTTTAAAAATGGGTCATCAGTTACATCAAGCACAGTAATAAATAAATTCTTGCATTCTATCTCCAAATGGCCACAAATTATTTCGAATATTCATCCATCTATACAACAGTCCATCTTCAAAACTAAAAGTAAACAAACATTTTTTTTATCTTTTAAAGTGTAAATCAATGTGTTTCATGGTAAAACCAAACCTGTTGTGTGTATGGCTATAATCTCGATCCCTTTTTGCAGATAGGTTTTGGTGTAGCTCTGTGGTTATTTGTCTCTTTGAAGCAATCATCCATCCATGGCAATTTGTCTGAATCTCTTGATTGCCATTGTGTCTCTTTTGTTCTGGAGCTTTTCATGTTTTTTTTTATTGTTTATCTTTTGGCAGTTTTGAGTCTTTAGAGACAAATTATTGCATTTTTTTTATCTTCATACTTTTGTTTCTGTCATACCTCTTTGTTGTGTGTCTTACTGTTCATCTGTCACTGCAGGCCATGTCATCTTTTTATAGGAATTTATAACCTCCCTTTGGTGCCTTATTAATTAAAATTATGTGTATATATACTCGTAACATTTCAATAAAGCCCATTGTAAACCTGCACCACTGTAGGACTCAGTAAAATAGTTGATGTTTCAAGTCAGATTTTTAGCAGTTTAACTGACCCTTCACATTTCAATTCTTCTTCCTCTCCTCCCTTCCTCCATATCCTCGCTTTCCTCTCCATTACTTCCCACCCACATCCTCCCGCTCTTCCTCCCGCTCTTCCTCCCACTCTTCCTCCCTTTCTACAGGATGGCCAGGGCAGCTCTCTGAAAACAATCTGAAACCCTGAGACCTGTTACTTCTCAACTATTATACAGAAGAAACACTTGAAGGTTACCAAAGCCTTATTCTCCAAGAGGAACAACAACATCCACAGGAACTCCTTCATCTAGTATTAAAGAAGTATTCATGAAATTTTAACTCCATCAACTCAAGATCTCCGACGCCCACGCTTATAACAAGAAGTAGAGGCAACAGAAGCTGGAAAACTGGATCATCAGACTGGAGCAGAACCAAAAGAGACGCCTGGCAGAATCTGAGAACTACAACAAGCCAGAAGAGATCAGTGGAAATTGGTAAAGTCCTGTGGAAAAGTTTGATGGGACTGCTGACAATAGGTGAGTGGATTTTACTGGCTTTCATCTACATCAACAGGATTTTTTTTTTATTTTAAAAGCGGGTATTTGAACAGAAGAGACTTTAAGCTGTTAGGTTGAATTTCATACTTTTCTCACACTGTTGCATATCTTGCTTCAGTAGAGCAGGAAGACTTGCAGCTTTAAGTAAAGTATGTTTCAGCAGCATCTCTCTGTTCTTGTGACACCGTTTGATCAGAAGCTTTGTCAAGTATTCACCACTACTGAAAAATTACCATAAGAGCTTCTCAAATATCACAGCAAGGACCGAATAATAAGATTACATAATGTCATGCTACGAAATGCAGACACCCTATCTGCACTGATGAAGATTAAGCTCACCTCAGCATGCTTTAAATGCCTCACATCAGCTGCAGGCTAAAATATTTGCACAACAATCCAGCAAATAATTAGTTCTCCATTCATAGATTGTATAAAAAGCCTTGAACTTCCAACTTCGAGTCATTTAGGATGTTTTCACACCTGACAGTCTTGTAGATTCGGTTTGATTGGGGACCAAAAGTTCAAAATCTGTTCCATTTTCAGCTGCTGCGGTTCTCTTTCACACTGTACTAGATCTAAGCAACCAAACTAATTGAACAACTTATTCCCATCATTGCCTGTGGGGGCGCTGCAACAAGAAGCATTGAAGGAAACGAAACAAAAACTTCCTGAGTGCAACTTCCTCTTTCATGAAATATAAACAAAAATGGAGTGGCATCGGATTTTATTTTTCTTTTGCCTTCAGTAAAAGACCAGGATCATTTCTTCTGCTAGCGCTAAGATGCAAGTTTGTTTTGGTTGTGTTTACCCAGAATGCCCTGCGCTGTTGTCCACTTCCTGCTTCTGGAGCGGCCGCCAGTTCCCTTGGCGTCTTTAGGTGGACATTAAAAATATGCTTAATATGTTCAGAGTTAGGTCCACTACTTTATCACAAATATTTATTCCTTTGTTTCAGTGTGTAAAAAAAAACAACAGTTTGAAATGGAGAAAATCTTGATTGCTATATTCAAATTGTGTCTTAAGTGCTAAAAGTCCAAGAGTCAACATTAAAAGTACAGAGGCTTTAGAACTGGATTCAGTCTGATTTACCTCCTTTGCAAATAATGTGGACCAATAATTTCCTCCACAGGACTAAATTCAGGATATCTAGAGGCTGTAAAATGGAAGCTCATCAATTACTGTTTGTTTGTTAGGTTTTTAATTAAGGTTAAGTGTGACCTTCTCCCAAATTGGTAATTAATTGTTTCTGTAGGCTCTTCTCTTTGAGTCAGAGCTTCTGTTTTGTTTGCTTTTTGTTTGAATTTAGTTCCTTTTATTTACCTATTTATTGTTAAAGTTAGTCAGCATTGAGTCTATTGTGTAGTTGTTTGTCCTTGTAAATAAATGTGGCAGCCTTCAAACATTTCGGCTTATTAAAGCCATAAAATTGCAGCATTAGTCATCTCATCGTAGTTCGGTACGGTGTTACAGACCTTGAAACACCTGAATAGAAAAACCTTTTCAGTGGCATAAAAACGCCAACTATGCCAGAGCTGTATGACTGTATCCTGGGATCGTTTAGGTCATAAACGACATTGAAATTAACCTAGCAGAGTAAAACATGCCTCATAGACTTCTCTGTGTGCTCAAACTACAACAAAACATTAATCTTCACTAACGCAAAGCAGTTAACTTGCAGTGTTTAAAAATCAAAATAACAGCTACTACTTAATACTCCTGGTAAAGATCAGTAAAAAAACCCATAAAACTGTTTTTTATCTGAAAAATATCACATTGAACATTTAAAAGTAAAAGAAAATCCTCCAAACTGAACTTTCACATTTATTTGGAGCAGAAAAATGAGCAGTGCTTCAAGTATTGGTGTCCTGCTATCAGTGATCGGAGAAAACTCTTAGACGTTTCTCAGCGTAGAGATTCCTGAATGCTCCATATCAGTGGTGTCCAATCTCATTCCTCTGCGGTGTTTGTCATGTTTTTGATGTTCACCTGCTTCAGCCCCCCTTATCAAATAATTGATGCATTAGCAGGCCTCCAGAGAGCTTAATCAGATGCTGAGGAGATAATTCACCCATTTGAAAGCTCTGCTACAGCAGGCATGCAGATGGAATATGTTTGGATTCTTGTTTTGTTTGTCATGTTCCAGTTTTAAACTTAATTAATGTGCGTGGCCAGCAGCAAATTATTGGATTTAAAGTGACAAGAGGCCCTAAAACAACTCATTGTAAAGTAAGCAGAATAAAATCTCATTATTTAAGAATTATTTTACAGAGAAAATGTGATGGACATGTTTCGTATAGAGTATCGACCATAAACATATCCTGACCTTTTCAAGAAAGCATATTGGGTCAATGAGGAATATTCCACACGGTGAATTGTCTTCGCCCTGTAAGGTTTCTTCAATGCCAGGCAGACTCTCCTGGAAAATATAGATGCAGCTCACAGACTGAAGGGGTTTGTCTCGTTCACTCAGAGTCTGTAAAACCCATCATTTGCATTTGAGGATGTGAAGCTGATTCTTTTTTATTTTTTTATTCTGATTGCTTGATGTGTGAAACTGCCAGACTGTGATGATTGTCAGCTGGAAACACAGACTCTCTTCACACTGAAGAGGAACATTCTGTCTCTGAATTATACAAGAGCAACGTGGAGGGACATTTCTTCTCACATTTATTCTTGGCAGAAATCCTTACTCTTCTTGGAGGAAATGTCTTTACAAGGGTTCACTTACTGTACTGAAGCAGTCAGTCATGTTTTTCATGACCCTGTGAAAGCAGTTGGTGGTGGATTTCTCTTTTATCAAACACCGTCTTTTTGAATTGTATGCAAAGGATGATTGAAGAAAAGTGACGATTATTTAGTTCTGGTTTGGAAAGCTTGAATTTACTGGAATTTATTTATAACACATTTTATTATGTTGCTTATAAATTAAGGGTGTTTCCACTCTTGAAACCTCTGAAGAAGATATGAGCAGCGATTTTTAAAACATGGCCACCGTGGTTGTAATGGAGAATATCTGTTTGCAATAAAATGAGCAGTAGATATTATTAGTGATGGACACAGATAACTAAAAGGTTATCGACCAATAAAATGCTAAACAATTTGCAGAAGCTAATGCTAACCATTAAGACCGTTGCTTCGCTTGTAAAGATGATACATAATATTAAAATTGTATGATGACCAAAAACAAAAATATATGTTGTGACATTAAGTTAATCAAATTTGTGAAAATGGCTAATAATTTCTTTAAGGGGCTCAAAAACAGCAGTTATTTGTAAAAAATAACTTTTTGCTCATTTCCCTATTTGAAAAATCAAGCGATTTTGTTTTTGTTTTCTCTGGAGGCCATTTATAAAACTGGTCGCTGTGGTTGGAATGTTTGTTTGCACTAAAATAAACAGTAGATACGACTAGTGACCAAATAGTTGGGTTCACTCACCAATAATCTGTTAAACAAGAATCTGAACGCTTACGCTAAGCACATTGAAAGAACTTTAGCTAATGCTAACTGTTAAGATTATTAGTGATTTTGGCAGCATGATATGGACGGGAACTTGAGGTTTGAATTATTATAAAACAAAAGGAAGTGATCTGCTATCATGTTTTTGACTTTTATTCCACCAAACTGTGTGACAGACAGTTGAAACATCCTCTCAGCCCTGCGGAGCCACATCCAGCTGTAGCGCGTAGCTGCTGCATTGTTCAGGCTGTGTGGGAGGACAGCGGCTCTGCCCAGGACAAAAGCTGGAAATGATCAATGGCGACCCCGAGTTATTTCAGGACCGAGCCTCCCGCTGATCTAATCCACAAAGAATTTCACCTTTCATTCCCAGAAAGACCATCTGAAGCTCTGAAAATTCATGGATCCGCTCGTTCCCGAAGGAACGGTGAAGGTCTGAGGAGACATTATGTAACGAAGCGCTCTGCAGAGATGAGTGCAGGGAAAGAACCGCTGTGCTTCTGCTCCCACTGAGTGGTACCTGGAGGACCCATTCACAGTTACAGCAGCAGGAGTAAGGATGAAAGACGCTGCAGCTTCTGCATAAAACACTGAAACCATCGACTGGGTCTGAAGCCTGCAGGAAAGGGCTTGAATAGAAGAGCTAATGAGAGCAGAAAATAGAAGAAACTGGAGAAGGGAAACTGCGCTTCTTCATCTTTCAGCCTCTGCTGGTTAAAATTCAGCAGCTCTGAAGATTTACGTTGTTCAGTCCTGAAAGCAAAAAGCTACAAATACAATTTCCACAAAATATCTATAAAAATGTAACAAAACATTCTAGAGATGGCATTGAAATTTGCATCATGTTTTTACAATTATTTGCATTGTTTATTTGTAGAGGGCATTTCAACAACAGAGCATTTCAACAACAGGGCATTTCACGGAGCTTTGAAACAAGAATTAAACATTAAATTTTGTTAAGACTTCATAAAAATCATCAGCACATATGTTGATAAATGTTCTAGTTACCTCTAATCAAAGGCAGCTCTAAACAGGGTTTTAGTCTAGATTTAAAGGACCTCAGTGTTTCAGCGGTTTTGTAGTTTTCTGGAAGTTTGTTCCAGATTTGTGGTGCGTAGAAGCTGAATGCTGCTTCTGCATGTTTGGTTCTGGTTCTGGGAACCAGAAGACCCAAGAGGCCTGGAAGGTTGATGCAGCGACAGAAAATCTTTAATGCGATAGAAGGTCGACTTTGTAACCGTCTTTATGTGGCTCTGGATGTCTAGGTCTGATTCCTGATTGCTAGCTGAATAACTGAACCTGTGTGCTGATTCTAGATCTCTTTGTCAAAAAGTTTTAAACTTTACCTCAAGTGGGCAGAAACAACAAATTTTACTCTGACAATATTTTCAAAATCGAAGATGGTAGCCATATTTGAAGATTGTCTTGATCTTGTTTCCCTTATTTGGCGGCCGTTATGGTTGTAATGGAGAATTTCTGTTTGCACTAACATAAGCAAGATTATTAATTGCCAAACTGCTAACATACAAAATATTAGCTGAAGCTAATGCTAACCATTAAGCCTTTGAAATGCTACATATTGTTACTTTAATGTTGTATGAACATGACAACCACCAGTCAAAAGCAGATGTGATATAAACCTTATACAAGTCCTGAAAATGAACATTTTATGCAAATAATGGCTTTAAAAGGCTCAGAAATGGCAGCCATTTTGAAAAATGGCTGTCACATAAGATCTGAATGGTGAGCAAGCAAACCTTTATGCTTGCTTCCATGTTTGAAGGATTTCTACAGTAATATGCTGCGCCACTATGGAGGCGGTTGCTATTATAAGATAATTGCTGATGTTTTTCTAGAGGCTATTGATGATTAGCTAATCACAGATTCTGGCTGTTATTTCCCATCTTAAATCTAATTTCCTTTTTATTTTCAGTTCTCCCTGCAGAGGCTTTAAGGTTTTTCTGGGTGCTCCTGATCCACAGAGGCACATAAATGTGAGGGAAATGGTGGCAGAAGAAGCATAATCTGAATTAATCGTTGGTTCACCTTTCTGGGCCAACAGGAGTCTGACTCAGATCTCTGTTTGAACAGCCGTCACAAAGCTCCTTTCAGGTGAAGCTGCCAGTGAAAAGCTGGATTTCATTGGATGCTTTTGTTTTTATTCACCTGTTTGTGTTGCTTTGTTTTGAGTCAGCAGTGACTCAGTTCAACATGGTGAAAACAGGTGAAGATAAACACAGAAAGAGGAAACAACAAGCTTTCTGTTGGGCAGTGGGCAGTCAGGGGGCTGCTGCCTAAACAAAGGGAACCATCATCTGTCTGAGCTGCAGTGATGCCTGACTGGACCGCTGCAGGTCCGATCGAGCATCCGAGAATGAGGAGGAGGAGAAGGAGGAGGAAGGGTTTTATAAATGCCAGCAGATGATTCACAGCCTCTGATTGGAGGATGTGAAGCACTTTGAGAAGTGGAGGCTGAAAATCAAACCCTTCAGCTCTGAAATGATTAAAGAGAAAATTGTCGAGGCTGGAGGTGGACAGAATGGACATAAACACGGGTTCTGTGATACTTCAGAACAAAAGCAGCAGAACAATAATTTGACATGGCTTCCTCTTCCAGTGTTTATCGTAGGGAAACTGAAATGAACACCAGAACCGACAGCTGGAATATCTGAAAGGAGAAACTTCAACCCTTCCAGTTTATCTGTTCTGATATCTGAAATGCGTTTGTTGAAGTTTAGCATTGATCAAATTTAACCAAAAACTGACATTTAGAGGAAAAATTTGACAAGTGGTTACAAGTACTGGTCAGTTAGTTTTACAAAAACTCTAAAAACCTGAGATTTTTATATTTTTTAGGTAAAACCAGTGTGTTATTGACATCTTTATCCCCGACGCTGTTGGAATGAAGGAAATGATGTTGAGGTCATTAGTGACTCCAGTTAGCTGCTCTGTTCCCCTCGCCTCATTTCTGCAGGCTTTGAAAATCATCTTGAAATGTGTTTGGGGATTTGGCTTTTATTGCAAATTTCAATCATCGTTATGAGTTAAAGAGCTGCTGGGGTCTCGGAGCCGACTGATGTTTTATCTCAGGAAAATGCAAACTCTGTCTTCTGATTCCTAAACTGCACAACTCAGTTTCCTGAGGATGTTGGGAAGAAGTTCACAAAATGGGGATAAATGACCCACTTCGTTTCGGGTAAAGGTCAATCTCAGAGTTCAAAGGAAACTGGGTGCAGGGATCTCTCTTCATTTAATGTTAAGAGTTAAGAAAAGATTCCTTGTTTTCAGATTTGTTATTGATTAAAGGGATAAAATTCAAATAGAAACGGTTCCAAGTCTCAGCTGCACAATTTATTGTTCTTTTCTTTAAGAATTAAAGCTAATTGAAGAGCTGAAAGAATTCCAGTGGAAGATTATTTCATCCAACTTTCATTTTATTTTAATCTTAAAATGAAAAGTTATTAAAGGAGAATGTGAAAAACAAAATCCAACGTCTACAAGAACAAAGTGAACAAGTGAGCCTCAGTCTCGGTTCGGTTGAAGTGAACTCTGGTGCGGTTTGAATGCATATGTGAACGGCAAACAGTCAGCGGCAGGAAGTGAACTGCAGCACAGGGCATTCTGGGTAAATACAACCATAACAAATCTACTAGTCCAACGCGAGAGGAAGAAATGGATTGTCAGCTTTTATCAAAGACAAAGAAAAATCATAAAACTGCTCAAATCTAATGTTGCGCTCAGTGTCATCTTCAACGGTTTTATGTTGTTTCCTTCAGTAGTTCTTGGTGCAGCGCCCCCACAGGCGAGGATGGGAACAGCTTTTTCAAAGGGTTTGGTTTGTTTGACAAAGCTTAGTGATATAATTGGATGAAAAAGGCCTGGCGGCTGTTGAGACTCGTTTAGTTGCAAGCTCAGACACAATCGATCAATCAGTCAGTCAAATTTTATTTGTGTAGCACATTTCAGCAGCAATGTGTTTTAGTGCTGTACATCATAAACACAAAAACACAAAGTCATGCAACATAGAATAAACAATACAGTAAGTCAAGTTCCATCATTAAGTTTTTAATTGATTACGTTTCAAATACAATTCTAAACAGATGCGTTTTTAGTCAAGATTTAAAGGAAGTCAGTGTTTCAGCTGTTTTACAGTTTTCTGGAAGCTACAGGACACTTATTGTTCTCTGTTCACAAAGATATATGCGCTCACCTCAGTCTCAGGTAGGTGGCGCTAATATAACAGACGGTGTGACATTGTGCTAACTTGCACTCTGTCACAATGAAAATGACACCATCTGTCAACAAAGTTTCCAACGTTTTGGTAGTTTTTTTCTAATTCGTCCCTTTGTTTGATGAAATTATACCTTTTTGTGAGCTGAAAGGTAAAAGAGCTGAAGTAAAGTTTTACCGGATTCTTTGACAAAGTAATAAAAATAGTCCTGAGGATGGTAATATTTTCCAGTAAATGTGGCGAGGTCAAAACAAATATTTTTCAGACGTGAGGGAGACACGTCCCTCTTCACTCAGTTATTGCTTTGATGATGCATTAATGGCCTTCATCTGTGAACATGGCTGCCTCACTGGGACGAGTCGTTGTGCTGAAAAGGTTTTACTCTGACATAAGGCAGGAAGTGGACAACATCGCAGGGCATTCTGGGTAAATGGAAACAAAACAAATGACTTAAAAACTTTCTTCACATTAAGAACCTTTGATATTGGTTTGATATTGGAAATCAATAACTGCTGATGAATTTGTTCACATTTGGCTGATCGTGCTGTGACAAGAAGGCAGTTTAGTGGGTCGACAGAGAGAGAGAGAGAGAGTCAGCAAGTATTGAGAAATTGTTCAACCGCGTTGCCATGGCAACAGTGAGCATGTAGATCATGAGTTTTTCTTTTTTTTTTTTTAACACATACACACACAGAGACACACACACATATGGTGACAGAGAGGTTAGCACAGGATTCCCTGCTAATCCAGTTTCTATGACAACTCGCGCCTCGCCTCCCCGTCTGCCTCGCTTTCATCCCCGGCTGTGATGGAGCCCGACACAAACTTCTGACTCTGTCGGCATGGGCGCCGCGCAAGCTAGCAATTACCAGCAGTAGAGATTAATAGAAAACGATAATTAAAAGACGGGACGATGTTTTCGTTGGAACATCATCGACTGCAGACTCTGCCGTCAACGGAAACCTGCAGCAAATTAGCTTTTATTAGCAAATTACAAAGTAGCTGAAGGGTAGCTCCAACTTCTGCATCAATCTGAGTTCCCGACTCAGCATTTATTTCATCAGGATCATCTGGAAGCCATGGAGTGCTGCTTGCACTGTAAAAAATGAACAGCGATAATTTTGCAGTTATTCAGCCTGTTGCATGATTTAAAAAAATGGAACTCATTTCTGAACATCAGCATTTTTAAAACCATGTTATTGATTCATTTATAAATGTCAGTTTCAAACTAAATTTTAATTAGCAAGCAAAATATTTAGCAAACAAGTTAAATATTTTGTGTAGAGGCTAATGATTTAGCCAGTGAAAATTTAGTTCTCAAACTAAATATTTAGCTCATTTGAAAGCTAATTATTTAGCTAGAAAGCTAAATATGTGTTTGGAGCTAAATATTTAGTTAGCAAGTTAACTATTTAGCTTGCAAGTTATTGCTGTAGCTGCATATTTACTTTAATATTTCATTGAGAGCTAAATATTTAGTTTAGGGACGGATTTCGCTAGGAAGCTAAATAGTTTTCAAACTAAATATTTTTGCTAGAAATCTTAGGATGTAAGTTTGGGTAAAAATTTAACCATCAACTGAATATTTGGAAGCAAATTATTTAGTTTTTAAAGTATTTAATTTTCAAGCTAAATATTTAGTTTGGAAGAAAATTATTTAGCTAGCAAATTAATATTTAGATAAAAGGTCTAAACTATTTTTAGTTTTGAAGTAAAATATGATAAACTATCAAAAAACTCCAGAGCCCTTCAGGCGACACGGGGAAGGTTTTTCTTTGCTGGCGTTCAGTGACGCGTGTCCTTAATTGAATCCTGTTAGCTTTTCTTTCGTGGCCGCCATACTTTCTGTTTCTGGTCAGCTAAGCATCGCCGCTCGTCTCTGTTGCGTGTGAAAAACAGGAAGTGTTGCGACATCCGGAGGTCAGAGTGGAGGTTTTCTGCCGCCTGGGACCAGATGAGGTGTAAAATATCTGTGGGAGGATTTCAGACTCATGTCTGTCTCCACAGACTGAATATAAAACTATTTTATCATGACTCATCATTAATTTATGTTGGAATCAGAACAGCTTCACAGCAGGGCTTTTTTTTAACCCGATTGATGAAATAAATAAAACATTTTAATATAAGAAAAGCTATTTTAGGTAAATGTTTTACTTAAAATTAATAAAATTTCACAAGTTTTTGTGAAATTTGTGTTTAAGTATTTATGGTATTTACATGTTTTAGTTTGGTCTTTAAATGCCGAAACCTTTTCATTTATGTCTTTTGTCAACATGTGACATGTTCATTTCAAACTGTAAGTAAATAAATAAAGTTTTTCCTCTGACCTGCAGCCACATGCCTCTGAGTCCGACCGCTGACACTAAACATGATCGCCCGCGGCAACAGGCGGTTACTAACGGCAACCCAACAGGCTCTGCTGTCGCCAGGGACGACGACGGGGAGGACCCGCCCTCTGGAAACAGCGTTGTGGTCCGAATCGGGATCCCGGACCTGCAGCAGACGGTAACGCGCGCACAGAGCGCCAGCGCGGACCGAAGCGTGGATCATGAAACACAACACAAACCTGTCTGTGTGTCCGTCCTGTCTCTTTCTCTGTCCGTCCCCCCCTGTCTGTCTGTCTCTCTGGCTCCGGCTCTCTCAGAAGTGTTTGCGGTTGGACCCAGAGTTACCAGTTTGGACCAGTAAGCAGAGGGTTCTGGTGACGTTGACTCAGTCTCTGTCGGATGTTTTGAACTATGGTCTCTTCCAGCCGGCGTTCAACGGCCGAGCCGGAAAGTTTCTGGACGAGGAGCGCCTGCTGAAGGAGTATCCTCTGCCCAACATCACTCCCATCCCGTATCTGGAGGTAAACCAGACTCACCATCACCAGCATTTCCCTTCAATATGAAATTAAAGTCACATGCGAAAAAGCTTGTTCGTGTGATAAGTCACTGAAATAAAGGCAGCAAATTCAAATAGAATTCATCAGGATTTAAATCAAGACTTAAACCATCAGTTTTGTTTTTGAATAAGTTAAACATTGACCAAAATAAAGCAAAAACTTTAGCAAAAAGACATGATTTCTTTTTTAATTGGTTTATTTCAATGTATTTTTGTAATTGTTAGAACTTCCTGAATATTTACTAGATTTTTGCCTCATTCAGACTCATTTACTGCTAAAGAGCAGCTGGTTTTAAGGATGTTGCATATTGACTGGGCGATCCTGTGAAAACTAAAAACTAGAAGTTTTTAGTTTTTGAAGATGTAATTTTTAGAAGATCAGGATTTTTTTTCCACCAATGCATTCCCTGCCCACAGGGCGGCCATTTTGTTTTACAGATCCTGTTTATTTGCACTTTGAATTCATGTCAACTCTAGGACACAATGTTAGAGTCAGGCTAAGATTTGTTTTTTCAATTAATAAAATAAAGTCATAATATTACAAGAATAAAATTGTAATTTTAAAAGAAAATTCCAAAACAACAAAATAAAAGATTAAAATGATGGTGAAGCTAAAACTACCAATACTTTCTGGGGTCTATCGTCTGTTTGAAAGCTGCGTTGCGATTGTTGAAAATGTCAGAAATTTTTCATTAGCGTCTCAAACAGTTCAGTGAACAGTTCATTGAACCTCAGTTCAGTTCCCAGTTCTCCTCATTGTGTTTCTCTGAGCACCAGTTTGCTCAGCAGCTCCTGTGTTTGTCTCGTTAACCTCGTTAACGCGTCTGGTTCTGCTGCTTAACGAGGATCCGCTATTTAACTCGGGTCTCATGATCTGCTCTCTCTGTTTCAGTTTCGCTATAAGAGACGAGTTTACACTCAGAGCTACGTTGATGACAAGCAACTGGCAAAGCTTCACACTAAGGTAGCAAACGGCTCGGGGAGCGACTTCTGGCTGCGTTTGTTGCCATGGTGACTGTTCAAACCGAATGTTTTGGTGTTTCAGGCCAATCTGAAGCGATTCATGGAACATGTTCACCAGAAGAATGCAGAGAAAGTGGCCAAATGGCTGGAGAAAGGCCTGGACCCGAACTTCCACGACTCGGACAGCGGAGGTGAGCTGGACTGTCCGTCCACCGCATCTTTATAAATAAAGCTTTAAATAGAACGGAAATCTGCCCGGCAACAGAGCTGCACCAAAGAAACTGGTTTGGATATTTTCTGCTTCTCTTCTAATGAACCTTGTTTTGAACACACTTCCATCTCTGAATAGGTTCTTTTTGGAGCAGATTGGACCCGACAGATTTAAAATACTTCAATAGTTATGGAACAGAACCTGTCTCTGAACAGATTCACTGAACTGATTCCTTATTTTGAAAACTTTCCCAACTTTGAATAGATTTCAGTTTATTTAGTTGTGACTGTTGACTTCAAAAGTTTTCAAAGAGTTTGTGACATTGAACAGATTCACTGAACCGATTCCTTATTTGAACAGTGCAGTCTCTGAACTGATTCTCTGACTTTCCACTTGCTTTCAGTTCATTACATTAACATTTTTTAATTAATCTTAATTTTTCATTCTGATTCATATTTATATGTAAAAATGAAAAAAGTAGTTTCCATGCAGTTTTTTATTTTATGATTTTATTTTAATTATTAAACAGAAACAAAATCTAGAAATTTGTTAGAAAACTTTATAAATTCTCCAGATTCTCAGCTTTTTTTCTGTTGGAACCGTTTAACTCGTGTTGGGTCGACTTGGTTCTGATTGCTAACAGAGACTCTTCCTGCCCCCCCAGAGTGCCCTTTGACCCTGGCTGTCCAGCTGGATGACAGCTGTGAGCTCATCAAGGTTCTGCGCAGCGGTGGGGCCCACCTGGACTTCAGAACCAGAGACGGCATCACGGCTCTGCACCGGGCCGTTCTGTGCAGGAACAGCGCCGCCCTGACGGTGAGTCCGCCCGCCCGGCCCCCGGCCCGGTCCCGACCCGGCTTCTGACCCCGCGCTTTGACTCCACAGACGCTGCTGGACCTCGGTGCGTCGCCGGACTACAAGGACAGCAGAGGCCTGACTCCGCTCTACCACTCTGCCATGGTGGGCGGCGCCCCCTACTGCTGCGAGCTGCTGCTGCAGGACCACGCCACCATCGGTGAGAGTGTGTGTCAGTGTGTGTGTGTGGGAATGACCTCTGTGCTGCTTAAACACCATCAGTGATGATTTATCTCTGAAAAAACAAAAAGCACTTTGTCGCTGAAACAGTTTTCGTTGCCATGGTTACAGGGATCACTGATGAGAACGGGTGGCAGGAAATCCACCAGGTGACACACACACACACACACACACACACGAATCCTCCACTGATGACTGGTTCTGTTCAGTTCTGATTCCCTGTGTGTGGGCGTGTTGTTTTTTTTTGGTGTTCAGGCTTGTCGCTATGGCAATGTGCAGCACTTGGAGCACCTGCTGTTCTACGGCGCCGACATGAGTTCCCAGAATGCCTCAGGAAACACGGCGCTGCACCTGTGTGCCTTGTACAACCAGGTAACACACACACACACACACGCGCACACGCACACACACACACACACACACACACACACAGGTATGTATGTGACCCGGTCACATGGCCATGTTGACATTTCTGGTGTCGGTTCTGCAGGACAGCTGCGCCCGGGTTCTGCTGTTCAGAGGAGCCAACAAGGACATAAAGAACTACAACAACCAGACGGCCTTTCAGGTGAAAACAGGACAGAAAATATAGATTCATGTGTTTAGATCATTCTGATTGGAAAACGTACATAAATCACTTTATTGGAAAATTTATATATATATATATATATATATTTTTTTTTCTTTTCAATGAAAGTGACCCAAATCTAAAAGTCACAACATTGAAATATAATTAAAAAATAAAATTAAAAAAATATGTATATATATAAATCTGTGGATATGAGGAAACCCAACCAAGCAGATATAGAAGCAAACTGATAAAATAATGCTTGACTAATAATGATCAATTTTAGCTGAAAGACAAGCCAAATAGATGTATTTTTAATAAACATGTCACTAATAGTTAATCATCTGGTTTGTGTTCAGGTGGCGATCATCGCGGGAAACTTTGATTTGGCTGAAATAATCAAGATCCACAAAACTTCTGATGTTGGTGAGTTTAAACACAATTCAGAGTCGGGATGGAAAAAAGATCAATTATTGGTTAGGAAACGTTCTGGTTTAATTTCACATTTCTAACAGCTCAGCAGAACTAAATGGCAGCAAAATGTTTAAAAGTTTTATCAGATTCTTGGCTTTAAAAAAAATCAACAGAATTTGAACTGGTCCTTTTTCTGGCTGTGAAACAGAATCTAATTCAATATGGTGGCTTTTTTTATTGTAAAAACAAACTGTTCCATCACATAATAAAGCAATAGCATAGAATAGTTACATTTTGGCAAATACAAATGATAAGCCATATAAAATTACTAAAACTTATGTTCTTAACTATGAGTTAAGTACATAACTCATAGTTGTGTACTATGAGTTACTGTAAGTAAGTTGAATATGAAATATAATTACTTATAAAATCTAAACTGAAACGTCTGTGGCGTATTTTCTGCTGGCGCCGCTGCTGAGGTGAACTCTGTGTGTCTTCATGTGTCCAAGTAGTTCCCTTCAGAGAAACCCCGTCCTATACCAAGCGCCGCCGGGTCGGCGCCACCAGAACCCCGGCCGGGAACGGCCTGTCGTCTCCTCGCTCTCTGATTCGCTCTGCCAGTGACAACGCCCTGGAAAGCCCCGCCTCCTCGCCCGGCCCCTCCCTCCAGAGCCTGGAGACGCATCACGACTCGCACACTCACTCCCTGAGACGCCACCCGCGCCGCCTCAGGTACGCCCCGCTGCACCCGCACCGCGCTGCGGTCCGACCGCCGCCTCTCACTGGTGTGTCGCCCCGCAGCCCCGGTGGGGGGGGCCACACGGAGACCAGCCCGCCTTCCTCGCCCCCCCACACGCCCCAGATGAGGAAGAGGAGGCTCTACAGCGCCGTGCCAGGGCGCACCTTCATCGCCACACGGTCCCACGTCCCCCAGGGGCCCGGAGAAATCCAGTTGCACAGGGGCGAGCGGGTCAAAGGTCAGTGGGAGACAACTCTAGTACTTGAGTACAAAACACTTCCAGGAACTTTGTAGCTGACGGCCATCTTGGTAGGAACTGTAACCGACTCTTGGCATCAGTAAATGATCTCAAAACTACAATTTTATCATTGATCAGAAAAACTTCTGGGACAATTTATCGTCCAGCAGAATTTGTTCTTGTGAAAATTTTGAGTACCCACCTCTATATTTATAGAGTGTGATACTCTATAAATATCAGGGATATTTGCTGAGGCACCTGCTGCCAAACTAGGAGAATTAGCTTAGCTAATGTAGCTTTTTATCTGCCAGCTAAATGTAGCCTTCGTGTTTGTTAGCGCATGTTCTCCTTCTGGGAGTTAATGTCTCGTTTTTCACCTGAAGAGTTTTTACTCTTCCTGTTCGCTAAGTAGTGAAATGTAGCGGAAGTTTCCAACAAGTAAATACTAAAGTTACTCAGTTACAGCCTGGGCCGGTTCTGACCCGGTTTGTGTCTGCAGTGCTGTCTATCGGCGAAGGAGGGTTCTGGGAGGGAACGGTGAAGGGCAGAACCGGCTGGTTTCCTGCCGACTGCGTGGAGGAAGTCCAGATGAGACAATACGACCCGCGACTGGGTAACGACCCATTGACCCCAGACCTCTCCCATCTCCTTCCCAGCAGCCTCCAACATGTAACGTCTGTGTTTCAGAGACGAGAGAGGACCGAACGAAGCGGCTCTTCAGACACTACACTGTGGGCTCCTACGACAACTACACCTCCTACAGGTGAGACGAGAGAACTGCAGGTTTTCATCAATGGTCAAAACATAAATATTGACTAATTAGTATTTTCCAACTCAGACCTAGTCAAAGCCTGCTTAGAGTCTTTGCGGTTCTGTGGAGTATTTCTGAGCAGTCAGTGTGTTCACTGATTTTCATCTTAGTGATCATTGTTCTGGTCAGAACCTAAAGTTCAAACCAACTTTAGTGTAAACTTTAGTTTTCTGCGGAAGCAGCACAGCTTCCTCAGAAAACCAGCGGTACCAATGGTTTCTGATCGTTAGCATCAACCCTTCTAACAGAGAAGATACTGCCTGCTTTTAAATACTCTACATAAAGATGTAAATATTTACTAGTAAATATATGCCTTTAAATATTGATATATATAAACATATATGAAATTAAAATGGAAGAACAAAGTTACCTTTGAAGTTGAGGCAATCATTTATTTACTGGACAGTCATCTGAATTACCAAATAATCTCAGTTGTTTTCTCCAATCTGCATCTGGTTCCAGTGACTACGTGATCGAGGAGAAGACGGCCGTGCTGCAGAAGAGAGAAAGCGAAGGATTTGGCTTCGTCCTGCGAGGAGCTAAAGGTAGAAACGGAGGAGTGGTGGGTGTTTGGACGGAGAAACCAACAAAGATATTTTAATCTGAAACCAAGAGAGGAGCACTCCTCGCTGTGTTGTTGCATAACAGCCACAGGGCCGTGATCAGATGGCAGAACTGGTTTCCAGTCAATGCTGGAAAGCTGTTGATTAGCTGACAAATGATTGCATAAACATCCAACAGCTGCTGATTAAACTCCTCTACAGTAGAGTTAATACTGAAGTTACAAAAGCAGCAACAGGAAGAATAATGTTACAGCGCTGGTGTTTCAAATTTAGTCGTTTCCAGATCATCGCTGAATCAAACAAACTTCCTGTTTTTTGCTGGTTGAACTGCAGTATCAGAGTCTGTGTACATGCATGGAGAAGCGCTATGGGGGAATTTTTCTGCCGTAAGTCGAGAGCAAACATTTTCAGTTTGAAATCAGGACTCCAGAACTTCCTTCTCAAACTTTCTCGCGTTCATGCTTAGACTCTCTGCTCGCTTACGAAAGTGGGACCATCCAGTCACCTGGCAACCTCTCAGCCAGTAGAATGAAAGTATTGTACTGGGTGTGTTTGTTTCCTTCCATGAGGTGTGTTTGTGTGGCTATCGATTTTAGCAACCTGCGCCACCCACTGGATGTAGAGAGAAACAACAACGTCTACTTTCTGCTAAACATGCTACTGATCTTAGGCAGGAGTTTGTTCACCCAATCAAAGACAACGTCTGCATGTGGATGTTTAGTGTAACATGGAGCAGAAAGCTGACATTGTTTCTCCCGATATCCAGTGGGTGGCGCAGGTTGCTACAATCGATAGGCACAACCGCTAGAAGGGAACAAACACACCCAGTACAACACACCTCTCAACCTCTCATCCAATTGGTTGAGAGGTTGCTAGGCGACTGTGCCAAAAGGCGGTCCCAAAAGGAGAAGTTTTGGGGAGAAGTTTTGAGAAGAAAGACATGAAATCCTGTTTTCAGACTGAAAATTGTCTGAATCCACATCTTGGATTATAGCAGAAAAATTTCTCCATAAAACTGCAGTTTAATCAGCAAAACCAAGTAGTGCATTTTATATTTACCCTGACCTTTGACCTTTATCCAGCTGAGACGCCCATTGAGGAGTTTGCTCCCACGCCAGCGTTTCCTGCTCTCCAGTACCTGGAGTCGGTGGATCAGGGGGGCGTGGCCTGGAGGGCGGGGCTACGGACCGGAGACTTCCTGATAGAGGTGAGAAGTCACTGATTCGCCAGTCGAATTTAAACAGTTCCTCAGATTGACCTCTGACCTCTCTGTGTGAAGGTGAACGGCAGCGACGTGGTGAAGGTGGGTCACCGCCAGGTCGTCTCTCTGATCCGACAGGGAGGAAGTCGCCTGCTGATGAAGGTCGTCTCGGTTTCCAGGAAGTCAGAAACAAACCTGATCAGGAAGAAAGGTGCAGCTGATGATGCTTCGCTTTTCAGCAACAACGTTCACTTGTTCTGTAAAATGTCTGTAAATGCAGGTGGATTTATGCTTCAGAAACAGATTAAAGATGTAATTCCTGAAGTTATTAAACTCAGACAGCAGAGTTTTGCTTTTATAACCTTCTGCATAAAATTAATCTGACTGAATTGGACATCAGAGGTTCGTCTTAAAGGTACAGTTCAGATTTTAAGACGAAGCCAACATGATTTATCCAACAGTTAAACTTGTCACTTTTCTACGACTCCATTTGTTGCTGTTTCCTGAACCAACAATAACTACCGATGTGTATTTCTAAACCTGTCACAACCAGCAAATCAGAATAATTATCAGAAGCTACAAAATAAAACACTAAGATTCAAGAAAAATGCTTCAGTTATTCAGCCTGGGGGCATTTAGGAAAACTTGCATTGTTAACATTTCAGGATTTTACTGTAGAAAACACAATACTCTGATTGGCTGGTGGAGTGGTTCGTTTGCAAGCGCACTGCAAAAACTCAAAATCTTACCAAGAGTTTTTTGTCTAGTTCTTAAAAAAAGTTAAGTAACGTTTCTGCAAAACATGAGAACTTTTGAGTGAATAATTGTTGAATATTGATAAATAGTTCGAGTTCCATTGTCAACTTTTTTTTTAACAAACTTGCCAGTGGAAATTGTATTTTTTAAATGTTAAGAAATGATTCACTTAAAACTTACTGAAAAGCAACATGTATGTTGGTTTAATCTTTCTTACTAAGATCAAGACAAATATACTTTGTGTGATTTTATATTTTTGCAGTGCACACGAGTAAAAAACAAAGACAAGCAACAATAATGAATAAAACACTATAAAGTTTCACAGTTAAAAGTAATAGAAAATGGATTCAGAGCCAATTAATGAAAAACTAGTTTTTATACGAGTTTTGAATATGGAAATTCAATCTGTTGGTTTTCTACCTTAAAACAAAACTACCTTAAAACTAAATAAAATATCGAACATAAAATTTAACAGTAACTTCTGTCAGGACATAAAACCTGTTTGGAAAGTTAAAGTCCAGCTTTGTTGAACCAATTCATAGTAACTTCCTGTTTCCTACCTCTTAGCTCCGCCCCCTCCGAAGCGAGCCCCCAGCACGTCGCTGACGCTGCGGTCCAAGTCCATGACGGCCGACCTGGAGGAGATCGGTAAGAAACTCAAGAGTTAAAAACAAACACAGAGTTCATTTAAACCAGAGTTTAAAACCAACTCAGAGTTAAAAACACACTGATCAGTTTGTGGTTTTTTACTGCTGACGTTGCTCTGTCTGCAGCCAGGAGGCGCCGTTACGGTGAGTCACTTGGACCTCAGTGTGGTTCTGGTCAGGTTCTGTGTCTTAATGTTCGGGACGCACAGCGTTCTCCTCCTCTCAGCCAATCAGAGCCTGAGCTTTAAACACCTGGAGGCGGAGCTACGCTGTGCATCTCTGATTGGTGTTTGTGACGTTTCAGAGCCGCAGCCGAACCAAAACATTCAGAACCGAGCCGAGCCGACGGTTCTGACACATTTACTGAAAACTGCACTTTTTTTTAGCTGTTCAGCAAATAAATTTAACATTATTATAATAAAGCATGCCGTTTCTCATTTTTGTCTTTATTTTAGTAAATATTCCTGGATGTTTGTGATCCCACTTTCTATCAGCACCAAATAAAAGCAAAATAAGGAAAATAAATACTGGAATATTTTAAAATGTCAGTAAATCTGTTTTATTCTTTTAGATATTAAACCTCAGGCAGCAGAAATATTTATTAGTAATAAAAGTAATAATCTAGACTTCTCCTGTTCTGACTTTGTTTCAGAGAAATAAAAATCAAAATCTTCATATTCAAACATCAAATTAGAAAAGTAAAAACTTTCGCCCAAAAGAGAACGGATATGTTTTCCTGCAGAAAACTGCAGAATTTAAATCCAGTTTTTTCCATAAAACTCTTAAGCAAAAAGCTCCATCCGACCTTCCTGTTATCCACTGAATGTGTTGCTCTCTCTCACTGTAGTGGAAAATAAATTCCTTTATAGCACAGCTGACGTGTGTTCTTCATCAGACCTCAAATGCAGCACTGAAACTGAGAATTAAGATTTTAAAAATGCATCTGAATGCATCCAAATTCAACTGCTAAAACATTCCCACAGAACCAGCAACAACCAGAGGGCAAAGGTCACACCAGCAGAACAACAACAGATGGTCCAATAATGCTGAAGTTTAGAATAATGCAAGTTTGATTTCTCAAAGACCACAAACTTTAAATTTCTAAAGAAAATGTGAGACTGGACACGAAATAAAATCAAACCACCTCAACCAAAACCATCAATAAAATGCTTTATATTTCTCTGCACAAAATTGTCTTTCTAAAAATATCAATAATCAGAGTTGAAAGTAATTAATCATGGTTCATTGTAACAGCTCTAGTTATGTCAGAACGCATCTTCAGCTTTTCGTTTGAGAATCACAGAAGTCGCCGTCGGCCATGTTTGTTCCTGCGGCCCCGATAAGTCGCTCTGTGGTGGCGTCTCTGTTTCATTCGTCGTGTTTTCTGTGTTTGTCCTCCAATTTGTTAACCTTTTTCTCCTCCTGCAGAGAAACTAGATGAGATGCTGGCCGGAGGTCAACAGGAAGTGGTTCTGAGGGCCCGACCCTCCGATGACTTCAGGGCGGCGACGGTCAAGCAGCGGCCGACGAGCCGACGCATCACGCAGGCGGAGATCAACGTAAGACGAGTGGAAAACGATTAGCGACTCTGAGCAGATAAATGATTCTGACAGCAAAAAACCCCAAAACACATCATGAACTATTTAACCTCCCATGAAACAAACTACACAGAAATAAAACTTATTTTCGCTTTTTGGTATTTTTAACAGAAACTGAATAACCCTGGTTCAGGGATTCCCTCGGTGTTTATCAGAGAAACTTTATTAAAGATTTTATTATTCACTGAAACCAAACACTTCCTGTCTTTGCTGATCTACATGCTGACATCAGCGAATAAAGCAACAAATCACGGATAAAGGATAAAATTTTTTGACTTTTATTTATTTTCAGGTTTGCGTTTTTTAAGATTTTATGGTTACGGTTTTGGTATTATTAATCATTTCTTCCAGTAACACATACTTAAATATTTCAAAATTTCCTGTCAACTTTAAACATTTATCAACTCAAAAACACGGCAGGCTGCTCCCATCGCGCCTCTGGGCTCAAACTGGTCATTAGCTGCAGCGGCTGATCGGCGCCGTCCAACCCAGTAATATAATCACTGGGAAAAACCACACAAAAACATCTGATTTCAGCAAAATATGTGACTGAAGCGTCACGACGTGCCGTATGAAAGCAGCAGTTCCAGTTTTCTCCAGTGGGGGAGCTAAAGAGCGTGTTGTGTTTGCAGTCTCTGTTTGAGCGCCAGGGTCTGGTCCCGCCCTCCGCCCCGGAGAAGAGCACCATGCCGCTGCCCAGAGGGATGTCCAGAACCAAGAGCTTCGGTGAGACCTGTCAACTCCCAAAAAAGACCCAAAAATGTTTCCAGAGGTCAGAGGTCAACCACAACCCCTATTTCCCAGCTCAATTTTTTCCAAAATCTAAAAGAATTTGGCGGCAATCAATGAATCTACGTCTGAACAGCAATAAATTTAAATTGTGCTGCAACCTGTTGACGATGACCTCTAATGACCTCTGGAAACATTTCTAGCAATGTCTTTAAAATGACAGGAGCACAAACAAAACATTTTGCAGCCCAAACATTCGACACCAATTTTGTTGTATTTGGGTAATGTGGGCAGGGCAGGTTGACCTTTTAACCTTTGAACTTTCACTATTTCTTCAAAGCAAAACCAGCACAAACGTAAACCTTTCATGACCTCTGGAAACATTTTCATAAATGTCTAACATGGATATTTTTTGCTGCATAAACTTGTGACAGTTTTTGTCAGATTTCGGGGGGGGAGGTTCATTCGCCGCCGTTTATGCTCCCGTTTCCATGGTTACATTGACAGGCACCCCAGACGACGACAGAATCTCGGCTCTGATCCACGAGAGCCGTTTCCCTCGCAGCTCATCTCTGACGGACGGCTCCATCCCGCCGCCCCCTCAGACGGCGCCGCCCCCGCCGCCGTCCCCCTCCGCGCTGTACCTCTTCGACTCCGGCCCGCCGCCGTCCTTCCTGCCGCCGCCTCCGCCGGCCCGAGGCGAGGGCCTGACTCGCTCCAGCTTCAAGCCGGGGGCGGAGCCGCGGCTGCAGGAGCTGTCGGACGCCAGGAGCCACGCCCACGCCGAGCGCCAGCGCAAAGCGCGGTCCATGATCATCCTGCAGGACACGCCGCCGCCGCCGCCGCAGCCCGACGGACACGCCGCCGGCGCCACGCTGCACACCGCCACGCAGACCTCCACACTGTCCATCCACGGCACCAGCCCCGCCCTCGGACACTCGCCGCTGTCCCGTCGCCGGGGACGACCGATAGAAAACCCGTACGCCAACGTGGGACATCAAGCCGCACCCAACAAGCCCCAGAGGAGGAAGTCTCCCCTGTTGAAACAACTTCCTGTTGAGGAGCAGGGTTAGCATCGCCCGTCATCGTCTGTCTGACTTCACTGTGTTGTTGGTCATCCAGAGTAGAAAACCCTGCGACCTCCAGAGGTCACAGCGCCTGGCTAAAGTATTCACACCCACAAACTCTTAGAGATAAACCAACAGGAAGAAACAAATCGATGATTCCCACGGATCAGTTTTCATTTAACCACTTAAACCTTTTTATATAATATTAAAAATACATTAAAAGATGAGAAAATATGCAACTCGATTTCTTTTTTACGTAAGAAAATAAATATTTTATTGCTTAAAGTGCAATAACAGCATTCCTTTAGCAAACGCTTCATTTGTAGCAAACGGCTGATCTGTTTATTATTTGGATTAACCGATTAGCGATTGGAAACACGGTGGCGCTCTAGCGCCCCCTAGCTCCAGGCTCAGCAGGTTTTCTGAAGGAATCCCAGAAAATAATGCAGATTTTTGCTTTATGGTTAAAATTGCTGCATAAATTCGGTAATGCAGTAAAATGTGAGAGTACTTTAGTGAGGCGTTCTAACAGAAAATGCAGCGTGAGCCGTTATGCTAACATGTTTTAACTAGGCCGTTTCCTAATCTGGCTTAAATGTATCCTGCTAATACTTTCTGTTGCTCTGTGGTCATTAAATTGTTCAAACTGTGAACGTTTGGTGATTCTGTCCTTCATCATCACTTAAAACATCTTCATCTCTGAATCCTGAGGTCGCCTGAAGGTCAAACCTCCCAGCAGGAAACTGAAATGTTTGCGGCGCCTATCTGATTCAGAATCAGTCCAGTTTCTTTCCTTTCAGGTCTTGGGATCAAAGACGATCTGTCCAAACCCGACGGCGGTGGACTGATGAGCCCGAGCCGAGCCGAGCTGTACCAGCAGCAGGTTCTGTCCGAGCGAGCCCGGGTTCAGGGTCGCCGCTCCTCTCTCTTCCTGTCGGTGGAGGGGTCGGGGTCAGACAGCCAGGCTCCGCCCCTCCTGACCCAGAGCCACTCCATGGACGACCTGGGCGAGCTGCCGCCTCCGGCGCCGGTCCTGTCGCCGTCACCGACGCCGCACACCTTCCTCCACCCGCTGACGGGGAAACCTCTAGGTCGAACGCATTTTCATTTTGGGTCACGTCAAAGTCATGAATGTTCTTAAAGGGCCGGTGGTACAGAAAGTTATTAATAGATGTCTCTGCATTCGTTAAGGAAATTAAATAATATCTTTTATCGCTTCCTCCAGGATTTCATTGTTTGTCATTTTTGTAATCAGTTTTGTGGAGTTAATTTAGAAATATTTACATTTCCGCTAATTGGTCTATAACTTGACATCAATCAAGGCGAGGCAGCAGCGCCGTTAGAGTAAGAATGCCACCACTTGCAGGTGGGACTTAACATCACTTGAACCAAATGGCTAGTAACAATTTTTGCGGAAAATTTTCAATAAACTCACAATTATTAGTGCAAAAAGAGAAAAACTGCAATGATCTTTTGATTTTGCAGAAGAACTGGAGGAACTGACATTTGGCAGCAGCTTTGATTTCACAGATATCATTTCAAAGATCCGACTTACGAGTCTCGACGGCCACAAAAAAAGCTATGGGTGTCCAGATTTGGCCCCCAGACCCTGAGTTTGACTCCTGCTCTAGTGGTTTCAGACACCAGCTCTATGATTGACCGTATGGTTTTAATGTGAGGGATTTGAGGAAAACAAATTATATTGAAAAATAAATAAAATATTTAAAATAAAAACTTATTTCTTTTTAAATTTAAAACATGTCCTTATTAACGCAGAGCAGCGTTGGACTCTGTTCACACGGGAGCGTTTCCAGAAATGTTTTCATCCCCACAGAAACACAGAAAACATTAAATGCTTGTTTTACTCCACCAGGCCTGCAGGTGGTGCTAATCATGGAGCCCATAAACCTTCCTCTAACGGTTAGCGGTAAACACAAGAACAAAACGCGATCACAGAGGATTTCATGAACTTGATGAATGAGCAGAAACAAAACAATTATCTGCCATTATTGTTGTCAAGTATGAGGCGTTCAGGGTCAAAGGTCAGGTTGGAGGTCACAATACATTTTTTTCAATTTTTGTTGTGTAACTTGATTAAAAATAATTCCAGAAAACATTTATGGTTCCCTAAAACCTCATTTCCGTGGAAACGGGGCCTGAAAGTATGTTCAAATACTGCACTGTAAATACGCAAAATTTCTCCAAGTAGATTTTGTTTACTTTAGTTTGTACAAACTAAGATATCTGAACTAGAAACTACATCAAAAGCACTTCGTAAGGTCTTGTGTTGTTTCAACGTAAAAAATATTTTAAACCGAGTATGAAAAATGTTTCTATTGTGAGTGAAGAAACAGCAAAACTCCTTTAAAATAGCGCCTCCAACAGGAAAACATAGAACTACATCTGTACTCAATAAACAATGTTGCTACTTAGGTTTTGTCATTTGAACTTGTATTAGTTAATATAGTAATTATTGTCAACAGATGGAGTTGGCTTTCGTGGCTCTGCCATCAATTTATAGAAAACCAAAACCAGAATGGGGCCGAGTTCGCTGCCTAGATGCACTCCATCAACATAAAGGCCAACTGAAACAGGATGCAGATAAACTGGAGCTCAGAAAACAATCCAGCTCTGTGATGTATGTGAAATCCAAATCCAGTCCTGATTAAACGTTTCCTTCGTTTGTTTCTTTAGATCCATCGTCTCCACTCGCATTGGCTCTGGCCGCGAGAGAGCGAGCGCTCACCGCTCGAACGCCGAGTCCCGAGCCTCGAATCAAACACTCCTCTGCCTCCACCACGCCCGTCCCCACCCCGGCTGCCAGTCCAGAGACCAGACACAAACGCACGCCGTTCACCACCCCACAGGGCAGCCCCGAGCCTCGATCCAAGCGCACCTCTCCTCAGACGAGTCCGGAGCAGCGGACCAAACACTCGACGCCTCAGACCAGCCCCGAGCTGAGGCACAAGCGAATCACGCCGCCGCTGTTCCCCGACGGACAGGTGGAGCGACCCGAGACGGAGGGGGGGGTGACGTCACCCGCCGCCCCCTCCCCAGAACGATGGAGACCCTCCCCTCTGCCGGCGCTGGCCAATGAGAGCCACGCGGCGCTGATCGACCGGCGGCGAAGCCTCACGGTTGGCAGCTCGGAGGAAGAGGGCGGGGCTTACACCGTGACGCTCCCACCTGCCCTGCTGTCCTCCAGCGACGAGGAAACCAGGGAGGAGCTGCGCAGGATTGGCCTGGTGACTCCGCCCCCCGCCTTCGCCAGCCCCCCTGCCCCGCCTCCCCCCTCCTCCCTGTCACTGTTGCCACGGCGAGGAGGAGAGGGGGGAGGGGAGAGCGGCCCGGAGTCCCTGGGGAAGCGAGGAGACGAGGAGGAAGGAGGCGACGAGCGTCTCCATGACAGCTCCTTGTCTCCCAGTTCGCTCCCTCCATCCATCACGCTGGCGTCCCCCGCAGCCCCGACCTCCCCTTCCTCCCCCCCTGCTGCTCACCCCACCCCTTCCCCCTCCGCCACCTCCCCTTCGGCTCTGAAGCCCCGCCTGCGGTCGCCGATCGGCCGCGGCCGCTCCGCGCTGCGCGACCCGCTGCTAAAGCAGTCATCCGACAGCGAGCTCCTCCCCTCCGCCGCCTCCTCGTCCCCCTCCTCCCCCCTCTGCTCCTCCCCCACCAGCGGCGGCGGCCGGCAGCCTCGCTACCTGTTCCAGAGGCGGTCCAAGCTGTGGGGGGGCGGGGACGACGAGCGGCGCGGGTTCAGCCCTGATGACGGTGGCGGCCGACCGGCGGCACTGGGAGGTCAGAGCTCCGGGTCGGCGGTGGACCTGACGACCCGCTCGGCGTCCGCCCTGGAGCTGAGCGGCCGGGCCGGGTCGGGACTGGACCTGGCCAATCGGCTACAGCTGCTCAACAAAGACAGCCACTCTCTGGGGGAAGAACCGAGTCCACTGGACCCGGGCCGCAGGTCTCCTGTAGGGGGCGCCAGGTACTTTCAACTGTCTGGTACCGAATCCTAAATGGGTTTAAAGAAGTGCAGTCGGTTCAGAGAGTAAATCCAGCTTCACATCTCAACTAAACACAGAATCACTTCACTTCTTATATTTGTCATCAACACTGATGTAGATTCACAATAATCTGAATCCAAAGATAGAAGTTT
>VMRN01000139.1:507947-529603 GCA_010277015.1 Poeciliopsis turrubarensis | reverse complement strand
GTGTTTTTCTTAATGTTGTAGTGTTTTCCTTAATGTTGTAGTGTTTTGCACCTCAGGGCCACCGTACAAAACTGTACAAAACAAGATAGAAAAAAAACCTCCGCAAATGAGTTTGACCCAAAACTCCAAGTGCTTATTTAATCCAAAAAACCAATCAATAACCCGATCAGCCCAACGCAGAGCTGATGTTCTCTGTGGTCGAATACTTTGCTACAAATAATCAAGTATTCATTGAAGGAAAACTGTTAAGAAAGTAAACATTTTAGGCAGTAAAATGTTTACTTTCTTACTTTGAAAATAAATTTTATAAATTTATTTTAATAAATAAATTTAAATTTAATTTAATAAATAAATGTTTTTATTTAAATCTTTAATGTATTTCTGACATCATAGTTTAGCATGAATCATCTTTCCATTAATGACAAAGAGTTCCTCAAATCTGAAGACTTTATAACCAAAATAACAGATTATAAACGATAAATATTTTTGTCGTTTGTCTATTTATTCAATAATAAGAGAAAAGGTTTTCTGAATTGAAAATGTCTCATATTTAGTTGATGTAGTTTGGTTGAAATGCGACCTCTGCTAGTCGGAAGCAGAAAATGCTCGGGGAACCCGAACCTTTACCCTGACCCTAACCTTTACCCTGACCCTAACCTTTACCCTGACCCTAACCTTTACCCTAACCTGACCCTTCACCTGCAGTAAACTCGGCGCCCTATCGTCTTCGCCAGGTGCCGATGATCAGTGGGCGGGGCTTGGCTCATACAGGAGGAACTCTGGATAAACTGGAGTCCATTCCAGGATTCAGCGTCCAGCAATCAGCCGACCAGGTGAAGGAGCACCAGACTATTCCTGCAGACGTGAAAATCTAACAGGAAGTGACCAACCAGGTGTTTCCTGTCTGCAGATCCAGACCATCCTGGCCTCCGTGGGCTGCTGCATCGTGGGTCAGACGGAGATGCTGGTTCCGGCTGATCGGGTTCTGTATGCTCTGAGGGACGCTACCAGCACCGTGGACAGCCTCCCACTCATCACTGGTACTGAACTGGGATCAGTGGGACGGCTCGGATCGGAGCGTACATGTGAACGAGCCGCTGTTGCGTTTTTCAGGTTCCATCATCTCAAAGAAAGGAGCCGAGTCTCTGTCCGCTCTGGTGCTGGACGTGAAGTTCGGTCGCGCGGCGCTCTACAAAGACCTGCAGAGTGCCAAGCAGCTCGCTCAGCTCTTAGTGAGTCCAGATCCAAGATGGCTGCTTAGCAATTCATTAAAACAAAAAAACTGCTAAATTACAACGTTGCTAAATTACAATCCAATCTAATTTTTGGTTTGTGAAGGTTTAATTTTTGGAAGAATCTGAAATGTTTCCATGGTTAAGAGTGATGTCAGCGCACCCAGGGCGGCCATCTTGTTTTACAACTTCTGTTTATTGGGACTTTAAATTAAGATCAACTCTACGACAGAATATTAAAGCCAAGATACAATTTTTAATTTTTTTAAATTCTGAGAATAAATTGATGGAGATGCAGTCGTATTGATACGAGGATAGTCGAATCAGAATTCCTACATTAAAAATAACACAAAATGTGAAAAATGTTGAGCTTTTATGAAGTTTAGTGCCGGTTTTAGAGACGAGTAATACTTTAAGTATTAAATTATTTTCAGCAGTTTGAGCCAACAGCTAAAATAAATATCAGTGTGGACTGAATTGCTCATGTTAAATGTCAATATTTATTAACTTTTTCATTAAAATGGCTTTATCGTAATTTAAAGATGCTGTTCTGGAAAAACTGCGTCTTTACTCTGTTATTATTATGACTATATTATCTTAACTCAAAAAACACTTTTTGAAAATATTTTCTGTCATTTTCTATGTTTTTGGAAAAGAAATCAAGTGAAACGTTTTGTTTTTAGACCTATTAAAATGGTTGCAAATGTTATTTCGAAGCGGTTTCGCCCAGCTCCAGTAAAGCCTTGATGTTTCTCTCAGATGGAAGCAGGCAACAGCCTGGGCATCCGAACGGGAGCCGTGCTGAGCCGCATGGACGGGGCCATCGGCCGCCGTGTGGGGAACAGCCTGGAGGTGATCGAATCCCTGGAGACGCTGAAGGGAAACGGACCCGACGACCTGATGGAGCTGGTCACGACGCTCGGTAACAACAAGAACCGTGTTGGTACCAATTAGACCCACAATGGCTCACAGATCAAACCAAGCACCAACCGAAAGCTAAATCCGTGTTTAGGGAATGAAATCACTGCCAAACAGGAAGCCACAGCAGAGTCTGAAATACTCAGAACAAACCGTAGAAACGGGGGTGGAGTTCCTCCTGGAGCCGTCCTCCATCTGTCTGCTTTTCACCACAAACGTTCAGCTTCACAACCAACAGTTAAAGTCAGCGTCCTTTACTTACTCACAGTCTTTCTACCAAAATAACATTTGGCATCAAAAGCCTCGTCAGAGTTGCTTTGGTTTGATGAGACGTCAAAATCTCCATCAAACGTCACATTTATAAGAATCAACTGTCTGCTGCCAAAAACTCATAGAAGAAATTTGAACTACATTTGAGATTTGAGCATTTTTATACATTAGCCAAAAGGATCGACATGAAAAGCGACAAAAATCAGTCCAGAAACAAGAAGCTCCAGCAGCAACAAAACACAAAACCGTTTTGTGGTTAATTGTTGAAGCTCCTTGATATTCTTTTCTTAATGTGTTAATTCACATTAAGAAAAGAAACTCAGCGTTCGCTAAAATCCACCAAACCTCTTCAACATCCTCGACAAGAAGATTCTTATTACTTTAACTTTGAACAGCATTTTGAGTTGATTTAAAAAAAACGTTTATATAATAAATAAAACTAATTGACTAATTTATTTAATAATATGTTTCATATTCATCCAATTAATGCTAAACGTAAACAGCAAATTTCTGGTCCGTCTCAAAACTGAACAGCGACGTATTTAATGAATAAATGTAATTCAGATTGATCTTACCAGAACAAGCAGAATCTCTCCAGAGGTTTCAGCCTGGTCAACCATTTGCCTAAAAACAAAATAAAAATATTAAGAAAATGTTCTAAAACTTAAAGGGTTGCAGTTTTATGTTTATATGTGTCATATTTTGCATAAAACTCCTGTGTTGTCTCTGCCTGTTGAGCTTTTCATTCATTACTGGTTGTTTTACAATCTCTCTGTGTGGTGAACAACATATGAAAATCCCTGATTGAGTGTAAAAAATGTTTCCATAACAATATTTACTGGCGATAAATGACAACAACGATCTGCATCAACACTAAACCTTCACATTACAACACCATATAAACAGAGGAGGGAAGAATCCAGTACAAACACAAAGAAACTTAATATTTTGCTGGAACATTTAAGTCAAAAGGATTAATTTATGGGTTGATAATAGATTCATAAACAACGGGATGAGGATCAATATTTTAATATATTAACATTTTTTAATTTTCCATACTTATTTAGATATGGATGGAAAATATTTAAATGAACTTCTGCATGTTTCCAGACAGTAAAGTGATAATTTATTCAACATAAACTCCGAATGTAGTTAATCATTAACCAGTGAAGCATAAAGGAAACCAGCAGTAAAGCATTACTGTAGCATTTCACTAAATATTAAGCATTTCTATCACATATTTTTGTCAAAACTGTGCATTAAAAACTTGAACTAACCGATAATTTTATTGTAATATATTAAAACCAGTTAAAATGAGGCGCTTTGCAACTAATTAGCTGCAAAACTTTTAGCTCCAACTGTCGCCAATTAGCAAAGTGCTGCGCTTCGCTGCTCAGCTAATTATCTACATTTTGGACTTTAATATCATCTCAACAGGAATTTAATTGACATTCACGGCTCAATGCAGCGGGAAAAGCAAATATTAGTGTTTATTACCGTCGTTTGGACGCGTTGAAACGAGATGAAGCGACTTGTTTATTAAACTCCGCCGTTGCAGCGGTTAGCTGGGACGGGTTCAGGAAAACTGGGAAATCAGAGTGTTTACAATTGGATTGGTGTTTTTCGGGCATTTTGATTCTACATTTTAAATAATCCACCACAATAATTTTTGTCAACAGTGTCCAAGACTTTCTGAAGGTCTTGTAGTTTTTATTAAGACTTTGGCTGCTGCTTTTTGCACGTACTTTATAACTGCTTATTCTGCCATCCCAAACTGCTCAGCAAAGATTAGATGCGTTTTGACTTAATAACTCCTGAGGAGTCAAGTTGTTTGGTGTTGAAATTAATATTAAAAGCTTCTGAATGGGGGGAATTGACCGAGAACGCATCACTTTTGATTCCGGCAGGTGGAATGCTGCTGGAGATGACGAAACTGGCGCCGAGCCTATCAGAGGGCAGAAAGCAGATTTACGACGCTGTGATTGGTGGAGCTGCCTTGTCTAAATTCGAGGCCATGCTTACGGCTCAGGGTGTGGCCAATCAGACGGCCCGGACGCTGTGCTCCGCCCACACAGATTATTTCAGCGTCCTGAGGAAATCTGAGCATCAACTGGAACTTCTGACTCCGACAGATGGTAAAGTTTAGCCTTGACGAATAACGATTCTGGCTTTAATTTTCTGAGGGTAAATGTCAAAAATTTGAGAGGAAAAAGTCACATCAGTTTAATATTCTGAAAAAAAAAAAAACTCAGAATAAAGAGATTAAAGTCAGATTTTTCTTCCTCCGTGGCTGTTGTATTCTTCTGCTGATTACTGATTATAAACTGGTTAAAAATGGAGTATCAGCTTGTATTTAAAGCTGTTTTGAACTGTTAGTGAATGGATAACAGCAATAAATTAATTTCCTCTCGCCCTTTGTCTTCATCCAGGAGTTGTTGCAGGTGTGGACGGTTTGGTTCTGGCTCAGGTTCTGCAGAAATTAGGGGCGGGGCGATCAAAGGCAGGAGAGCCAATCAACCACAGTGTGGGGGCGGAGCTTCTAGTGTCTCCCGGCCAGACGGTAGAAACAGGTGAGACTCTGATGAAAGCTTGTTACCTGGTTTTTACCCGATTAATTTTTGTTGCTGTTCCAGGTGCCTCCTGGCTGCGGATTCATTATGAGGATCCGGCTCCGGGTCCAGACCAGATCAACTTGCTGCAGAAAGCTCTGACTGTAGAAAAAAACAATAAGAGAGAAGCAGAACATGCACACACTTTAGTAGCAGAAATACTGCAGCCTCACTGTGATGTTATATCAAACTGATCCAAACTGTATGGTTTCTGTTATAATCCTAACAAAAAGTAGCAAATCTTCAAATCAAAAAGCAGTTTCTGTATATCTTTCCATCAAACTTCCTGCTGTTTAGGTAATAACTTTTAAATTTTGTTAAACTCAAAAGATGCATAAACTTTTTCAGTGTGCTGGGATTAAAACACAATTAAATTGAAGATATTACAATTACTGTTTTTTGTTAGTTTACTATCAAAACAGTAATTCAAGGATTTTACAAAAGAACATTCAAAGATAATTGCAAAATAAAAACAATTCTAAGAAAGATAAGTTTCAAACTCATTATTTTAGTATCAAACCTGTTTTCTCGTAAATCTTTTCAGAACATTGTATGTTTGGGTTCTTGGCGCCCTCTGCTGGACAGTTAGAAAACACGCAGCATGCTGTGAAACGTAAAAAATAATAATTTCGACTGTTTTTAACAATCTGACAGACGTCCAGATAGTTTGCCTCTAATATGATACAGAAATCAATAGCATAACAGTGCATGAAACAAATCAATGACAACAAATATTGGAAGAAAATATGAAGCAACAACACGCTTAACCTTACATTTTTTTAATTAAGAATTTTTTTGTACATCAGGGTAAAAGGCGCACAATTTGCCAAGGAAATGATGAATAGTATATACACTGAGATGTAAAGTGGAGAAAAACATAAAAAGTGCAGCTACTCCCCGTCGGGGAATCGAACCCCGGTCTCCCGCGTGACAGGCGGGGATACTCACCACTATACTAACGAGGAGATACTGTCTAATAGCGCTGGCAGCCATTATAAAGTCTGAACCATGCCCTCCGGTTCATGTTGGTTGGATCTCTTCCGTTTGGTCTCGCACGTTTTTTTTTGCTTTTTGCCGAATGTTTCAACAACCGTGAATTTGAACAAGATTTAATTTTATCTCATCTAAACTGAGGGAGATGAGCCACTATATTGTGAATGTATTTGAGAATTAATTTAACATTATGTTTTAATTAAAATACAAAACATATGTATTTTTATTTTGGGAATGAGAAAAGCTTCAGAAGTTCTCAGTGCCACAGCATCAAATCTGTTCCATACATTTTCTTAAACACCAGGGTCTTAAAGTAAAGTGAATCTATGTGTCCTAGTAAAAAAATCCAAATAAGATCCAATACAAAGAAAACATGAAATTTAAGTTTATTAAAAATGTCTCCTACTGAAGCACAGAAAAGCAACTTTCAATATCAAACAAACAGTTCAATTATCTTTATTTATAAAATCCCACAAACAAACAGAGGTACATAAGAGGATAAAGTCATTATTCAGTTCGCAAACCGAGTCCTGCTGTGCTAGGTTGCCGTGACAACAGTGATCACAGCAGAGTAAGGTACGGAGGAGCTTGAAGGTCAGTGGACGACGGAGTTGAGCGGCTCGGCTCTGATGTTTCCCAGATCCAGGGTGGAGTCCGTCTCCTCGTCGATCTCTCCGATGACGGCTCTGAAACAGAACAAACCGCTGAGCTTCGGCCAGAGATCCTGACTGAGCTCCGGTCGAAGCACTTTGTGTTGCCTTGCTGCTGAAAATGTGCTATATAAATAAAATTACCTTTAATATATAGTTAACCACATTAAAGGTGTGCGAAACAAAAGCCTTGATGCTTTAAGTCTCTGTAGAGGTTGGTTAGTGGCAATATAGCAGACCAAGACGTAGTTTTAAATTTTAAGGATGTTTTCCCACATGAGTCGGATAGAATCGGTTCAATAAGTGACCAAAACTAAAACATTTATTATATTTTCAGCTGCTGTGGTTCCCTTTCTCTCTGCTCCGAGTTAAACCTTTGGAAAACTTGTTCCCCTGTCTCCATTTCTCCAGCAGATTTTCTCATTTTGAAAGTGAATTTTAGACTTTATAGCCAATAAAACGTAACTGATTAATAAGCAGGAAACAAACAACTCACACGTTGTCTCCTCTGACGATGTAGAGTCCCAGCACCACCTGCTCCACCCCCTGAGTGGAGCTGAAAACTCGCTCATGACTCTCGTCCAGGATCAGATTAATGGTCTGATCGAAGCCCTTCAGAGTTCCCTGAACAAATAATCATCTCACATTTTAAAAAGTACAGTCAGTTCTTAAAAAATGTATTTTCCTCCAGATATAAAACACAGATTTGATTTAAAGTCGACTGTGTTCAGCAAAACAAATGTTTTCTGATAAACTTTAAGATTAATCTTTCATAAACCACTTAGCATCAGTTAGTGTTGAACGATATGAAGAAAAAATATATTTCTTAAAATTGTGAGGATAAAATCTGCTTATAATTAACCCAGATTAATCCATCAGTTCTGAACGTCCTCCAGCTAAAACGCGTTTACTCACCACAATCATCCTGCCGTCTGACGTGACAATGGCCACAGTGCCTGAAGCAGCAGCAGTTAAAGAAACACACATCTGCAGCTTCATACAGTCACAACAGAGAAGTTTAAAATGCTGTTTGTTATTCTGAAGTTTTCAAATTAAGTTTCTAAAACACAAAATCTTCCTTCTGCACCATTTCAACAGTTAAATTCATTTCAATGAGAAGCCAGACATCCAGAGGTTTCTGCAGCACTCATACTATGATGTAATAATTAGTAATAGCAAATGTGTTTTCATTTGGTGCAAGTAGAAAAATATAATTAATACAATAAATGCTTAGAAACATGTCTATCTAATTAATCCGAGTGTAACTGAAATAATGAACTTTTCATTGTTTTGCTGTGGCTACAAGGAAAAACATCGCATAGATCGTCTGCTCTCATTTACTATGAAAATACAATTATTCAGCTAAAAGACGCTTTTTATTATTCTGGCTTTCTATTCCGGATGAAACCTTTTAAAAAAAACAGACCAAATGTTAATGCATTAACTCATACTAAAACTAACAATTTCCGTATCTAGATAATTTTATAAAATGTTTTAACATTGGCTTCCTAAGACCAGCAAACGAGTTCTCAGATTTTTCTATATTAACACTTCTCTCAATTTTTCGTCTCACTGTTGCGGACACTGCTTCAATTAAAGAAAATAAAACAAATATTCCTCGTCGTTAGAAAGGTTAGCGTGTTAAGCTAACTAGCATGTCTTCATTCTTTTTAACGCGGAGTTCGCCTGTTAGCTGGCTAGGCTAACTAGCATGTCTCCATTCATTTAAACGGACATTGATTAGCAGGTTAGCGGGCTAACAGCAGCAGGATACGGTTGATGTAACTTTCCAAAGCGGTGGACATCCTCAGTCCGGAGCTCGGTGTTTATTTGTCCTGCAGCTATTTTCAGTGGAGAGCAATTTCTTCCCGTTTCTTTAATTATCCACGTTTAAAAGCAGCCACGGGAGGTAACGGCAACAAACCGGAGAGAAGTCCAGACTAGTCTCCCACCGATTCACCGAGCAGGTCAGGCAGAAGAGAAGAGCGCCGAGTGAACAAGTCACATCCGGTTTGGTTTAACGTAAATAAATGAAAGAAATAAAAATAAATCAGTCCACCTTACCGTTTTCTGATAAAGTACAAATATGCTTTAATATCCCCTCATGTTCTTGGATGGAAAATAACGTTATTTTTATACTACACATAAAAATAAACATTTCAAATGTCATCAAAGTTGCAAGATGGTGACCGGAAATCACATTTTCTTCAATTTAAGCAAACAACACATATTATAGACTAATGATTAAATCCATAGGCCATATTTTTGTTTTTCTTAGTGTTAATGAGAAGTCAAAATAAATATTTTATGATAATTATTTAAGATCTTAACTATTTGTATGGAAGGGTTGCCAACTTATCAAAAATAGTGAATAAAAAGTGCAAAATATATTAAATTGATTTGAAATATAATTGAAAAAGCAACATAATTCAACAAACAAAGAAGTTACGTGTAAGCTGACATGTACTTAAACATATATATAGAGAAATCTGTTTTATTGCAATTAAAGGGTCCTAGAATGTATGAAGTTGCTGTTTAGTACTTCAGTACCTCTCTGATCCAGGTGCTTATGTCAGCCAATCAGCTTCTGCGAAAATCCTTAACATCGAAGCCCATACCTTTAAAAACGACAAACATCAGCAGATACAGATATATCACATATTTTAACATCGTACTCCTGACAAAGGAGCTCAAATTGATGAGAACAAATGTGTGTCTGTGTTGACAATGACGTGAAAAACATGGATTTCAGTAGGTTTTCATCTTTATTGTTGCTCAGTAGTAGTCCATACAAAGGGGTGGGGGTGGAGTAGATCAGTGGAGCCCGACAGGACCAGGACAAACACCAGGAACGTCATGCTACCAAAGTATTAAATTTGTACAAAAATACTTTACAACATCCCTGTTCCTTTAAAGAAAAAGAAAAATACAGTTTGGTTGGTTGGTGAAGCTACATGGAATCTAATCTGACCCACTATTTTAAATGGCAGTGCAGTGCACGTGTGTATATATATGTGTGTGTGTGTCTGTGTGCACATGTTTTGCTGAGGTTAATCACCAGAGTGCAAATCCCTGCAATATTACACACACATACACACAAATACAAACGCACACTCTAACATACGTACACACTTTTTATTTACATACACGCAAGCACAGTGTGTATGGCTTTGGACCTCACTGTCAAACCTTCTGAAGCCACGCCCCTCAGTTCTGTGGGTGTTCTCATTGGTCAAGAAGTTTGTGTTGACTGAGTGCTAAAATGTTGCCCTTAGCTAGTGTTCTGTTCATGTGGCAGCCTGGTTTGTTTGCCATGCTTGCATATATTGATACTAGCCACGTTTTCCCTCCCAATTGTAAATGAACATTCAGGATAACTTGGCCTCAACTACAAAGCTGGTTTCACAAATCCAAGACAATCCCATCCACAGAGCTGAAGCTACAAATTTTATAAGGAAAAAACAAAGTATGGTGCTAAATTATGTATTGTAAGTTGGAAGCAGAACCATTTTTTCAGCTGTCCAAGGAAGTAAAACTGATGAAAGTGAAGGATGTTGACCCATTTTTAACTTGGATTCTCCTCCCAACCGTAACTTCTATTTATCTTTGTATAAATAAAACAACTAAAACATCATGGTAAGAAGTGAGGAAGGTTTGACTGCTCCTGCTTTGTGGTGTAGGCCAAGATTTGGTCCTATCTTTGTTCTCACTCTTAGAACGTAATTTTTAGGGCTGACCCTACGGGTGCTTTCCAAAGTCAGGGATTTCCCAAGGATACTATGTTCATCTTTGTCATCGTTGTACTCCTTTATTTCCTTCTACCTATTAGTTGAAATCTCTCCACAAAATCATGGAGACCATGCTTCATGGTTCCGTCCAGTGACATGAGCAAAAATCTCCAGTAAAAGGCATCTAAGATGTTGAAACCATCTCAAGTGGCGTCGCCCTGTCCAGAGAAGGAGAGACTCCAATCCTGTCAAGTCCTAAGTAAGGTTAAAGTAGTCATCTTGCAGACAAAAGGTTGTGAATTTAATTCTAGGCCTTCCCACCACATTTTGAGGTGCCTTTGGCCAATGGACTCAACCCTCTGTTATCTATTGAAGTGTGTTGAGAGTGGCACAGCAAATATGGCAGAAGCGTAAAGGCACTCGGTGGGAAAGCAGAACCTAAGGCCCCCACATACTCAGACGTACTGTGTGCAATCTGTGAACAGCACGGACTCTATGCACTCTCCACGGTTGATCATGATTTTATAGCCGAGCATACCGACTGCATATACAAATTTCTTAATTTCACACAATCTGATGATTGCCTTCTCAATTCCTTCTCCACCCTGGAAGCAACCACAAACCTGTCAGTGCAGCAAAGTACACGACAGTCAGGCTGTGCATCCTTGCAACTGTTTGTGCCAACTCTTAACCTGTTGGTGCCAATTCGTACTCAACACAGAGTACGAATACACGGTCGTAAAAATGTACCTTGACACAGATGTGTCCGGTGGACGTCCACATAGAGTGAATGGACCGCTCCAGAGTGAAGTACACTTGAGTACTTCACTCTGCTTCAGGCATTTCAAACTCCAACGTAGCAATGCACACTTTGCCTTCTTACAACCAGTTTCAAACTTAGAGGTGCTACTCTTTCTCACAGCCATTTTATGTTCAGCTATAGAGCGAGCTGCCAGAAGTCCAGGTTTGAGAGGGCAGTCGCATGTGTTGTTTTAACACAAAATGAGAGAATAAAGATATCATCAAAGGCACTCCACACCAAAGTAACACAGAAATTGATTGTAATGATGACAGAGCTTGAAAACCTGCATTATTGATTATGACCAGCAGTAGGAAAGGTTTTAGGTTTTCAGAACGCAAGTGACTGATGGATGAATATCTGCCTATGAGAGCAGGTTGAGGAGGCACCAGGTCCATCGGCACTAAACAACTTCCACAATATCTCTTGGCCCGAGAGGATTGCTGAATGTTGACTAAAGCTATTCTTCTCCAGGTGGAATGTGGTTAGGATGGCTCCGAAGCAGAGTGTCTAGGAGGAATCCTAAAAAATTCCCACACCATCTTTGGTGACTTCTTTGACATGAAACAGATTCTCTACTCCAAGTTCTTTCGTATCACCTTATCTCTAAAGCAGAGCTTAGTCACCATACATAGGAAGGTAATGACAGAAACCTTAGTACTGGAAAGAGTAAAACTTGTTTCTGGGATGTGATCTAACTTCTCACTCTGGTTTTAGTGGGACCAAATGAACTAAGTGGCCATTTAGTCCAACAAAACACATGAACTACCATCAAAGTTTCACAGCCACACTAAAGACTGCATAGTTCCTCCTCTCTTAAAAGTTAGAAAAAAGGTAATCCTACAACGTAATGCTAGTGGTGACAAAGACATCTTTCAAAGAATCCGCCCTGCCCAGTTCATAACTGGGTATTTTGTTGACTGCAAAGACAGAAGTGAGCAGCTGTGAACTTGACAGTCTTACTTTTGAGAGGATGTATTTATGGTTACGTTTCATAACCTTCATTGGCTACTTCACCAACCCTTGAAAGATTCAGCCCTTGGATGCCAATTGCTAACCCACTGGTTACCCACCAGCCACTTTTGGGATATTTAATGATCTGATGGAGCCTTGACATCAAAACAGATCTAATTTAATTTCACATTCAAGATCAGGAAGTTCCTTGACCTTGAGAAGCATCCGTACAAAACCTAATGTGCAAGCCACATGCTAATCAGCTGCTCAGTTAGTAAACATTAGCCCTATTGTGGCATTGTGCAAGGTCTGTGCTAGTTACAGACTGGCCGTGCTCGCCCTGGGTTGGATTACTAATAATCTACTAGGTGATTAAACTAGTCCTGACTACCATTGTGCTGTGTTAGCCATGTGCTCGATGTTTGCTAACCATATTCAGGTAATGTGCTTATTCAGATTAGAGAATCAGAGTCAACCAGTCAATAATCCCTCCCAGCTCAGGGAGGATTCCTATTGGTTGTTGATGCTGAGGGAGGGTTCTGATTGGCCAGTTTAAATAGTGAGTTCAGACTGAGAAGAGCAGGAAGATGCTGACATCCAACGTAAACAGTTACACATCATTCGCTCTCAAACACACAGAAAATGTGTTTACCGTCACAGTTTTCCTGATTCGACAGGTTTTTTTCTCGTGTAACATCGTTTTTGTGGTTATGAGGTGAAGGTTACTGGGATTTGATGGTCTAGATGTGAACAGCGACGTCAACCATTTTTCTTTTTAATCTTCTGTACATCTTTTTAGGTTTGGTTGCCACTGAAACGAACAGAGAACTGACAACAGTCAATCAAAATCACACTTATTGATTAGCATAATAGGTCACCGTTACTGGGGCTTGAAAAGGGAGGGGAGAGGGGGCATGCTTGGCCTCTTTTCTGGGAGCTGATTGGCTCTCCTCAACACATACACTAACCAATCACACACAGGCAGGGAACTGTTTGCTTTCTGATTGGTTCCAGCCAATCAGCCAATGTGCCGTCGTCTCTCGCCCTGGCTGCTGATTGGTTGAGGGAAGGAGAGACGTTAGGGTAAAGCCAAGACAGGAAACGGAGTTAACTGGCCTCGTTTGTAACATACACACACACGCACACACGTCCGCACACACACAGACATACACAGTGTGGCCAGTCCAACAGCTGTAAACCGTAGAAAAAGATTCTTATTGAACTGCTCAGTGTCATCATCGTCATAATTACTCTGTATCTTTCCTTCAGCAGCTCATTTATGGCACAAAACTAAAAATTCCTACAGTAAATTCTCCATCTTTGTGTCTGGGTTGGTAGGGATGCTCCAATCAGTACCAACCGATTCAGAAACACGTTTCAAAATGTCCAAATTGAAATATTTCAGCTAAAAATGGTACATTTCAGAAAATCTGACAGATTCTTTTTAGAGTTTGAATATGCATTCACACCTTCCCAGAGAAACCGAAGTTTGTAGACAAAGAAAGTAGAGTTTGATTAAACCGGACTAAACAGGGCTGTAGGGAATGCACCCTACACCAACCCGGCCAGGCCCAGAAACTCTGCCTTCCTTAACCTGAAACCTCACTCAGTCAAGTTTGGGTTGCTTTTCGTGCTCACCAGAATGTTAAGCAGTGTTTGAAAGGTTATCTTCATTAAGGTTAAATGTAATTTTGAACAGGTGCACCCAAAGCATTTGAACCTAAAGCCCAGAGTGAATTTCTGAAACAAATAGCAGTGATATGGTCTTACTTTCGACCGACGATTTCAGATTATTAAAGATAAAACTGAATCACGCCTTTTCTTCAGGTTGTCTTAAAAAAAGAAAATCAGACCCTCAGATTGGAGCATCCCTCGTCTCCTTGGCAACCTTTCTATCTATTGTTGGGTTCTGGATTCAGGACTTGAACCCAGTCAGTAGTTGTGCTGCTGTGGTTCTGTGACCACTAGAGCCCGAAGCCGTTATACTGGAACCAGAAGCCATGAAGCAGTGGCCACATCTCTGCCACAAAGTCCACAACTAGAACCAGCAGGTGGTTCAGGACTGAATGGACCAGTAAGCCCATTACCTGTGGCTTTGGCCAGCTTACAACCAGGCTTTGTAACCAAGAATCAATGTCTTGGACCAGTGAAGTCCACTGGCTGCAGTTCTGACCAAGACCAGAACCAACATACCTTTCACCAGACAGGCAGGACAATCGGTCCGGAGTTGAGCTCCTAGAACCAAGAACCATTGACCCAGAAGAATAAAACCATCCAATGTGGTTCTGGTTTCATTGGGCCTCGATCCTGCAGATGCTGTTGGCTGCATTCGTGGCTTCGGTTGGACCAGTAACTTTGGCTTTGGACTCAAGGAACCACTGATTCCTGTAGCTCCAGCTGTGACTCCAGTGGGATCAGTTGGCCCAGTGTCTTGAACTGGTTCTGGTGATGGTGTGAGGAGGCTTCTTCCAGTCCAGTGGTGTGCTTTTAAGCTGCTTCAGCAGTTCCAAGGGTCAAACTTAAGAGGTCAAAGGCCAACGTTCATCCAGAGGGTGTGTGTAGCACCACGAGAGGTCCACTTTGAACCAGTTTAAGCAAACCAGTTTGATTTCCATGATATATTACTGGCTTCCCCATTGACCTCTCCGGTCCACTCTGGTCATAAGCGGCTGATTCCAGTTTGATCCGGTTCTTGTCTGCTATAAGGAGCTGTTGGTGACCTGCCCCACCCCCAACACGTCTCCCGGTTGGTTCCACTTGATCGGACCGCAGTCTTCCACCTGTTCCACAGAGATCTCTGACGGCCCCACCTCCGCGCTGATTGGCTGAGGGGAGTGCCTGCTGTTGGCCATGCCGTCGTTGTGGTTGGCCAGCGGGGCGGCGCTGGAGGAAGAGGAGGGGTTTCGACTGATGACCAGTTCCAGCCGGTTTGGAGACTCTGCGATGAGCGGAACGACGAGGCAGCAGTCGAAGTCCCTGGTCCGGACGTGGTTAATCTAACGGGACAAGTTGGGTTGTCAGAACCAGGCTGAAAAAACTTTTAAGTAAATTTTTTCAGCGCAGTACTTATGTTTATTAGGTACAATTTTTATCGTTATCGCAATAGTACCTCAAAATATTGTAATAACATTTTCCAAACATTGTTGGAACAGATTAAATTTGTGACTGCCTGGTTCTGTACCTGTAGTATTCGGTCATAGGCACGGAGGCCGCCCCGTTCGGCCGGCCCACCTGGTCGGATGTTATTTACATAAACGCCACGATCCAACAGTCCGTCGGAGACACTAAATCCGAAATCCTCCAGGTCTGAGGCCTTCTCCAAGGTGAGCTGAAAAACGCAGAACCAGAGTTAAAATGTGATTCAGCAGACGGCAACGCATGAAGGGGGAATTCCCTACCTTATGGAGTTCCACAGGGTTCTGGTTTAGGATGTCGTTCACTTCTTGCCTCATCTTTTTCATTGCAAAGGCTCTGCGTTGGGGGTCAGAGGGCAAGGTGTTGGAGCGCGGGTTCACCTGAGGAAACCAATCGAACGTCACTGAAAACACTTGGAAAACGGCGAACAGTCAGAGCTGGTGAATGAGTCCAAAAGGATTCTGGTACCTGCGGTTTGGAGCTGTTTCGCTCCTGGAAGCTGGACTGGCGACCCAGCGTGCTGCGCAGCGGCGTGGGGTCATGGTTCAGGCTGAGCGTGGAGCCCGACATGATGGTTGCCTGGAGATGAGGAGAGGAAACCAGCAAGCATTAAAACCACTGGAAGGTCAATCCAAGGTCGTCTTTGGATGCTTAACATTACTAAGAACAAAGACTTTTAGTCTGTGGTGTTAATGGGGTTTAACAGCCAGATGCAGATTATTGGGCAGAATTGTTCACCTGCCAGAGCTTGGAAATAATTCAGGCTCAGCATCTCGTCATGATGAGTAATATTTACGTTATAACAAGATGTAGAGCTTGTTCAAACAAAAACGTTTTATGTTTCAATATGAACTGTAAATTAACTTGTTAAAACGAGAAACTTTCTAGATAAAAAATGTTCAAAACTTGTTTTATTATGAAAACTCTCTAAACCAATTTTGCTTCAAATGAAACCTAATCCCACAATGAACCTGATTTTAAATGTACGAAGACATTTGGATTAGACCAGAAACATTTGGCAGCATTCTGTGTTTCTGCAGCGCATTTTTCAGTTGATTATTTTGCTGCAGTCAGACGTCCAGATACGTCAGATCAGAACCAGGTTTCCACACCATGCACATCTAGCAGGTCAATCTCTACGTCAGGCCGTGTGCAAACCTTCCCTGCATGCTTCAATCAGCCGCCATGCCTGGTGCAACTAACACGCTATGAAGTCATCTCTGCGTTTTGCTCTTAGACACACGTTTAAAACCAGTTAAAACCAGTCTGACAGCAGTGAAAACCAGTTATGGAGCAGTAAAACGGTTAGTGGAGGAGTCGAGGGAGGATACCAGAGTGAGGAGGCCCGTCTCGTTTCCAGAATCCTGGAAGAAAAGGAATCGTATCTGTCTTTTTCTGATGTGAGCGTCTACATATTTGAGGAAAAGTTATTAAAACTGTAAAAACAAAAACATTATAATTGTGATTCTATTGGTTAAACTCCAACACTGAATTTGCAATGAAAACAAATTCAGAAACAAACCGGAAATAACTACTGATCAATACCTGTAGAAAAACAATCTGTTCAGGAATCAGTTTAGAAACAAAAAAGAATCTGTTCAGTGAAAATGTTGAAACTCAAGAAAAATCTGGATTGTTGTTGGTGTCAGTAATCCTCTAAAAATCTGCATAAACCTGGGAATCGTGTTCAGATTAAGGAATCTGATGGAAATAAGGAATCTGTTCAGTCTATAAAACAGTTCAGAACCTGGGAATCTGTTCAGAGTTTGGGAACCTGTTCAGAGTTTGGAAATCTGTTCAGAGTTTGGGAACCTGTTCAGAGTTTGGAAATCTGTTCAGAGTTTGGGAATCTGTTCATAGCCTTGTAAACCTTCAGGCTCCTTCACACTAAAAGCCTCGATGTTCTCGATGTCTTTACGGACCTCCAGCTCTCGTAAGATGCCGCTCTGACCGCACGTCTCCAAGTCCTCCAGCGCCTGAGACCAGAAGTTCTCCTCCTGGTCGGGTTCGGTTCCGTCGTGACCCACGGAGAACCTGCCGGGGAAGGTGGGAGAATTGACCAATCAGAGCGAGGAGCAGCTCGACCGGGACACAGAAACACGCAGCGGGCCGCTCATGCTGGCGAGGGAACAAAGACGGTCCACACATCCCGCTTGTGGATGTGTCATAGGGGTCAAAGGTCACCAGGTGAGGGTGGACAGGGGACTGTGTGTTGGTGTGGTGGGGGGTCAAAGGTCAGTTTGATACCTGCTGTCAGTGATTTTTCCGCTGGGCAGATTAGAGCCGCTGCAGACAGAGACACACTGCTGTTACAGAGGGACGGGAGGAACTTAAACCCAGACACAGGTCAAAGGTCAAAGAAGCTCAGCAGGGAGATTAACACGGATCAGTAAAAAAGTTACAATTGTATTCAATTCAATAAAACTTTATTCATCATCAAAGAGAATATTTAACATGAAAATCTGCTGTCATCAGGACGGATGAACGGACGGACGGATAGATGGATGGATGGATGGATGGATGGATGGATGGATGGATGGATGGACGGACTAACAAACGAATAGATGGGTGGATGCTTCTTCACTCCTGGAAAAGCTTAAATTAAATGGCCACCAACCAATAAACCCCGTATTTCGGACCAGTCCGACCAGTAGAACCAGTCTGACCAGTAGAACCAGTCCGACCAGTGGAACCAGTCTGACCAGTAGAACCAGTCTGACCAGTGGAACCAGTCCGACCAGTGGAACCAGTCGTCCCCTGAACACTATCACCACAGAGCGTCCTCTCACCCTCCGAGCGGCGGGCGGTCCCACTCGTCGTCGCTCAGTCCCAGATCCGACAGCGGATTGGCTCTCTGCCTGGCGGACGATTGGCTGTTGGTCGTCTTGACGCCGCGCCACTCATGGAAGCTGTACGACTGAAAAGGCGGAGCTGCAGAGACAGACAGGTTGGTGCAAACGGACTCGGCGGGGCGTGAAGACGAACGGCGGGCGGTGAACCTGTGGTGGAGAAGCTGCTGTCCATGTTGGACCCGTCCCAGGAGTCCACGGCGCTGTCCACTGACGGCAGCGTGCTGAACGCTCTCTGATTGGTCGGAGGCACCACAGTGATGACAGGCTCCTCCTCCCCATCCTGGCCATCCAGGTTAAGCCCCGCCCCCAGGCCTGGACCAATCACACAGGTCTTTGGGCTCGACACTGCAGACGGACGAGGCGTTCAGAAAAAGGAAAATAGTGAAATATCTTCAGCTTTCTAAGTTTATTCTTATTGAAAAAAAGAAAAGTTTCAAATTCAATTATTAATTTAAAAGGCTCAGAAACGGTGGCCATCTTGAGAATGATGAAGTTTATAAATTTTACAGTGATACTCTGAGTTTGTATAATAAACGTCACGTTGAGAGCTTCCTACTCACGCTCTCCTTGCTTCTTGATCTTCAGAGTGACCGTCTCTCCCGCCTGCTGCAGCAGACTGATGGCTTCGCTCAGAGGCTTCCCCTTCAGGCTGCTGCTGTTGATCGCCAGGATGCGGTCGCCCACGTGGATCGCCCCCGTCCTGCAGGAAACAACACAAACACACATTTATGATACTTTCTTCATGATTTTTTTTACATAAATTAATTTTTTGTTTTTGAGTGAAAATTAGACACACTACATCAGAGTCAGAAATATTTAAATCAGGTTTAAATAGAAAGTTTTGTTCAAAACAGATAATAAAAACACTAAGTTAAAAAATAAGTTTCAACTCTTAAATCTAAATAGTATTTTAAATAATTATGAAAATTGTGTCAAAAGCAGCAAAAATAAACTGAAGTTCTAGTATTTTTACGAACAGCAGGGGGCGACATTCCCACATTAGTTCAGATCCTGATTTATATAAATCTGACTTTGCTGCACTTCATGTTTTATTCCTGCCATTCGTGTCATTGTGTAACAGAAACAAATATTTCATCAGTTTGACTCCTTTTATTATTTTTATTGATTGCGCTTCTTCTTTTCACCAGCTTCTCTTAATGAAACGAGAGAAGAATCTTCTCGTTAAATAAAAATAAAACAACAAATGGCGATGTTTTCACCTGGAATCAACGCAACTAAATGTAATTATTTACTTAAACTGGATATCTTTTTGCTTTTCTTTGTGAAGTACCTTGAGTTTGACTTTACCTTCGACTTTGACTGGCCCATTTGAACACCATCTTTTTGTTTGTTTATTAAATAAAATCCCATCAAAACACATTAAATGTTGTAGTTTTAACCTGACAAACCTCAGAATAATCAAGTTTTCTGACTATTTTTGCAGGAAAGTTGGGGTACCTCTCAGCAAGCCCTCCTTTGCTCAGCGAGGAGATGATGATGGGGTCAAAGGGCTCCTCGGTGCCGGAGATGGTGATTCCTAACGGGCCACCGTACCGCTGCAGTTCCACTGTGTAGATGATGCTGCCGGACACTTCCTGCTCATCTGGAACATCGAGAAAATGGTGGAAAACATGAGCACGTCCATTTAATTTAAAAAAAAGAAAATACTGAAATCAGTGGAGGATCTGATTGGAACTGGTACCAGAGTTGTCTTCGTCTTTGCGGATCTTGAGTTTGACGAGTTCCTCGCACTGCTGGAGGATCTGCACGGCCTCCTCCATGGAGCAGTTCTCCACCCGGATGTTATCGATGGCCAGCAGCTTGTCTCCCAGCTCCAAGGTTCCCGTTCTGGGAGGAAAACACGCCAACATGAACAGCTGGAATTCCTGCTGCTGAACAGGACCAACGATCCGACTCCTTTATGTTCTGATAGTGATGGTTAGGAGGAGAGAGCCGGTTCTTCTGGAGAACCAGCTCACATACTGAACCAGTTCTTCTAGGAAAAGAACCAGTTCTTGTAGAAAAAGAACCAGTTCTTGTAGAAAAAGAACCAGTTCTTGTAGTTTCAAATTAGATTTGAATCGATTAGTGAGATCAATAATGGAATTGGTATCACTAAATTCTTCTCCAGTCTCATCTTGTTTATGGAGTAAAAGGTGACATGATTTCTGTTCTGCCACATCTGGTTAAAAACAACAAACTGCTGCTTTACGCTCCAGAACATGGGACCCGGTTCTGGTAGCCCAGTTTACCAGAATCACAGCTGAAAGCGTCTTAATGCGTCTAACATAAACCGTTTCCATGAGCCGAACCTGCAGGTGAGTCTGGGTTGTACCTGTGAGCGACGCTGCCTTTCTTAATGTCGGAGATGATCAGAGGGTCGCCTGGTTTCCTGTTGGACGGAGCTTCACACACAAGAGGGAAATTTATCAGTTTTAGGTGTTGGTGTAAAATGCATCAACATTTCATTGAAAAAGAAAAACAGCAGCGGAAAATTAAAATTAAGAGAAGCTTAGAGATAACTGACACCCTGGTGTAAATGCTTTGTGCCTCTGATGCTCCTCTCCTGCTTTCAGCAGGATTTGGGTCAAAGATGGCCGTGGAACCAGGTTGATGTTGTGTCTGATGAACCATCTTTGAGTTAATTATTCTGCTGTGATGACCCATTTGCAGATTGTTGGCTGATTTTTGCTTAAAATCTCCTGACGACACAAACTGTAACAAAGACCTTTGGAAGAGAAACAGGCCAGCCTGACTACAGCTGCAGCGAATGATTATTTTAGTGATCGATTATCAATTATTCAGATAAAAAAATGACACAATCTGCAGATTGTTCATTTAAGCACTGAACAGTTTTTATACAATACTAAAAGCACATTAAACATACAATGGAATAATTAAATTAATTTTTAAATAAAATAAATACTATTGATAGATGATTAAATTAAATGGATGGCTTGTCCAGAATTAGCTTCAACACGACTGGTCATAATGTTTTGCCAATTTATTTGTGAACTCACAGCTGATGGTGATTCCCAGCTCCACTCCTGGTTTTTTTGGGAGCTTCACATGGAACGTCCCCGAACTGGGAATGACGGACTCTGAGAAAGAGAGAAGGTTCATTTCAATGTCATGAGAAGGTCACAGCACTGAGGCCGGGATAGAGATGGCCTAAACAAAACATGTTCATTACATTTCTGCAAAAAATCAGACTTAGGTCATGTTTTAGGACCTTTGTCACGTTAAATCCAAATAAACTGCTGGCAAAGCCCCCCAACTCAACGTTCACTCTCGCATGAAAATGCCTGCAAACAGATGCGCAACTATAGAACCGTACATCTTTGAAAAGCATTAGTAGAGCGTCCTGCGCAACCAGCAAGAATGCCGGAAGTAGTTTCAGGAAGCTAAGTGAAAAAAAAAAAAAACTTGTCCATGTAAAATCAGCTAAATGTCCTGGAACTCTGCCTGGGTTGCCAAGTAACGGGCGGAACTCTGCATGGGTTGCCAAGTAACGGG
>VMRN01000139.1:491662-507937 GCA_010277015.1 Poeciliopsis turrubarensis | reverse complement strand
GTTGCCAAGTAACGGGCGGAACTCTGCATGGGTTGCCAAGTAACGGGTGGAACTCTGCTGGGGTTGCCTGGCAACAGTGGAATGTGACGTTACATAGATTTTTGAAACAGCTTGTTTTTCAGACACCAAAAAAACATTGACTTGTTGGCAAAAGACAGCTGGGTGTTCTTTTTAAAACGCCTGGCCTGTTTGTAGAATCAGCTGAGACCAAAACTGAACCATAAAAACATGCAAAATGGGAATTTTAGATAGAAGGAGCCCTTTAAAAGCCAAACAACTGGAGATTATCTCAAGTTTTATGAAGTATAAAACCTGTGGTATCAGAGGAATCTCCACCACTCCGCCTGTAAAAGCCACACAATGTGTCTGTGAGTCATCCCTGACAGCATGCTATGTTGTTGTATTAAACTCAGACGTGGGCGGTTATTTATACCAGCCGGACGTGTTTCATTCACAAAGCAGAACCCAGCACAGACTGTCGCTGTTCATCAGTCAGAACAACAAACATGCCCGCAGCCTGGGGAAGCGTCGCGCTCACCTGCCACGTCAAACTCGATCTCCAGCGTGAGCTGCGCCGTGATGGACGAGTCTCTGAGCAGCTGGTTGGTTTCCTCCAAGGTCGAGTCTTCGGTCGGGACGCCGTTAATCGACAGGATCCTGTCACCGATCTGCAGGATGCCGCACCTGCACAAACAAACACAGAAATCATAAACACTTACATACATTTCAAACTGAGATGTTCCTGACTGAATGGTTTAATAACAGCAATTAGAATTACAGAGCCTCCATGAAAAAACTAATCTTGATCAATTATTATTGCTTTATTTGGAGCCATATAAAAGAAAAACATCCATCTTCTAACCTTCACTGGAGAGAACAGAAAATATACTTTCACCAACTTATACACGAATCTATACAGTAACAAAGGAGAAAAATCATCACAAAATAATATTTGAATTGAACATGATTTATTATTTATATAATGTGTCTGTATCTTTTCAAAATTATGAATGAAATTATTATATTTAGTAATTGTGTGAAGCTATTGATGCAAACTGTAATCATAATGAATTTGAGCTGCGTGTACATTAAACATGAGTTCAGTGAAAACTGTCTCCCTATTCTATTACATTTTGCATGAAACTTGTAACTTCTACTTGTTTCCTCTCATGTAATGTAAATATTCTGAGATATTTTGAGTGTTCAGTAGAATCAGTTCAACTGGGGACATTTTTTGTTCCACTTTTCACCAGCCACCTTTGAGGAAGCTGTTCCCCTCCTCGCCTGCGGGAGCGCTGCACCAAGAACAACATGAAAACCTCTGAAGACACTGAGCGCAACTTCCTTCTTCACCGAAGAAAACAAAAACGGAGTAGCATCATATTTCAGCGGTTGTGGCATTTATTTTTTTTGTTTTTGGTAAACAAAACAAAAAAAAAGCTAGCGATAGGTTAGCACAGTCATTTTGGTTGCATTTACCCAGAATGCTTTGCACTCAGTGGCGGGTAGAAGAGCCAAAAATAGTACTCCAGTAAGCGTAGCTCCACTTTAACATATTTTTACTGAAGTAAAAGTAAAAAGTCCATCCAAGAAATTCATCAGTAGTAAAAAGTATTTGGCAAATGAAGCATGAAAATAACATTATGAGAAAGATCAAAATATAGAGTTATGTGGACGTTTAAAGACCAAAATGACAATAATTCATAAAAACAACAAAGTTATAAAATAAAATCAGGCAAACAAACATTTTTCCAAGTAAATTTCTCTCCATAAGATACAAAAACTGCAGATTTGTGTCTAAATCTGGTGAATTTTGGGTTGAAATTTGTGAAATGACTGACAGTATAACATGTTCAAAGTGAACCTGCTCACCTCTCTGCAGGGCTGTCCGGGTCAATGTAGGCGATGAGCGGCGGCGACGACAGCGTCTCCGTGGCAAAGACTCCGCCTTGCAGCTGCAGGCCAAACCCCATGATGCCGTCGCCTAGCAACGTGACCTCTGTGGTTTCCGTGTGGACCACCTGACCGGCGAGGCCGACCGTGCTGGAGGCCAGAGACACTGCAGACCAACAGCACAGTTACTGCTGGGCCGATCAATCAAGTTTATCAATTTGGATTTGTTAAGATTTATAAGATTTAATCTTCTGGAAAACTGTTATTTCCCAGGGCGGCCATCTTGTTTCACTACCGTTCACATTTTGAATTCAGGTGAACTCTAAGATGAAATATTAGGGCCAGGTTACAATTTGTATTTTTAATTAAGAGAAAAAAGTCAGAATATTACAAGCATAAAGTTGTGCGACAAAAAAAAAAAGAAAGTTGTAATATTAGGAGAATAAAGTCAAAATTTTATGAGAAATAAAAAGTTTTATCAAACTTGAGGAATGTGGAGCATCTTGTGAAGTTATGTTTTGGTGAAAGTCTTTCAAATAAAGCTAAACAGAAGCTGATTAGCATAAAATTATTATCATGAAGCGATCATGGAAACAACTGAGTTTATTTCAAAGAAAGAATAAGAAACTGATAATTAAGCTTCAAAACATTTTTCTCTTAATTTTTAAGCAGATTTGTAGTAAAGTTTTGTCTTTTTCTGCTAATATTAAACTATATTCTCGTAATTGAGCAGAAATGCTCATAGCCTGGTCCTGATGCTCCATGTCCAACATTTCTGGTTTCTTTTTCAGAAGAGAAAGCGAATCAGTAGCTTTTTATCTGGACTCACAGGAGCTTTTGAAGTCCTTCTTCTTGGCCTTCCTCCTCATCATGGTGCTGCGCGGACTGGTGGGATACATGTTCCTGGGCAGAGTGCTCATGTTGAGGGACGACAGGCTGTAGGCCGACATGGAGCCGGGAGAGAACGAGTGGCTGAGAGCTGCAGAGACACGGAAACCCCCATTATCGGGTTTTGGTTTTGGTTTTTATCATCAAAACCAAACCGAAAACCAAGGAGAGAAGACGTACGAGGGTTGTTTGTATGGCGGTTGTGGGATCTGGCGCCTGATTGGTCGGGGTGGTAGGTGTTGTAGTGGTAGGGAGGGAGGATGGGGGCGGAGCCTCCAGTTTCCCAGGGAAGGGGGCGGGGACTACGCTGCACCTTGACTGCACATGCACACAGGCACAACCATGCACAAGGAGGAGGAAGGAGAGGTTAAAACAAAGGGACAGGACGAGGGTCAAAGGTCAGGGAAGGTCTCGACTTTAAGAACGTTTCATAGGAGTCTAATTTTTGGAAAATATGGATTTATTTCCCCCCCAAAGTGATGTCATCACACCCACAGCGGCCATCTTGTTTACAGCTTCTATTTGTCTGAATCTATTTGAATTCAAATCAACTCTGAGGCCCAGGCTGTGATTTTTTATTTTTGATTACAAGAATAAAGTTACAGTGCTACGAGAATGAAGTCAAAATTTTATGAGAATTCAGACACAAAAAAAAAAAATTGTAAATGTTCGTTGGCATCTTGTGAAGTTATGCTTAATAATTAAGTAAATATAAATATTGTGAAATGGAAACGATGAGCTAGCGTCTGTTATTAATTAAAGTTATTGTCAACAACTGGCTATTTTGAAGAAAGAATTACATGGACTGAGATGCTCACATTAAATCCTGATAAATAAAAAAATTACTTTTTATTTTACTAATTTTCTGGTGAAATTGTATCTCACTACAATATTTTCGTAATTAAACAAAAAAAAAATTGTAGCTTGGCCCTAATACTGATGTCGGAAATAAAAATGTATTTTTAAACATTTTCTGTCATTTTTTAGAAAAGAAAACAAGCAAAAAAAGTTAATAAAATTGAATGAAAATAATTGGAGATTTTACTTCTGAGCCGCATCTTCCAGCCTCTGCAGAAATTTAATTCAGCTTGTGAAAAAAAGCCGCCAGACATCTCCTTTAAAAATCACTAAGGTGCTTTCAAGGCCTCAGTGCACTGAGTTTGTTCAGGGCTCATTAAGTTTGATGTCTATATGTTTACAGCGAGCTGGGGGACGTTCCGCTCCACCTCATAAACACTTTGTTTCTGCAGAGATCTGACACATTAAATGTAGCTCCAAACTGCCTTTAAGGGGAGTTGGGCATAAATCTGCAGGCTCTCTAAGTGCAGTTTTTCTGTGTTACCGTGCTGCGGTGCGTTCAGGGCCGGTCGGGCCTGGTGTTGTGGCAGAATCTCCATGCGGACGGTTTGACAGGAAGCAGAGAGAAGCTGCGTGGCTTCAGCCAGAGAACAGAACTCCATCGACTTCCCGTCAACAGACAGAATGTGATCCCCGGCATGAAGAGCGCCACACCTGCACAACCACATGACCGTCTGGGCGTAAACATTGTGCATGAAGGGGGAAAAGATCTTCAATCTGCGCTTGAATTGGATCAGAGCGTCAGACTCATACCTGTCTGCTATGCTGGCTGGTTTGACCTTGTCGATGATGATGACCTGCTTGCTGCAGAACATGGAGGTGGACAGAGCCACTCCCAGGCTGGATCCTGCCGCCTTGGCAACCTCAACCAGCAGGGGCCCCGACGCCGTGGCAACCGAGTCTAAAAGGGTGAAAACAGTCACTGGTTGCTGTTCCACAGGGCTCCATCCTCAGAAAGCTGACATTTCATTCACTCAGATGTTTTATGGCAGCAGTTTGTGGGTTAATTTATATGGAAATTACAAGTAATTTTTTTCCAAACTCGCCTGTTGTGTCTTGTTTGAAGTTAAATTATCAAAAGATTGATTAAAATTGAATAAATGAACAAGGTTCTGTTATTTAAAACCTGTAACTTCTCCTGGAAGTTGCTGAGGTTGTAATTACAAATAAACATCCTGAACAACAAAACAAACATTTTACATTGAAGCGGCTGAAATCATGACTTCCTGTCAGAATAAAAACCGAACTGACCCATCACCGACACGTCGTACTCGATCAGCAGCGTGGCCTCCTGGCCGCACTGCTTCAGGATGCTCATGGCCTCCGACAGCGTGCTGCCATGGAGACGAATCCCATCGATGCTCAGCAACCGATCGCCCGGCTTGATCATTCCTTCTCTGCAGAACGACAGCGTCAGGTTTGAGCTCCTACAGAAGCTCCAGAGGGACAAAAAGTCTGCACAGGTGGGTACCTTTCGGCGGGTCCGCCCGGCCGGATGGTTGTTATGACGATGGGGCGGGTCTTATTCCTGTCCTCATGCGTTCCTCCTATAGGAACAAGTCGCTTTATGATGTTGTTTGTATTTATTTTTGAGACGCTCACACACAAACCGAGCCGCGCTCACCTCTGATGACGAAGCCGAAGCTGTTCCCTTCTTTGTGAAGCGTCACTTCCACATTTTTAAAAATGACCCCTGACCCCTGCACGGCTGCAACAGAAACACATCGTCAACACACACAGGCACAACTAACGGGTATTTTATTAGTCAATTAATCAAATAATCTGATTAATGATGATTCTGATCATTAATTGCATAAAAAATTGTCACGTTCTGCAGATTTTTTATTAAACTGCTTAAGCATTTTCTATACAATATTAGAAATACATTAAACAATAGAAATAAACAAATAAATTTGATTTTAAATAAGAAAATAAACATTTTATTGGGTAAGATGCCATAACGCAGCTTTTCTTTAGTAAATTTGAATCGGGTGAAGAGGAAAAAAATTAGTTTTGGGTAAAATATATTTACAGACAATTAAGGTTTTATCATAAATGCAAAATGTTTATATCTTTTGTACAATTTTGGCTTGATTGCTGTTCTGAGTATATTATTTATGTCAGCAAATGAGGTTTTCTGACAGATAACGAGAAAACATTCGTTAACTAGAGTAACTACTGAACTCAATAAACTCCAGGTCCTTGCAGGGAAACTCTGAACACTTACAGACGGGCGGCAGCTCGAACTCGACCTCCAGCACCACGCGCTCCCCGACGTTCTTCAGCAGGCTGATGATCTCGTCGTGTCTGAACTTGGCCAGGTTGATGCCGTTGACGGAGCGGATGTAGTCGCCCACATTCAGCTGGTCACTCCTGAACAGACAGTTTTATGAAACGCTTCATTTAAAGCTGATGATTCTGAGATGGAATATAGACTAAGGAGAAATAAAAAACTTTATAATAAAAATAAATATTACATAATGAACTCAGAATAAAGACATAAGGAAATAAAGGAATAACTGGCAGAATAAATCCTGTAAAAAAAGTTCGCAAGTAAAATCAAAAACATTAAGAGAATAAATTTTAAATGTTACACAAAATCATGATATTGTCAGAATAAAGCGCCAATATTATGACTTTATTCTCACGTTTTTTTCTTTTCTTAGTGTGACAACTTCAGCTTTTCCAAAAGTAAACGGGGAACCTGTAGCAGTTTCTAGGTATCGTTTAAATGTGGCCGAAATTAATCGATCTCACCTGGCAGCGATCCCTCCTTGTCGCAGGTTCGAAACCCGAGGCTTTCCGTCTTTGTCGATTCCTCCTGAAACGGTGAGTCCGAGCGTCGTTCCCTCCTTCTTCATCAGCTCCACCACCGTGCAGCCGCGAAACTCATCTGGAAAACAGGGCCCTGCGGGTCATCGTCAGCGTTTCTACGACAGCGCGACGGCACCATGCAGACAGGAAACGCGTCATTTCCACCAAAAAACTCAGAAATTTTCAGGTTAATATCAGAAAATTTCCCCCAAAAAAGAAAAGAAATTAAATTTGAGTTTGAAAGGAGAAAAATCAGCTTGAAAACAGTTCAGAAATTCTGAGATGAACCTTAGAAATTTTCTTTCAAGAAAAAATTTATCAGTTTGAAAAGTAGAAAATCTGCAAGAAACAAAGTTCAGAAATATTTCCTCAAACATTTTCTAAAAAAAAAGAAAGGCAAAAAAGACATTTCTGAGCTACAAAAGTGAATATTTGTTCAAAATAATCTGACATTTTCTAGAAAAAAATAATGAAATTTGAATTTAAAAAGAGCTTGAAAAGGTTCAGAAACTAAAATAAATAACGTTTCTCAAAGCTTCAGGGTTTTTTAGCATTTTTATGACTTTTCAAGCTCAGAAATGTTCTTGTTTTTTCTATAAAATTTCAATTTTTCGGTGGAAATTTACTCCATTTTCCATCTACAAGACGCTAACACGCCGCCGTAGTGTTTCTCTAAAACACAAGGAGAAATTAAAGAACAACCTCAGTAACACAGAAAAGAAGTCATCCTGGTCTGTCGGCCATCTATTTTTTATCAAACCTCTGAATTATTCAGCAGAGGAAGCGCTGGGCGCGAGGAAACTACAGAGCTGCTGCCGCGCGATGCGAACCGTCCTCAGGTGGTAAAACAGAAATCTGGATTTCACTCCGTCGCTGGATTTTAATATTAATGAGTCAGGGATTCACCTCCGTTCATTCAGCCAGGATTACGACAGTTTCACAGACAGCAGCGAACAGCGACTCCATCTAAAAAAAGAAAACCTCCGATCTTTGATTCTGCTCTCGTTTGATGAAGCAGCTCCCTGCAGCTGCAGAGGAGCCACTTCTAAAATTGTTTCTTCACAAAACGGCTTTTTTTACTTAAAGGAGCTGAGGAAGAAAGCCAGCCTCACAGGAAGCTCTATTTCTGTAGACGGGCTCTTTGCAGCCTGAATGTGAACTGTGCCTCCTCTGTTTCACCGCCGATGAAGCGGCATCAACCTCCAGTCTCTGTTCCAGCAGTTCAACCAGGAAATTTAACCCGCAGCACTTTTTGAACGTTTAATTTTAACTGTGATTTAATGGAAATGCAAAAAGCATTTAATTTTACCAACTGGTTGTCTCTGGATACCAACACAGTGAGTCCAACTGGGAATGTAGATAGGAATATCTACTTGACTTTATGAATTAAACACATAAATAAAATAATCCAGTTAAATTTAATTAATTAAAATTTTACGCAAATGTAAAGAAGCAAATAAAATACAGAAATAAATAAATAAAAAACAATAAAATAATTCAGACTAAATGAGGTAGAATGTATTAAAAATAAGTTATTATAAAGCATTGCAAAAATTATAATATATTAAATATGAAGCAATATTTTATGTCAAAACAAATAAACTGTCAAAGAAATTACATTTAATCACAATAATAAAAAACAAGATGAAATAAAATAAAAATTCAAAAAGTATTTTAACCAAAACTGAATAACTAAAATATAAGCCAGTTAATGCAAAACAATTTCAAAAAATTATTTTACTTTATAAACCCAAAAAAGAATTAAATATGCCAAAATATAATTAATTAAAATAATTAAAAAAACATATTCTTCCAAAAAAAAAATCCAAACCAAGTAGTAACAGCACATAAAAATAAAAATAAGTAAATAACGCTTAACAAAATTAGATAAAGAATATTTAAGATCTTAAATTTTACATATATGTACAGAAAATGAAAATATTTTTAAAATTAAAGAAAATCCAAATTAAGTCAATAAATATAAGAAGGCAAATAAAAAAGGATCTAAATAACTAATAAAATAAAACAAAAAAATCCTGAAATGTTTCTAGCAGCAACAGTTTCAGAGCAGAAAACCATCAAATGTCTCCAAGTGATTTTCTTTTTACTGGTCTTACTGGTGTAAACACATTAAACAAACATTTCCACCAGTTTCTGTAAATAGTTTAAATTCTTCCTCGTAACGAGCACCAATTTCTCGCTCGTTTTCACAGGCAGCAGTTCTAACGAGGCCAGCAGCTCCAGGTGGGAGCAGATGAAGTGCAAACAAAGCGTCTTGCCACAACTAATGGGAGGAGAACATCAGCTGGACCTGTTCTCCACTTTTAGCTGCCGTCTTCATGACTCCCACCCACAGCAATCCCAGTAACTCATTTTAAACCATCAGCAGGATGATGGTGGGAGTGTTACCTGGAATACTCTGCCTCCTGATGGCCAGCGCTCCATCTGGAGGTCGCGACCCGGCCGAGTGCTTCGTGTACGGCCCTTCATCTGAAAGGAAAACGCACAAAAACACACCGTCATTTCCTGATTTAAACTCCAATCAGCTGGTTTCAGAACAACACTTCCAACTGGTTTTAATTCGCTTCAGACGTCCCACCAACAACTGCTGGTTAGTTTTAAACATATCTTAAATCATTCTGGGAAAAAAACCTAAACTTTCTGTTTCATCAGTTCCTTAAACTAGTTTTCAAGCTCCAGCCATCAATTTAAAGGGGAATTATTGAAGAAAATTTACATTTTTCAAATTTTTGTACTTCCCTTTTTTGTTTCTACTGCTTCCAAAACAACCAAAGCACTTAAAAAAAAACAAACAAACAAACAAAAAAAAAACAATCACCAAGCCATGTTTTTTGGTGTCTGGAAAAGGAGTCATTTCAAAAACCTCCCAACTGTTAAGTCACATTCCACGGGCACTGCACCATTACCTAGCAACCCAATCAGAGTTCTGCCCGTTACCTAGCAACCCAATCAGAGTTCCAGCATGTTTCTACTGCTGTATGCAAGACAAGTGCCGTGTTTTTGATCGGTCTGCTGTAAGATAGAAAAATTCCCCTGCAGTAGCCACCGTTCGATCAAAAGAGGGCAGCACTGAGACAGTTTTAGGCAAAAATATTGCAAAACTAAATAAATGCGCAAAAAACATCAAAATTCACACAGAAACATAAAGATATCATCCTAAATAACATATTTAGACAATTTATCAACACAAAAAAAAAACAATACAAACTTTTTACTTGTCTAGAAAACTATTTTTATGTTTATTTTTGTTTAACAAGTAAAACTAAAGTTTAAGATAAAAAATTATAGGGTAAATACAGACTAATGGTTGGATTTAATTATGAGTTTTAATCCAATTAGAATCTCAGATTATTAAAAGAAAACACCAAAAGAACCAAAAGTTTTCCATCGAGCTCTTTCTGTTTTATCTCCGTCTTTACCGTTATTATATTTTAGCTTCCTGTTGGGCTGTAATTTATTCTAATCTGATCTGGATTGGCTCTGTTCGGTTCCAGCAGGCGAGCTCAGAAGCAAAATGAGATTGTGGAAAGACTTCAGTGTTTTCCAGCCATTGTGAGGTCATCCCCATCCTGCAGGTTCAGCTTGAACTGAACTCAGTTTCTGACCCTAAATCTGCGTCGTTCTAATAAAATGTCAGGATTGTTTTTATTTCGTTCTCCAAATTGAATCCCCTGAATGTGATTGTTTCAGGTTTTGGTCCCCAGTAGACTTGTAACACACACACTCACATTCAGACCATATCTAAGTGAAGATGAAAGCCGAGCCTCCTCCTCCTCCTTCAGATGTAGGGCAGCAGCATCCAGCCTTTTCTGTGCTCTGCGACACTACTATGTACTCAACATGCTCCGTATAATACTGCATACGGCTCAAATAAAAGCTTTGGATGAAATGCTGACGTAAATTCACTCAGATTGAGGATTAAATTTGCATTTGCAGTGATGCTAAAATATAAACAAGCGATGTTTGTTGCGTCAGGACATCCTAAAATCAGGTGAACAGCAACAAAACATGACACATCACACCATCTCATTATTTATTCATTAGAAATGAAACCCAAAAGCAGGAGCGGGGAGTGAAAACCAACCCTATCCGTCTCCACATGAGGGAAAGTAACAGCAAAGGATCTTTAAATGTGATTAAAGGGAGTCCGTACTTTGCAAAATAATAACCTCGTTTTAGTTTGACTCATTGATTTGTTCTGATGTATTTTAGATTTTGAGCAAAAATGATCCTGTTGACTTTTATGAGTAATTCTACAATGAGTTCATGTTTTGTGGCATCTGGAAAATGAGTCGTTTCAAAAACCTCTGGAAAGTAATGTAACAAATCAGCAGGCGCTGCCCGTTACTTAGCAACCCAGGCAGAGTTCCGACCGTTACCTAGCAACCAAAGCAGAGCTCCAGCACATTTGCTCAGCTGGTTTAACCGCCGTTTGTGTCTAACCCTTTGCTGCATTCCTGTTGGTTGAGCAGGAGGCGATACTAATGCTTTTTGAAGATGTAGAGTTGTATAATCGCACATCTGTTTGAAATGTTGAGTTTATTTAGATGTAAAGTGACGAGTCCCTAAAACTGGGCAGAACTGAAAAGACAAAAATGACACTATTATATAAAAAAAAATCTCCCGAACATGTTTTGTATAGGCCATATACACCTACCCTAACCTGTTCAAACGAATCATTGATCACCTGTACAAACCTGGACAGTAATCAAGATCTAAATGAGTCCATTTGTCCAAGCAGGGCTGGACGAACGGACAAACAAGAATGAGAAGAGTTGAGGTGTTGAAACGTCCCAGTCAAAGCTCAGACCTTAAGAGAGCTTCAGATAACTGATGTAACAAACAGCTCAGGTCAGGTTGTTGTTTTGACGAAGGTCTCCTCTCAGCGCCTGCAGATCGATTCGGTTGTTCTGATCTGCAGATTCCCTTCATCCCGTGGTGAAGCAGCAGGGGGTCCCTGAACAGATCGATGGCTATAAACTTTGATCGCTGCTGGCAGAAACCGACTGGATAACACCTTCCAGGTCCTGGCTTTCATTTTGGGAACGCATAATGTAATAATTTACCTCATTATATCCCCTAAATGTCTTTAAAAATGTGCCGTACCGATGATCTGAGACTTGCTGCTTATTAAAAATAAACAATATTTGCATTTACATTCATTACTCTTGTCCTGCAGCTACTATGTAGGGTTTCAGAGTTGAGCTGTGTTTTCAGTTGTATATTTAATATCCTCTGAGGAATACATCGACACACTGACGCTACGTACCTTATTATAGACTCATTCAAAGTCGTTTAAAATACACAGGCGAACCGAAGGAGCAGCGGCTGTGGCGGAGACAAAGCTTTTCTCCGAGGGTTAAATTCAGACGTTAAGAGATGCTGCTTTAAAAACCACCGAGTCAAGATGTTTGGCTGCAAGAGGAAACCTACTGAGCCACTTAAAAAGAGCTGCGAAACTTCAAATGGAGGCAAAAATGATGAAAGTTATTCCCCAGCTTGATCCTGGGAGTCCTGGGGCTTGGAGTGGAGGACGGGTCCAACTTGCTCAAGTGTTTGCTGTGATTCCCGTAATTAAAAAGGAAGAAGAGGGGAAGAGCGGAGCCAAAGTCAGAGTCTCAACGGATTTCAGGCAGACGAGGTTCTGGTTTCCAGTCTGGTTCTGCTGCTGGGACACGGAGGAAGCGGCTCGTTTAATCCAATAAACCATCTGCTGTTCAAAAGGTTCAATATTAGGGTTTTTTAATAGACATAAAAATATCGACAACAAAAGTAAAGAAAATTCAGATCAGGTCTTCTTTTTCATTTGTGAATACACTAAATTAACCCAATAAATTACATGTCTGGGAAAACGGCTCAAAAATAAAATCTCTGATATTTTTCATATCAGATCCAATTAAATTATTTTCTTTTCTAAAACAAGAAGAAATATTTTCAAAAAGTGGATTTTATTTCAATCAACCCGTCTCTGAGTTTAACAACAGAGTATTAGAGTCAGGCTGTGCGAATTTTTGTTAAATTATGATGGGATATCTGCGGGCACTTCAACGCAACCTAGCAACCCCGACAGAGATCCGCCTGTTACCTAGCAACCCTGCCAGAGTTCCAGCATGTTTGGTTAGCAGGTTTTACTGCTCTCTACTATTCTACTATGCCTGCTATATATCTTTGTTTTTCTTCTTTTTTTTAAATCATAAACGGGATGATAATCAATAGGAAAAAATTTTAACAAAAAATATTTATGCTGCACCTTATTTGAACACTTACAGCACAGATTAGAAATAATGTTTGATTTTACTGACGTTGTCAGAGGAAGGAAAGCTAAGTTTTAAAATTTCTAGCAACTCACTACTATTTTTATTTCTCCACTGATTCATTATTTTATGTAAAAACAAACATAAAATCAAAAGAAGTAAAAGAAACAGAGCAGAAAGTGTCCTGAAATAAACTCCAACTGGCAAAAATGTTTTGTTCCAACACTGTTTGTTCAGGATTTAGCAATTCTGACCTAATTTGGATGTTGTTTTCACCTCGTCTGTGAGGCTGCAGCACAACTCTGGTTGTATAATGAGAATTCAATTGAATCTGTAACGTCCCAGTAAACCGTGACATTAAACCAGCTAACTTTTGAACTGTGTAACAAGAGAAAGAAGCACAAACGAAAAGAAACAACAGATAAAAAAAACATATCAACCAAAACATGAAGAGAACCACAAGCCATGAAATCTGAGAAATTAAAAAGTTTACATTTGATATGGATTGAATTTTTTCTTTAAAAAAATAAGCAAAACAAAAAAAACAAGCCTCTGAAATTACAACAAAAATAAATCTAAATGTTCCTACTTTTCATTTTTAGTAAAGAAAATTCAACAATAAGGAGAAAATGTGTGACTGAAGTTAACATTTCAGCATTTTAAGTAAAATAACATTATGACAGCAACATTAATGTAACGCAACTAAATGCACGAATTAAATTTGAATTTTTCTGAACTCTTATCTAGAGAAGAGAGGAAGTTGAATAGTAAACATATGGCTTCCTAAAAACAGTATTCTGTTCTGTTAGAGCAACGTCTAGCTGGGTTTTGTCAGAAATCAGGCTTCAAATGAAAGTTTTTAGTCACTAAAGTTCAACTTTAATGGACTGTGCTCCCCAGCAAGAGCTCTTAAATCCCTCTGTGTGGTGCTGGATTGTCAAGTCTCTCATTTAATAGAAGTTTCACTTGGATTCTTCAAAGGATAAATCACTAGATAAGCTTCAATTTAAGCTAATTTTTGTCCTTTGGTTATGTTCAAAGAGTTCAGTGTTTCGATCAAGATTATTCTTTCATGTTATACAACATATTTATCTATTTTAGACAATAAAGTGAATAACTGCACAGCAAAACAATAATGAAAAGAAAACCTGTCTAACATGAGTGATTATAGGGAGAAATCTCTGTAAATCCTAAACATTTATAATGTCAAATTCAACACTCATTGGAACCTGGAGGGTTACAGTAAAATAGACAGCTATCTCTTTAAAATATTGATAATTTCCTGTGAAAAGAAGCCGGATGACATGCGAACCTCCAAGGACAGACTCCTGACTCCATACAGCAGAAACTGACTCATTTTTTAGAAAACGTCAAGGCTTTGACTCCCTGAAGGATTTGATGAATGATGCATGTTTAATGTCATATTCATGTTGATGTTTGATTTGACATTTTAAGGAAGCAAATGGTTGATGGAAAAGCTGTTTTTGGCTGATAAGTCAGGTAAATTATCCTGTCTTAGCCTGAGAGAAAAACACTTCAAATTTGAATAATTTAGGATTTTTCCACCTGACTCGGTTTGATTGAGGATAAAAATTGCAACATCTGTTACATTTCCAGCTGCTGTGGTACTGAGTCAAACCACCCAAATCCTTTGAAAAACCGGTTCCCCTCCTCGCCTCTGGGGGCGCTGCACCAAGAACTACTGAAAGAAACAACACGAAAACCAAAGCAGAAAATACTGACCTCAACTTCTTTCTTCACAACATGCAAAGAGAAATGGTTTCCACAGGTTTCAGCGGTTGTTCTTTAGGCCCACAGGTTTGTTTTGGTTGTATTTACCCAGAATGCTTTGCGTTGTGGTCCATTTCCTGCTTTTGGAGCGGTCTGTCTGCATGGTGTTCAAATGCATTCAAACCGCACCACAGTTCACTTTAACTAAATCCACACAAAGACTTTTAAGCTTTTCTGGTCCGATTTCACATTCACACTCCCCGAACCGAACCGAACCGAACCTTCTGGCAAACAAACTGGAGTTACGTTAAACCGAACTGAGATCACTTTAATCAAAACTAGAGAAGAATGTAGGCTTGTTTTGGTAGTGAACTCTGGTGTGGTTCAAATGCATTTGTAAACGCCAAACAGACCAGAGCAGAAAGTGGACTAAACCGCAAGGCACTGAGGGTAAATACAACCAAAACAAACGCGCTAGGCTAGAGCTAGCAGAAAAAATGTGATGCAAGTTTTTACAAAAGAGAAAAGTAAAAAAATGTAACCGCTAAAATCTGATGCCACTCCATTTTTGTTTACATTTTTGGAAGAAAGTTGAGCTCAGGGTCGTCTTTATAGGTTTTCATGTCATTTCCTTCAGGGAATCTTGGTGCAGCGCCCCCACAGGCGAGGAGGGGAACAGGTTATTCATTTAATTTGGTTGGTGTGAAAGAGAACCGCACCAGCTGAAAGTGTAACAAATGCTGCAGTTTTGGTGCCAATCGAACCAAGTCTACCGGACTACCAGGTATGGAAACATCCCAGGTTTGTAAGTGGACCAAACTTCAACTGCGTATAAACACAAACCCTAAAGAACCGGGCTTTGTAGGCAAACAAACTAGAATTTAATTCAAGCGGACTGATTGCCTTTAGTGTAAGAATCGAGGCTTTGAGATGGACCTGAAGAGTCGAGTACGAGAAGTTTGACTTTATTCTCGGAGAATATTTCAGCGTGACACAAACTCTTTCCGACAGGAGAGGAAAAAACTCGAGCTCGCAGTTTCGCCCTAAAAGTTGTGTCACAGCCATAAAAAGCAAAAAAAAAACAAAAAAAAAAACAAGCAGCCAAGAAACACCTGAAGCCTCAAACCGGATGGAGAGACGGAGAATCAGATCAGAAACAAACAACCAGCCATCGCCTGCCTGCTCTGCTTCCTGTTCACACATGAATATTAGATCCTGGATAATAAGACGCTGCCTGGAGCCGCAGCAACCTGCAGCCATCAACTGGATGGATCCATCAGGAGATCATTTAGCACACACACACACACACACGCACACACACACACACACACACACACACAGCTGGCTGTAATCCCCAATAACCCCTTCTCCTCTCTTCATGTTCAATGTCAGCAGTTTGCCACCAGAGACACACGACCAACATGCAGCATGTATGTTGCATGCTAACACACACACGCACACACACACGTTGTCTCTACCTTTGTTCACCCTACGCAGGATCTGGCAGCGACACTTAAACGACACGGCGATCATAGTGAAGCCGAGCCGAGCGTCGCCTCCCCCCCGAGCGCCATGCAGGTGCAGCCGCCGCCGATGAAGAACGGTAAAGAAAGATTGGAAAAATGGGGAATACTCCTCCTCCTCCTCCTCTTCCTCTGTGAGAGGCTGAGAGACGGAGGAGCTCCTCAAACCGAAACTGTCATCGAAGGCGAGAGAGGGAGGCGGAGAGCGCTGCAGATGTGAAGCTCTCAGATAAAAAATAAAAAAATCAGCCAGAGGGGAAGAGAGAGAGAAGAGAGGAGAGGGGGAGGAAGAG
>VMRN01000139.1:473977-491150 GCA_010277015.1 Poeciliopsis turrubarensis | reverse complement strand
GTGTGTGTGTGCGTGCGTGCGTGCGTGTGTGTGTGTGTGTGTGTGTGCGTGTGAACACGAGGCTTTGAGTCACCAGGACATCTTCTTCTGTGTGCGAACATAAACTGGGTGTTAATAACACGGCTGCTGTGACGGGAAGAAGAAGAGGAGACGTGCCACCCCTTAATTAGACAGAACCGTCTCGGTCCGACAGACCGGCTCATGTGAGAGGTGGTCCAGATGGGACGCAGCCATGACACTCTGAGTCTGACCAGAACCAGAACTCTGCATCCGGCTTTTCCACCTGGAAAAGCCGGACAAAGAATCCAAGTTGGTTGCATTGTTGCTCTAAAGCAAAAAGGTTCTGGTTATGAATCCTTCTGGATTCTCCATCTTCAGAGTCCACAAACTTGACCGCCATCTTGGTAGGCAAGCGCAGCTCAAAGTATCAAACACGAAGCTCACAGAAGTGCGACGACACATGAGAAATATGTATTGGTGTCTAAATCGACTTTAGGTCCAGCTGGCGGTGGAAACGCTCTCCTGTGGCGGACCGAACCACACCGACCGACCGACCTGTGCCGTGGGTGGAATGAAGGTAACAAGTAGCTTTAGCTAATCTGTAGACTTGGATCAATCTGGGACCAAAACTGCAACATTTGTTCTATTTCCAGCGACTGTGGTTCTCTTTCATGCTACACTGTGACAAACCAAACTCTTTGAGCAACCTGTTCCCCTCCTCGCCTGTGGGGGCGCTGCACCAAGAACCACTGAAGGAAACACTGAGCTCTACTTCCTTCTTCCTTCAAAAATTGAGTGTCATCTGATGTTAGCAGTTGAAGGACTTCTCTTTTGTCTTTGGCGAAAGACCACAAGTCATTTCTTTTGCTAACGCTAGTTTGGTTTGGTTTGGTTGTATTTACCCAGAATGCCTTGCACTCTTCTCCACTTTCAGCTTTTGGAGCGGTCTTGGCATTGACATTGAAATTGCACCAGAGTTCACTGTAAGTGAACAGGCAGACCAGAGTTCGGATCTTTTGGGCCGATTAGCATTTGCGCTTCAACCAACGAACAAACGGAGTTGGATTAAAGCGGATTAAAGATGCGGTGTGGAATTTCAGCAGCCCCAGAGTTTCAACAAAGATTATAGGGAAAGTTGTTTCAAAGAGTAAGTTTTGCTCAAACTAAGAAGAAATTATTCAAATCGCCACATTGACCAATTTTTTCAGCCATGTGAGTAAAATATGAAGCTGCAGATTAAGAGAATGAAACGGCAGCAAGAACAGAAACCAGCAGGCCGTCCTGAGCTTTAGAAATATGAAAACGCCGAGTTTGTTGCATCACTCAGAGCCAGATGTACCTAATGAACTGGCAACTGTCTGAAGGGAATCAGAGGGGGAAAAATGAGGAAGTTGTTCTTTAATTTAAAAGAACTAATTAAACATCAAATCCAAATAATGAGGGGAAAGCGCGGTGAATCCTGAGAGGCCTGCAGATTAATTAATTGCGTGGATTTCTGCTCTACTTTCCGCCGCTCGTTGGTGTGTTCATGGGCTGTGAAGATAATCGGGAGAAGAAGCCGCCTCCGGAGTGAGCGGCTCGGCGCCAGCGGCAGCTGACGGACGAGTGGAGGACGTGGGCCTTGGAGCCGGCGGAGTCGAGGAGAGTCTAACACATTCACACATGGTAAAAAACATGTAGGCGAAACCTTCCTGATGGGTCTGCTAATGGCAGCCAGGAAGGGATAAAAACAAAGATGTTCCTGCTTTTAACAGATTTGTTTCCTCCAAACAGGAACAATCAGACGCAGCAGAGCTTCGTGATCTTTCATCTCCGTCACGTTGGACGCAGAGATGTTAGCCGAGCGCCGATTTAAGGCATTAATTAGCACATTTTCTATGTCAGCAGCCTTCGCATCACACATGACGGCTGTGAGCTGCACCGCTCTGAGCTCTGGATCATCCAACCGTCACGTTCTCTGTGTGTTAATGTATGCATCATAACATTTCTGCACATAATGAGATCAGGGAGCGGTCGGAGAGGGAAGGTGAGACGGGTGACACCGACTGCTAAAAATATGAGAAAGCTGCTCATCACCAACAGATATGATGATGGGAAACATTTAAATTTAGTTTATTTCATATTTATGAGAAACTTTTGTGTTGCTCTACCACATAAAGTCCCAATGAAACACACTGCAGTTTGTTGGTGTAACATTACGAAATGTGAAAACGTTCAACACGATATTTATTAATGTAGGGGGCGCTGTCTGTAAAGTTACACAGCCTAAAATTAACAGCAATAATTTGGGTTATTTAGCCTGAAATAAAGTGGAAATGGGGCTTGATTTCCCAAAGCCTGACAGTTTTTAATTAGATTGATACTAAATATTTAGCTTGGCAACTAAACATTTAGGTTGGCGCTCCATCGTTAGATTCAAACTAAAGTTTAGCTACATAACTAAATAGAAAGCTAAATATTAGCTTTTTAACTAAATATTTAGGTCGGAGCTGCATAGTTAGCTTCTAGCTTGCAAAACAAATATTTATTTTTTGCTGCTGGTTGATTGTCGAACACGAGTCAATCTGTCCAAGATCGATTCAGGGAGTAAATAGAGAAGAATCAAGGAGCTGCGAAGGCCTAGTCAAAGTCTGGACCGATAACTGTGGTGGGAGATCTAGAGAAATGAGCAAAGAAATGTCTGCTTCTCCATGCTGGTTAATCCTACTGCTTTGTTTTTGCTCATTTCAGAAAATAGATTTTTATGTCCTGGGATAAATAATAGATCATAATGTCATAAAATTTACATTTATGTCCAAAAAGTTTTTAGGAATTTAAATTGGTCCCAACTTCCACCTAAGACACTGATCACTCAGTCTGCTGCATTTTGTTTTCTAATATTTATGAGAAACAGATTCATACAGTAATAATTAAGTAGATCAGTTAAACTGCACAGATGATTAAAATGCTTAGATTTGTGAAAATGAGCCTGGCACATAAACACATCTCCCCCTTGAAGAGAAACGTGACTCCCGAGGGGGAAAAGAGGTAAAAACCTGGGTCTCACTGATCGTCACGTTAATGTTGGTGAAGCAGGTTAACGGAGCCGCTGCACATTAACTCAGGGAGTGAAGCCCCAATAAAGCAGGTCTGAGGAGAGTTTCTGTGTTTGTCTCCGGGTTAGTCAGTCAACCAGCCATAAATCGCTTTCAAATACAATCACACGCTGCAACGACCACAACACACGATGGCTTCGAGAAATGCCTTTTGGCAGCTCTGCAGCACAAACACACACAAACTGTACATTCCCAAAGCGGGGTCGAAGTTCAGCAGTAAAACTCAGCATGTAAACACGCTCAGATGTCATGTTTTAGGCGATTAAATTCGCACTCGCAGTTGTTTGTTGAGTCTTCTTTGGGGAAAACCAGTGAGAAGCGGCCAAACAGAATCGCTAATCGGTTTGGAAAAGTCCAGTCGGCGGTTTCTCTGAAGGTTTGCAGACGGCGACGGGATCCAGGGTTCACCCATGAAAACCAGCTGCAGGAAATCAAACACTAAATATCCTCTCTAATCATCTAGAAGCAAATATGTTGGTGCTTTTTTAAAATAAATAAATAAAAATTCCCATCCTTTATAGCCCAGAAATCGGGATGAAACTTCAGATTTTAATGTTTCAACATTTCCAGACCATAAACCACCTAAAAATCATCAGAATGAACCAAACTGTGGAAGATGAACTGCATTACAACCTCTTTGTAATCTTCATCAAGACTGCACGACAACAGGTGCAATAAATGCCATTTTGTTCACCTGCAGCATTCAGGCATCTTCTGCACTAACAATCCAGCCGGTAAGTAAACATGAGCGTCCGTCCTGTGAACTGCAAACACCGATTCTACGATAACATATGTCATATATGTCACAAGTATGCAGAAATAAACTTGAGAAAACTGTTACATCCAATATGCCTGTTTCATCCAGCCTGCGAAAGAGCGAGAGAAAGCCAGACTTCAAATTTTAAATAGGATTTTTTAAACCAGGTGAAGCTAAACTGCGACTTTAGGAGTTATGGGAGAAACAAATTCACATACAAAGAAGGTTATTTGTATTTTAAATGCAATATTTATATATTTTTGTACAGTTTTGGCTTAATTGCTGCTTTTTGTCTGTTGATCTTTAAGCAAACGGGCTTCTTTTGATGTCCCAGGTGCCTGGAACAGTGTTGTCACTTCAGTAGATTGATTTGTTTGGTATATTTAGGTCCAACGCTGGCCTCAGAGGGGAAATCAGTCGAAAACAGTATAAAACCCTGCAGGATCAGGTCTTTTTCCAAAGACTGGACCTTTTTAGCAACAGATCCAGTCTGATCTGACGCATCAGACCCACAGAGTCCTGATTCGTAAATTTATTCAAGGACAGATGGAAGAACAAAGACAGCTCAGCTTTGTCAGAAACGGCCGTGAGAAATAAAAGCGTTTGGGTTGTTAATGAGGCAAACATCTGAAAACGGTCAAATTTAAACTGAACTTACAGATGAGAGAATAAAGATTGGAGCGGGTCTGATTGATTGGGAAGTCTGAAGATGGAAAATATATTTGTTATTAAACTCTTCTAGGGTTGAGCATTAAACTGATTTTATCTATTAATCAAATTTTTGGTTGATGAAGATTAAATTTTTGGAAAATTGGGATTTTTCTTTCACCAATGTACACCTTGCCCAGGGCGGCCATCTTGCTCGACAAGCATGCTTTACACTTTGACCTGAATATGGAGGTCAGGCTACAATAACAGTCGAACGACTTCAGAGCCAAAATAATACAAGAATTAAATGGCAACTTCATGAGAACTATAAAAATAACAAAAACATAAAATGCTGAGCGTCTGGTGAAGCGATGCGTTAATTTTACACCCGATATTTTAACACATCAAATTATTATCAGCACCAAACTTTGAAACTTTCGTAGAAATTACTGAGTATTTTGAAGAAAGAACTGGACAAACTGGTTGCATCACAAGCTTTTTCTTACAAAAAAAAAGATTTTCACATAATTTCAAGATTTCTTCTGGTAAAATTGCATCTTTTTTCTGTTGATATTTTGACTATGTTGTTCTAATTACACCAAAATCGCGTCGCGCAACTCACAGAAGGGATGAGTTGCAAAAATAAAAAACACTTTTTAAAAACATTCTCTTATTTGTAATTTATTTTTTAGAAAATAAAACAAAAAAAGTATTCAAAAGATTTGATTTTTAAGCCATCTGGCTTAAAAATGTGTTTTTACAAAGAAGGTTTTTGCTCTAAATTCACACTATTTTCTTATAAACGCATCAGCCAACATCCAGTTTGATTCAGTCTCAATCAAAGATCAATAAACTTTAATTTCTAATGAACACCAGTTCATGATTAATCAATTACTAAATTAGTTATTTCAGTAATGAAATCATCATGATTAATCTGATTAATCGTTACGATAAAGTACATCCACAGCAGCTGCAGGTTTTCTCCTTCTTTCACTAATTTTTCTTAGACAGGAAGAAAAACATGCTGTGTTCTTTCAGCAAATCTTTTTCAGAGTCCATATGCCAGCTAACGATTGATCGATTGCTAAATCAGATTAATCACGATACATCAGGTGCATCAGGTCTGATCCGTAACTAACAGCTAAGAAGAGGATTCCTGCAACACTTGCTGAAGTTCTGCAGGATTTCACTGCAACAGAAACCTGGAATTATGTGAATTTCCCACATTCCTTCCTCCTGTAAACACTTCCTGGCTTGTTATTACCAACACTCCACCTGGACACCTGAGCGGGCGTGTGCGCCGTAACTGAGAAAAGACCTTCATCTATAATGGAGAAGCCGCCACGCGCTCGTATTTTCACCTCATTTTAAAGTCAAATCGAAGGAAACCTCGCGCCACCTGCTCCCTGCTCCCAGCCGGGCCGCTTCAACCCCCCGGCGTCCTCTGAGGAGGACTCCAGCCCCAGGTTGGGGCTCCTTCAGCAGTGATAATCTGTTGATAAGCTGCCCTGCCTGCAGAACTCACTCAGAAGGTGTGTGTTGTACTTGCTGGTGTAGTAGTAAACGTCTTCGTAGCCTTCCTGGTAGTCGTCGTCCGCCCGGTACCGCCTCCCTCGCCGCCTCCGGCTCAGGAGGCGCAGCAGGGCCAGGAACCGCTCCATCCCGGCGCGCCGCGGGTCCGAACCGGGTCCAAACCGGGCCGGGCTAAGCTAGCAGCGATGCTGAGGACGATGAGAGAGCTCCACACAGGCAGACGGGGAGAGGGAGTGGGATCAGGTTTCCTCCTCCTCCTCTTGGCTTTTTGCTTGCTGCTGCACTCACACACACACACTCACCCACACACACACACACCTCTGGACGCCTCACACACACTCTCTCTGACACACTTGCTCTTTGTATTCTCTGCAGCCTTCCTCTCCTCCTCTGTTCCAGTCTTCTTTCGGCGGCCTGGGCCAATCAAAAACCTCGCCTCACACACACAAAACACTCCTTCATCTCAGCTCTCCATTGTGTGCTTCCTCTCCTTCATTAGCTCCTTCCTCCCTTTCTTTGTCATCCTTTCCTCCTTCTCATCCATGATTGCCACCTTCCTCCTCCTCTTCACACTCCGGGGGGGAGGGGAGCGCTCTGGATTCCTCGGCATGGTCTGTAATTGCGCGCCGAGAGGAAGAGGCGGCGTTCTGGTTTTTTTCTCCGCCGGTTTTCTGTCTTCCACCTTTCTGGGAACAACACCTGGTCAGCGTTTCTCACTCCGACCGGACCAGAGAGCAGCACCAGCATCCCCCGGAAAACGCTCAGAAGTTCCCGGTTCTGCATCACAGACCAACATTTTACCACAATATGTCACAGAAATCACTGAGAAACGTGGAAAGCAGGTCGGGACGATAAATCAATTTGATCAATTAACTAAATGTTTGACTTTTGGAGATTAAGAATGTTTTTCACGCCTGCGGTGGCCATCTTGTTTTACTTCTTCTTTACATTTGAATTAAGATTAAATTTATGATGGAATATTAAGGACAGGCTACAATTTGTTTTTTATTACCAGAATAAACTCAAATTTTTTTTTAATATTATGAGAAATCAACACAAAAAGCCACGTTTTGAAAATATTTTATAAAACCTGTTTTTGAAAATAAATCGGCTAAAATAAAAAATCAAATCTGGAATAAAAAACATTTTTTTATATTTTTTAGACGCATCGCTCAGCTCTACTGAAAACAGCAACCTGGATTTTTACTCCAACCCCTTTATTCTGATACTCTAAATAAAATCACCCAATAATATTCAATATTTCTAACGTTCCAGAATGGCCTAGTCAAAGCTCAAACCTATATATACTTTAGAACCTGGGCAAACGCAATGTTTTCCAAGTCTGTAACTTTAATTGAATGAAAAGTAGTAAATAACTTTTTAAAAGCTAAAACATGTATTTTCATATTTTGTTACAACAACAAACTAAACATCCAAACCAAAATATTTTTGCATGTTTGCGTCATTAAAAGGCATTTAGTTTGCATTTATCAGCACTAAACCAGATTCAGGCGACTCCCTGAAAACACCTGCTGGACTTAATTAATAAGTTAATTAAATGCATATCTGGATCCACTAATGTCTGTTTTAGAGGAGGTGACGGGATAAATGTGGCCAGATTTACTATAAAATATTAAAATATAAACTCTACAATTACTGCAACTCCTTTGTTAATCCACAAACCAAACTGTTGATCCAGCAGAAGCTCATCGCTGATCCCAGTTGATCCCAGTTGGCAGAAGAAAAGCCAAACAAGCCGAGAGCAGAAAAATCAAAAACACAAGAGACAAATTAACTCCGTCTGACGCTTCCAGGTTGGACTAAAATGAAAGTCTTCCTGTTTCAAAACGGTCAGGCCCTGATGGGATTCCTGGGAAACGTTCAGACGGACGAGACGGGAAGGAAACGTCTGAGTTTGTTTTTAATCAGAATCCAGAGGAAAAGATGCAGGAGCAGCAAAAACTACGACAGACTGAAGAAACAGAACGGGACAAATTCATCCAATCAAGCCGACATGCAGAAATCAGAAACTGCTGTGTTCAGTTTCACAGTAGATTACACAACAGCGTATCAGATCCATTCCAGACAGAAAGACGTACAGAAAGGGAGGATTTCATTCTGCCAAAAAATGTCTGAAATTTTCTAGAAAAGTTGAGAATTTGCTAAAGTTTTTAAGATTAATCTTGGAAATTTTTGTGAAAAAAACTTTACATTTGTGAGTTTAAAAAGTTGCAAATTTGCTCGCAGAAAATCTGAATTTTTCTAGAAAAAAAATTTGTTCTTCCAGTGTCAAAAGTAAAAAAAAAGAAGAAAAAAAAGGCTTTTAAAAAAGGAGTTTTTGAGAAAATTTCTGAGTTTTTTTCTGGCAAGTTTTTGATTTTTCAAACTTTGAAATTCCAAATTTATCACAATAAATGATAAACGATATGGTAAAAGTCTAATTAATTAGGTTTTGGAAGCCTAAATATCTAAATATCAGCACCCAATAACAGAAAAAAATTAATTTTATTTATTTTACTACAAAATACTAAATAAGGAGGCAGTTCTTCAAAGATGACAAACGTCTCATAGTAGATATTTATCACAAGTTTACGACTAAAGGTTCAGTTTGCTGGTTCATTGTATAAAATCTCCCTGTTTGTGTTTCTAAGCTGAGAAAAGGTGTAAAAGTTGCATTAAAACCGTGAAACAAGCGACGCTCGGAAACCGTCGCTTGTGTCCTGATTCGCCGACTGACAGCCGGTCTGCCGGGAGTTCAGTCACACACTGGAAAACATGGAGCATCCTGTGTTAACCTTTGACCTCTGTCATGCTCTGACAGCTCTTGCTGCAGACGCAGAATTGCTGACGGAGCATCCAGAAACATGGACGCCACCACCAGCAGCAGCAGCGAGTTTATATGCCGAATGTTCAGACTCTAAATTCAAAAATACTTTATGAAATTAAACTTATTGCCACAAATGATACTATTGTTGTTTTGAAACCATTTTCATCTAATAAAATGGTAATTAGAATAAAAAAAAATCAAATTATCCATCCAAGGAATGACTCAAGAGTAAAAACATATTTGAATAACTGATCAAATTAATAATTTAATATTCAAAAATTACTTTATCAGATGGACCAAAATCTAAAGTTACGTGGAAATTTCAGTATTTTAAGGACAATAATTCATACAAGTAACAAAAAATAACAAAATCAGACGAAATGAAATGTTTCCAAATCCATTTCCTTCAATTACAAACTGATGAAACCTTAACAGAAACTGCAGGTCTGTGTCTGTGATTGGTTTAAACATGTTTGTTTTTCATTCAGTGAGACGAAAATCCAGAAATTTTACTTTTATTTAATAATAAAATCTCTCAAATAAAAGTAAAAAGTGCAGGATAGTAAAACAGTTACTCCAGTAACAGAGTAACTGAAACTGTTGGTGGTTATTTGTTGCTTTTGTAAACCAGTCTCCTCTGACCAACAAGGCGTTTTCCTAACAGATATTTTCTGTTTCTGGACCTCAGAGACGGTCGCCTGTGAAAATCCCAGTAGATCAGCTGGTTCTGAAATACTCGGCCCATCTGGCCACTCAAATCTCCTGCAGAGTCTGCATTATTTGGACATTTGGGGCTGAAATAGAAACCCGGCAGCAGCTGTTCGAGGTTTATTGCCCAAACTGTAAAGAAGTGAAACCTGGATTGGATGTGTGGCGCCGGACCGGCAGCGTCAATCTGGAGGAGAGGAGAAGAATCCAAGAGATGTTTGAGGGTGAAGTTTGAAGACCAGGAGGAAAGCTCGACTCCTCCCTCCTCAGCTGTCAGATGTTCCTGAGGGCTTCAGTGGCCCAAAAGCCAATTCAGCTCACAGAACTGACCGAGACCGAGACCAACAACCGGGTCGAGAGGCGCTGACTGGAGAGAGAAAGAGGCTGCTAAAGTGGAGAAGCTCATTTCCATATCACTAGCAGGCTTCTGCTGCTCTGTAACGTGATTGGACGGCACATCTGTGTGTGAGTGTGTGTGAGTGTGTGTGTGTAATCTGGTTCTCCATGCTCCACTTAAACACACGCATGCACGGAGTTTATCCTCTGCTGCCATCTGCCGTTCACTTTGAGGAACTGCAGCGTGTGCAAGTCACACCCAGCAGTCTGGAGGGGAAAACCGAACGTTTCCATTGGGTTTTTTACACTGGAAACTACCCATAATGCAGTGGGGCAGAATCAGGCAGTGATTGATGACGCCTGAGGCCGAGCGAAATGGATGGAAACGAAGTAAAAGAGGTTAAAAAGAGAGAATGAGTGTTTCTAATGGACTACGGAGTGGCTGACCCTGATTCCTAATGGACACAAAAACACACCAGGCATCGACCGCCGTTCGCTCGCCAAAGGCTCGGTCCAACCTGGACCCAAATCCAGTTGGAGGACAAAAACAAGACCGAACAACCAAAACCAGGGGAAAGTTCTGAAATATCCATAGATGCTTCTGGAGGAAACTCCAAGTAAGTTTATGAAGATCCATTTCATCACTACCTTAAATTCCTGATAAAGTTTTTATTCTTTTACAGTAACAAACGTTCAACCAAAGCACTTTGTGTAAAACACTTTCCTTCCAACAGTCTTGATCAAAAACTGTCCAGGTTGGAATGTTTTTCTTTGGATGTCGGCTGCTCAACAGATTCCCACCTACTGACAGAGTCACAGAGAGTAAAAACATAAAATAACTACAAAAAACCGCATAAAAAAATATCAGGTGCTTGACGTAGAGAAGTCCGCTTCAATCCAATCCGTTCGCCTAGAAAGTCCAGTTCGCTTGGGGAAGTGTGAATGCTAACCGAACTCTGAGACAAACCTCGGTCTCGGTTCGGAGGAGACCGCTCCAAAAGCAGGAAGTGGACTACAATCAGGGGTAAATAAAACCAAAACAAACGCGCTAGGCTAGCGCTAGCTGAGCGCTAGCCTAGCGCTAGCCGTAGAAATGACTCGTGGTCTTTTGCCAACGACAAAAGAGAAATCCTCCAACCACTACAATCCGATGCCTTCCTTTCTTGTTTCCATTTTGTGATCAAGAAAGTTGGGCTTAGTGTCTTCTTTATTGTGTTTCCTTGAGTGATTCTTGGTGCAGCGCCCCCACAGGCGAGGAGGGGAACCAAAAAAACATTTTGGTTCTTTTGAACTGCAGCAACTGAAAATGTAACAAACGTTGCAATTTGGTATTGTGGGTCTCGGATTACAACCAAAGTATTTTAGCTTCCCAAACTGCCTTTTTACTTCCACTGTACAAAAAATAATAATTAGCAAATAATTGTTTTTTCAGGTGTTGAAAAAAAATCAATGAATAGGTGGGAATCCACTGTAGCAATTATGACAACGTTTAAGAAGACTTCATAGAAGAGACCAGAAATCTCATTGGGAAGCAGAAGAATGGATTTTCATTCACCAGATTTCCTGAGGAGGAATTCATCCAACTGATCCGCACAAACCCACGGTGGTTCGTACATCTGTGCAGGAGAAAGATCCATGACTGAGAAAACCAGCACCGGTTTCCCAGAATCCACACCTTACAGCCGTTCACGCCGGACTGAACCGGACCTGCAGCGTTTTGTCTCAGAGCTCAACCTCAAAAGGAGGAAGCAACAAAAACTCAGTTATCAGACGACTGCAGGAGGCAGACAGGCACACAATAGAGGATGAAGCGGATCAGAGAGGAGTCCGTCTCTGCAGGCTGTGGAGCCGGGCCGAGCGCTGGACCGTCAGAGACACGCTGGGACGATGCAAGGTGTGAACGGCTCTGCGTCCACGCTGGGTTTATCCACGTGGAAAATGACTGTGTGTGATGCCAGCATGTCCACCTGGAAGCTGCCAGGGCTCAGAGTGTGTGTGTGTGTGTGTGTATGTGTGTGTGCGTGTGTGTGTGTCTTACACTCACTTCCATCTGGAATTTAAATCCTATTTCTTTGTTGTGTCTTAATTTTTTCTGCTCAGATTTTTAAAATGCGAAATTCAAGTTGGAAACCAAAGCTGCTGAATATCGAGGCGGCAGAAAGTCGTCGTGAGCAACAAAGACAGATTAATAATCTTGTTCCCAACAGGTGACTGTAATCCTGAGATTAGCATCCAGCCTGTTGATAGGAAGCTTATTCCTATAATGGCAGAGAAATTATTAGCGATCACTTTCTGAGAAAAACATCAGGCTGTTGCTCAGAAAAATGCATCAAAAGTTAAAAATTGTGAAAAAACAAAGCAACTCCAGTTTTATTCAACTGAGTCTCCAGACATTCAACTCCCAGTTTGCAAAGACAGCGAACAAATATTGGTGCAAAGTAGCAGAAATGGGCCAAGCAGAGACCTCCCCAACACGCGCACGTCAAATATCCAACACAGCTGCAGAATAAACTCAGGCATTTACATTTGAACAATTTATATTTATTCCTCTTTTCTCTCTTCAGTTTGGCATCAACTAGTGTTTTTCTTAAGGGACAATTTTGTTTAAAGACTTCATATTTCTTCTTGCATAATTATAACAATATTATTATTTATCGCAATAAATTCTGAGATAAATTTATCGTCCACTGAAATCTGTGACCGGCCTCAGTGTTTCCATTACAAATGTCTGCAAAACGTTGAACATATTCCCCTAATGATGAAAGATCATAATACGTTTTGCTAGAAGATAAATTGTCTGAGAATTTATCTGAGGCAAGTCATGAATTTCTGTGCAAAATATAACTTTTTTGTTAATCTGATGTATTTTTCTGAGGCATCAAATTGTGAGTTTTTATTCTCTGTACAAGAAATGGAGACTTTGGATATTTCACTCACTGTTTGATGAATGAAATGAGGGACGAAAATACTGATTTCTTTCTTTTGGATGTTTTTGCAGTTACTCTCTTCTGTCTTTTATGTTGATATATTTTTCCATAAACGTCTGAGTGCCGCTCTGCACAGGCAGAGTAACTCGCTCTGGAAACAATATTTGCACTTGAAACAAACGCATGAAAATGGGTAAAAGTCCCGCAGAGAGTCAGCAGTTTGTTCTTCAGAGAAACAGAGAGGGAGAAAGTAAAGGGTAAAATCAGTGAGAAACGGAGGAGATAATACACTAAGCTGAGGGAAATGGATGTAAACACACACACACACACACACACACACACACACACACAGAGAGAGAGAGAGTCAGGTCTGCTTCAGTAATCCTGAGCACAAAGATGAGCAGAGTTCTGACATCAGCACCTCTTAAAGGACGCTGTGTGTGCCTCAGTGTGTGTTTCAGTGAATGTTTGTGTTAAAACCATTTTCTCTGCTTCTTAGTCCAAAAGCTTAAAACGGCAGAATGATGTCATGCTCCGACACACGCCGCGGCGCCGCCGCTCCGCTCAGAACATCCTCCCGCGCTTCATTTACTCAGCCGCTCCCCGAGCTTTCAGCCGCAACGCCAACAGGAGCCGGGTTTACCCAGCTGGTACCGACGGTCCGGCCTGAACGGCAGAACCAGACCTGACATCACATACTAAAACATAAAAACTATTTACATAAAATATAAAGCAGATAAAATAAAAGAGATGGATGGATGGATGGATGGATGGATGGATGGATGGATGGATGGATGATCAGGGAATATTGATTATCAGCCCAAACGTTCATATCTGCGCATCCAAAGAAAGGAACCAAGGACTTAAAATGGTCTAGTCAAAGTTCAAATCTCAACCAAGCTGTTGGATCTGAGAAACACAGATGATCATTAACTGTTAGAAAAATAAACATTTACGTCCAGAAATCCTCTTTAGGCTCCATTTTCTGAGTCGCTGTGATCCATCAACTTGTAAGAAATCAGGCTAACAAAACGACCCCAGAGAGTAAACAGCTTCCCTTCAATAAAACCCGAGAAAAACACAAAATGGAACCAGAAAATCACTGTTACAAAGTGAGCAGCAGGAAGATCATGGAAACAGGAAAGAAGCAAACAGACTTAATCCTCAGAATATTTATGGTCTTATTGGAATTCCCGACTTAAACTCAGGAGATAAATTTGACTAATTAACATGACAAAAATCCTGTTCCAACATCTGCAGCTGCCATTTTGTCTCCGCTTTGAATTCCCTCTTTTCTTTTAACTCGTGTTCAGCCTGAATTCTTCATCAGCTGTGCAGTAAACCCCGCTGAGAGGACGGCCGACATCAGGACGACATGAGGCGGGACAAATAAAGCTCATTTCAAACATGCTGCTGCTGCTGTTTTCTCCTCCTGGTGAATTAATAATAAAAAACTATATATAATAAATCCAAGATGCACCATAAAACTATTAAATAAATAAAAAATAAAATATGGACCGATGCTAAATCAAAGGTAAAATGGATGGATGGATGACTATTGGATTTTAATTTCAGTTGAATTCCTCATCGGCTGAGTTGCAAAAAACTCAGCTGATATCAGCTAACGCCAGGCTAATATCACACTGGATCAGGCTAACGTGAGGCTAACATCAGCCTAAAATCAGGCTGACACTAGGTTGACATCATGGTTACATCATACTGACGTCAGGCTAATGTCATGCTAACATTAGGCCTTACATCAGGGTGACATCAGGCCAATATAACACTGCCATCATGCTGACATTAGCGTAAAATCAGGCTGAACTCATGCTAACAACCGGCTAACATAAGGCTGACAGAAGGCTAACATCAGGGTGACATTAGCATAACATCAGGCTAACATAGCGCTAACATCAGGCTAACATCATGCTAACATAAGACTAACATCAGGCTAACGTAAGGCTGACAAAAGGGTGACATTAGCGTAACAACAGGCTAACAACAGGCTGTACAGATTAATCTGATTTCCTACATGCTCCGGCTCGTAGCGCAGCGCTTCACCGGCTCTCTTTTGGTTTCCTGATCAATTATTTACCCATTCTCTATTTTTACTCTCCTGCTCGTGGCTGGAGGTTCCAGCCTCTGTTTTTGTGTCTCTGGCTGTTGGGGGAGTGAAGTGGCTGGAAGGTAAATACATCCAGAGTGCATCATCACCTCCACAGGATCTCCACACACAGATTTAACATCGCTACAGTAAATCTGAGCTGTATCTCCGTCTGGAGGCTCAAACTGGGCCGAGCCGGCACTCGACCCCATGATGGATCATCTGCCAACTATTTCTGGAGATAATTAGGCTGAAACTTTTATGTGAAAAGTCTGGATCAGATAGAAGAGGAGAGAAATTCTCATCTTCATCTGGTAAAAAACCAACAAATTGGTATTTTCTGTTTAATAAATGATTAACTGAAATGGATTTTATGTGATTTTGCTTTTATCTGGTAATTTCTCTACTTTACCATTTGAAAGTCAAAGTTTTCCTAAAGGAGAAACAATTCTGATTAATCAGTACAACTGTACTTTTGAAAGATTACGACTTCATTGTGATAATAATATAATATTAATATAACACTTTATTCTCACAATATTGTATGACCGCATTTTTGAGGTATTATAACTTTATTCTCGTAATTAAGAATAAAAAATATCAGCCTGGCCCCAACATTATGTCGTGGAGTCGACCTGAAGTCAGATAATAAGAAGCTGTAAAACACGCTGGCGAAACAAGATGGCCGCCCTGGGAACGCTGACCGTTTGTTGGAAAAATTATAAATTTTTTTCCAGAATTTAAATATAAACCAAAAATTCAGCTAATCTATAAAGTCAATTTCTCCCTACTGGTTTCAGGCTCGTTACTCCAGAAAACCTGTAATTTTTCTAATATCACGTCTTTATTCCAGAAATATTCACTTTATTTTCACATTATTTTGACTTATTGTATTTTTTTGTAATATTACAACTTCATTGTCATACTTAAAAATAAAAAATGATAGCCTAATCTTAATATTATGTAAAAGAACTTACTTCTAATAAATAACAGCTATAAGACACGGTTGTGAAACAAGATGGCCGCCATGGGTGTGCCATACTTTCCATTGAAGGTTGGTGTAAAAAATTCCAGTTTTTCAAAAAAAATGAATTCTTGAAAAACCAAAAATTCAGTTAATCAAATGCATTGATTAAACCTGGCGGTTTCAGGATCATTACTCCAGAAAAGCTCCAGCTATTAAACCCCAGAATGCATCTGCAGTGTGTAAAAACTGCGGCCTTCGCTGCGCCACGGCTTCACATTCTTCTCACACTTCCAGCTCTGTTTTCCTTCAGACTGTAGATAACATCTCTCAGCCTTGCAACTGTAATGCAATCTTCTGTCGTAAACTCTGCGGCTTTAATCAACCGATCAATAAAAAGAAGCAAAACAAATTAATCTTTTATTGACGGTCAGATAAAAGAAAACATTGAATCTGTCATGTTTGGTTCTGAATGACTCAAGGTTGGCTTCCTGCCTGACATTTCTCACACTGACGAAAGTTACAATCCATACCAGAGTCTCTTTCCTTAAACAGACTCTGAAAATAAACAGCCTTTCCTGCCACTTAATGCACAATCATTCATTATTAATTATCTTTGTTGAGTTTTATGCTGTTGAAATGAACTCAATACAATTTAAAACCATATTTTCTTCAGCAGCTGTGATTACCAGTCATCATAAGAGCTGAAAATGGTTTGCTGAATGTGACAAGTGGAATAAATTACATCCGTGTTTTTGGTTTGACCACAACGTGACGTTTATGGACGACTTGATTTATGCTTCATCTGAACAGATTTAATGAGCATTAATGAGTCATAAAGTGGGCGAACGAGGCTGGACTTCACTTCACTAGCAGAAAAGGATTCTCTAAAAGTAAGTCAGCAGCAAGTCAAAGTAAACATTTTAGTAAAATTTATGTTTTTAAGAAAACAATACTTAGCTAGCTCAGTCAAAAACTGAAATAAAAGAACAGCTTTCATGTTAAAGATTTTTCAATTTATGTTTTATATGATACGTGGTAAAAATTTAGAAACTTGAAGGTGAAAATTCAGAAAATGGGGATTGCATTTGGAAATGTGGCTTAAATTTTAAAAAGATGGGTGCAAATTTGCAAATGTGATCAAATTTAGAAACTTGTGGATTAAAATTTAGAAACGCAAAATAAAATTTGGAAATGATGGGTTAATTTTGGAAATGTCACTTAAAATGATGAAACTTGAGGGTTAAATGTGGAAACTTGAGGGTTAAATGTGG
>VMRN01000139.1:412289-473185 GCA_010277015.1 Poeciliopsis turrubarensis | reverse complement strand
ACTTGAGGGTTAAATGTGGGAACTTGAGGGTTAAATGTGGGAACTTGTGGGTTAAATGAGGAAATTTGTGGGTTAAATGAGGAAACTTGTGGTCTCCCAGTACTTGTGTGCCAGGCTCACAGCTCAGGCTCAGGAGAAGAAACCAATCCACGGTAATGAAACTCCACCACTTCTGGCAAAAAGTCTGGTCCAAATTTCAGCCAGATTTAAAACAGACGCTTGTTGTCAGCCACCAAATGTCCACCATGAATTAAAATTTGTGCACCTAACTCTTGACTGCAGCTGTACATCAATCAGGCAGAACATTACGACCACTGAGGAGTGAAGCTGCACCTGTTTTTGCTTTCAGATCATTTACAACTCTTTGGAACATTTTGTTTACATGCCAACTATTAGTAACTTTTTGCCTTTAGAAGCTCCCACAGCAAGAATGCCGATGATGATCTTTTCCCAAACTGAAACGCGTGAACCATTCACGGCTTCTTCTGTCAATATTTAATTCAAACCAACAGATTCCACCTCCGGGCGAACCGAGGCTGAAGAGGCTGCGCACTGCCGCCCTCAGCCCGGTGAAGGTGGTCGTTACTCGGACACCAAGGGCAGGCTCTCCGCCTGACCCGCCGGTGGTCCAGAACCGGCTAGTTGGTTAGCAGCCCTGCTAACCCGTCCGCCCGTTAACCGGTCACCGGTGGTCACTGACACGTTATCGCACAGCGTAACAAAATTAATAAGGAAAAAAATCACGGGGACGTCACTGCGCGTGAGATTAGCACGAGATATCTCAGTGGCACGCGCACACATTCACAGTGTCAAGTTTCACTAATTAAAAAAAACACACCCAGCCAATACCAAGCCGCACGAGCGATTCTACTGATAATTACCGCAAGCACGCGCGCGCAGCACCACAAACACACACGCGCCAGGAGACGCACGCTCACCGGTCCGTGTGGCTGTGAACCCGCTCGGTCCAGTCCGGCTCCGCTCTTACCTCCTTCCTGGTCCGGTTGGAGACAGGCCGGAATGTTCTTCTTCCAGCCGGGCATGATGCACCTCAGGGCGGTTAGGGAGTCCAGGGCGGCCCGCTAGCAGTCACACACCAGCAGCAGCGGCGGCGGGGACAGCAACATGGCTAGCTAGCCGTAGCTTCAGCTGCTTCGCCTCCCTCTCTCTCCTCCTCCCACTCCTCCTCTTGCTCTCTCTACCCCCTCCCTCTCTCGTAACTCTACCCCTCCGTGGTCTCCGGGGGAGCACGAGAGAGAGGGTGACGTGATGACCGTGAAGGAGAGCGGGGCGGACGGTTTGTGCGGCCGCCAGCTCCGCGGGCTGCTCCGTTATCTCCACAGATGGAGCTCGGACCAAATTAACGCTCCATTTACCGGGCTGTCAACTGGTTTCACAACACCGCTGTGCACGCGCATCATTCATTCGTGGCAGGATCAGGACGGAGATCGATGCAAAGATAGACTAGGGGTAGCTGCCCTTTAACTGCTGTAAACAAACTTACACTCTGGAAAATGTAAATGTTCTTCATCAAATCAGTTGATGAAGAACATTTTATTACTTTCACTATGATAATGTAATAATCAATAATTCTCCAGGTGTTTTCTTTTGACTTTCACTGTTTCAGTGAACTTTTTGCCCCAGGCAGCAGCTTAAACGTGACTCTGCATTATATGCAAGGCACAGGGCGCTGAGCTTGGGGGGGCGCCAGAAAATGGAGGGAAAGTTTTTTTTCTAGGTGGGATTTTCTGTATTTAACAGCACTCAGAAAGCATGCAGTTGCACCCCAGCTCCAAACAGAGTCTGTTCTGAGCTGTTTATCATCATTCAAGCATAAAAAAGACTCCTAAGCTCTTTTGGATGAACCAGTGTTGATGCATCTGCACTCCAGTAGGTTTCTGTCCTATTTAAAGCATCAAATTGAGACAATAACTGTTCCCCAGAATCTTGGGGGTACATAAATCTCTTTAACACCTTAACAACAACACCTTCCTGCAGTCTGTGGGAGTTTGAGACCCAAACCGAACTGTTGCCCCAAACCATTCATTGATCCTGAGTGGGGAAATGTCTCAGTGCTCCCAGTCCGCCCCTGGATAGATGGGTGGAGGGCTGCTGCGTATTTAAATATCTGACCTTTTAACATCTGTAGCCGAGGCGTTAATTACATGTAAATTATGAGTATTTTTGGAGCAAAACGTGGAGTTCCCCAAACAATGTCCTACCTTTTGATTAGTGATACTTTTGATTAGTGATATATAATATGTATTTAAATCTAAATCCTGGTTTAACATTTGGTGGTAAATGTTTCATAAATAAAATCTATATTTTATATCAATGAAAAGTTATTATTGTTGGCTAATGTTGTCATGAAAAGCAGTGCAGAAGCATCGTCACCGTCCTAAAATATTTTTTTCCAAAGTAATTTTTGCCAACAGATTTTGGCAAAAGAAAATCATCTTTTTCTTTCCAAAAGATGTTTCAGGCAACAAAACATCACTTTCAGCATAAAATTACCTTTGCTATTAATGTAGGAAGGTGATTATGTGACTTTCATTCCTTTAAAAACCTGTTTACATGCAGCTTAATGGAAAAAAAATATACTAATTATGCAGACATGTTCACACCCATCTCTGCTAATAACCATAATTGTGTGTTTATTTATGTATGAAAGCATGAGGAGAATTATATCAGAGATTTATATCTCAGAAATTATTAAATTTCCCACTAATGTGTCATTATGAAGCTGGAGGAAAGAAACAAAACTTGCATGTGAATATCAGCTGTTTGTAATAATACCCATCATATCAGCACTTTAGGGCAGCTTAAGCTTTTAAAATATAAAACTAAACAGTGACTAAAATATTTATTTCACAAAATAGTTGCAGCAGTTTCCTCGCTCTGTTTTTTTCCACCCAGCTGAGGCTGTTTTGATAAAATACAGTGTAGACCAGATTAAATGTCAGCATCTGTTACAACTCAGCGTGTGTTTTCCACACATGATGTGGGGAGATAAAACACACAGATCCAAGAAGACACAATGCTGCTTGAAGACGCGACGCTAATGAATCTGCAGAGACCACACACACAAAGCTGCACAGCGGCGTCTGAAGTCTGGATCCTGTCCGGACTCGCCTCGGAGGAATCCAGCCTCCAGCGCCACTCAGCTGGGAATTAAAGGGCCATTCTGCCAAAAAAGACGCCTGGTAAAGGCAAGAAATGAAAATAAGTTCGGAAGACGAAGTGAATCACAGCTTTGTTTCTGTTTTAGGTTCAAATTTTGTTATGCTGAAAAAACAAAACAAGTGATCCAATTTAATGAAAAAAGTGAAAAGTAATCAAACTAAGTTTATCCAAGTAAAGATGAGATAAGACAAAAAGTTACTTAATACCGATGAAAAAGCTCATGTTCCACTGGCTGTTTATTTCACTTATTAGAAAAATGCCTTGTTATAAATAATCTGCCAATTGAACAAGTATTTGTTAATAATAAAATAACTAATTATAGTGATAATTAAGGTTATGCTAATTTTTAGAATCATTAGATTCCCTGTGTTTCTGAGGGTCAAAATACAGAAAATAGTTAAATATTTACGACAAAAAAGTTTTTTATACTTTTTATATATTTTTTAGAATATGAAAACCTGCTCAGTGTATCAATCTCTCTGTTTTCAAATCTTTAGCAAGCAGCTTTCAGGTTTGATTGTGAAACACTGAGTGAATAAAGTCAATTTAAATAAGTTTTCTCAGTTTAGAAGAAGAAAATGATTCAAGTTTTATTGATAATTAAAATTCAACATCATCAGCGTAACAAGTTCTCCATCATTCCAGACGATACTTCCCAAAGAACAGATGTGGTCCTAATCTAAATCCCTGTGGAACACCACAAGGAATTTCAATAAGCTTAGAAAACATGTTATTGATATATAGTATTGGGATCTGTCCAATAAATAAAACTTAACCAAAGTGAGCATCTTTTGTTCAGACTTGTTCAAATCTTTGCATTATGAGCTTATCTTCATAGAGTCGCAAATTAATTACGTTTTTACAGATAAAATAGTAAATTTATTCATTTCGTATAACCAAAACCTGGGGTTGTTTAAATCCTCCATCTTGTAAACCATGATCTTCAGCTCATAATTAGCTAAAAATAAGTTTCTGAAAGCAGAAAAAGTCACCATTGTGTCTGCAGTGGACTGGATCTGATGGTTTGACAGGAGGAGGAAACCAAAACCCCCACTGGATCAAAACAAACAAATAAAAACAACATATTGTTCGCAACAACGACAGTGATTAACTGACAGCCTTCACTGTGACAAGCATCCATCTTTGCTCCCAGCAGAGTTTTCCAGAGATGGATGGGGGGAGAGAGCAGGAAAAGACCCAGTGAAGTGGAAGAATGGGTCTCTGCAGGCTACGAGACAAAAAGCAGAGAATGACCTCAATATGAATAGAAATACAGACAGAGACATGTGACTGTCTCACAGGGAATCCACGCAATTTTACCGCCTTTCACAATAAGAGTGGAATTAATGGCACGCAAATCCTCCGCAGTCAAAAAACACAGGTGGGTTCACCTTAAACTGGGACCTGTCTTCTTGTGACAGCATGAAATAGACTGGACTCTGATTTAGTAATCAATTGGTTCAAAATTAACCAATTAAAGAAATCATTCAGATCCAGACCGCTGCTGCTGGAGTTCTGACTAAAGCCAGGAAGACAGAGCACTGAATCACTGACTGGCCGAGCACCAACATACTGACATATCTGGACATTAAGAGACACATAGAGACAATTACAAAGTTGGACTTCCATCACGTTAAAGATCTGCTGTTGTCTCAACCTCCCAGACCTATCAGATCTTCTGGTTCTGGTCTGGTCGTCCAGAACCAGAACCAAACATGGAGAAGCAGTATTCAGTTTCTATGCATCACAGATCTGGAACAAACTTCCAGAAAACTGCAAAACTGCCAAAACACAGAGTTCCTTTAACACTAAAAACCCTCCTATGTGGAGTTGCCTTTGATTATCAGTAACTGGAACGCTGATCAATATATCTGATGTGTTTCTGCTGATGATTGCATTTGATTAAATGTAATGTTTATTGGTTGTTTCATAGTTACTGTATTATGTTTCTATGTTATAAAGCCCTTTGAACTGCTTGTTGCTGAAATATGATACACAACTAAACTCGACTTGACTGGAAATGTCTGTTGGATTTTCCCATTAACAGCGTCGGTCCAGTCCTCTTTTCTGCTCAGTAAAGTCTGTAAAAGTTACTCTGTCTCTTGATTTGGACCTTCAGCTGTTGATGGATGAAGTTTCTGGATGTTCTGGATGTTTAGCCTCAGGCCTTCTTTTTGACATTTCTCCAGATTCCCTGAGTGGTTTAATAAGATTTGACATAATAGGAGAATATCCAAATATCCTTCTGTTTCTGAGCAGTCGCCAAAAAGCCAGATTAAGTACGGCTGATGAAATAAAACCTAAAATATTTATTCATTTTTAGATTTTAGCTCCCTTAAATCTCTTGGTATTTCATTTTATTTTTTCTTAATAGTGATGATTTTTGCACGTTTTATCCAAATGGATTAAAATCTAAGCAGACTGTGTGTTTTTTTAAGAAATTATTTTTCTTTTGCTCGAATCTTTTGTTTGTTTAACTAAATTTTTTTAACACACTATATTACGATTTGATTCAATTTATAATTATTATATAATTCTATTGTGTTGAAAACCGTTAAAGATTTTAAAGGTTTTTCATTATAAATGCATTTTGACATTTATAATGGAAAGTAAATTTAATTTAACTTTTCACAAAGAATAAAAATCACTTTTGCTGCTAATTTCTGACTTTCCCAGTTTTAAATAATGATAGATACCGGGAGAAAATCAATAGAGAAAACAAAACATAGACAGTAACTAAATTAATTAAGCTGACATTTAAGGTGTCTAAATTTATGACATTTGTAAATATTTGTTGTTTTGATGAGGATTGAAGTTAATAAAAGCATAAAAAGTCAGAAGAAAATCTGCTGAAATCTTTAAATGAGCTTTTAGTGTCGAAGAGAACCAGAAATCTCTTGCGTCCAGTTTCTCCATCTTCCCCCAGAACATTTTGACTCATTAGATGACATCCTTTTGTGTACGGTTGCCATGGTTTCAGGTGTTATTCTCGTCCATGGCGAGGGAAACGGAAAGGACTCGGTGTCAGCGTCCTTCTGGTCTGTGGTGACACGACAGACGCTTCTTGTCTCGGCAAATATCCATCCTCGGTTCTGATCTCTAAACTCCAACAAAATCCTGTTTAATGTCTGGGAAGATAATTACAGTGACTCATCCCGGCTTGATTTTCCCCTCGTCTTCATCAAACAACTAATGAGAGCAGAATGACTGAAAAATAATCCTCTTCTTTACACCTTCATCATATTATTTAGCTTCTTAATTTCATTCCTGACAGGAATCTGAAGGAGTGTTTGTGATGCAGCTGCAGCCAAATTTCAGAGATTATTGCCAGCTGCTGTTGAAGCCTTAACACAAAGTCATGAGCAAACATTAGCACACATATAGTAGATGGATACACCTACACTGGAATCACAGCCTGCATATGTCAGCAGCTGCATTGTGTGTCAACATGGAGAGCGCCCGGGGCTTCGTAAGCATCCCACGCCGCCGATCTGTGACTCATCACACGTTTAACCGTCTGTCCGTCTGTCCTTTCTGAGGAGCCTCATTCACATAAAGCCAAACTGAAGCGAACCAACGTCCACATCCAGTCTGATTTACCTTTTTGTAATTTTAGTTTCATTTCATCTGAGCCTAAATCTTAAAACCAACCATAAGCAAAACACAGAGCCAATCTAAAGTTTCTTTATCACAACCGAGTTTAGAGCTCATCTGAAAACCAGAACATTTCTGGAGAATGTTCTGCTGAGTCATTGGCTGCTATGGCGATTCCCAGCATGACTGGGGAAAAAGAGGGGTTACCGTTTCCATGGTAACCGCTAACTGAAACGTGACCCTAAATCTCTAATCATAAACATTAGTGCCACAAAGCAGTATGTAGCAGAAGCTAATGCTAACATGCTAACTTCGATTCAAATTTTATCTGCTCTAGAAAGACTGCAAATTAAAATTTGAGATTATATTTTATGTATTCGATACTGCTCTTAGATGTTGTATTTCTATTTTTATTTAGTTCTCTACTGTCTGAGTTTTATTATGAATATAAAGAGAAGAGAATCACTTCAAAATAAGAACATGAACACACTATAAATGTTTAATATAGTGTCGAAAATATTCTGAAATGTGATTTTTGTACAGTTACACCTTTAGTGACAATCTGAAGCAAACTTATGCTGAATGTAAACCTTAAATCCATTCATAAACAAGAAAACCTCAAAGTCACCGTATATTTGTGTCATAATGATCATCTCAAACAAATCCAGTCCTACATCTAACCTAACAAAATGTTTACCAAAACTTTCCCTGAGACTTATGTGGATCAAATTTTTGAGAAAAATTTTTTTTAAATCAAAGATTTAAGCAAGAGAACTACCGCTTGATCACACCTACATCTTAATTTTTACCGAAATGTAGACTTTAATAAATTATATTCAAAACATGGGCTTCACTTTCACTAGATTTGACCTAAAGTATTGTCCCAAATAAATTTTAAACCAAGCTTTTAACCTGATATAAGCAAAAACTTCCATTAATTCACCATCTCAATATAAGTGACATTTTGTCTCCTCCAAATCTAAACCAAAGAGGTTTATGAAATGTTACAATGTTCCTTTTTTAGTGTTTTATTTCCCCCTGCAACGGGAACAGGAGTGTCCGAAGGAATTTACGTCTCTGCAACATGACTAATACAGGTGCACACTAACACCCACAGCATGAACAGCATCCCTAATTTGTCTCCTGCAGCTACAAACCCACTGTGGATGTGTGTTTGTGATGAATCATTTCTGAGCCGAGGATAATGTCCTAAATAAATAAATCTGCACACACAGAAAGCTGCAGCGTCTCTCTGCAGCTGTATTTGATTTTCTTTCTGTTTACTGATCCGGTGCACGACAGACGCTCTCATTGATGACATTTTCTATGACTACACCTGCTGCAGGGAGGTTAGAGGCCCTGATTGGCTGCGCTAAACAGTGGATTAATAAAGCAGAAAACTGCATTCAAACAGCTGCAGATTAAGGTCATACGATAAATGGTATCATTCTGGTGCTTAAACCAGAACCCCCCGCTGCCTTAATCATTGAAACATGTTTGATTTTTCATGCACAAAAAAATCAAACAAAAGGAAAGGACTTCAGCTTAGGGTACAGAGACAATCAGATAATAAAAAATTATAAATGATCAAATGTGTAAGGAGACGATGTTCTCAAAACGCAGAGATAGTTAATTGCTTCATCATCTCAAAGAGTGAGGCATATATTATTTAAATCCATTATCCACAGAATTATTCATTTGAAGGGGTGATTTTCTGTTCATTTTAATGATTTTGCCAAAATTCTGCTTCTTTAAAAAAGAAAATATAACATTGGACAGATAAAAGTGGTTTCATTTTATTCAGAAATGTTATATTATGGCTTACACAACTATGTGATCTATTCAAGCATGTGAGTAAAAATTAAGTGGAAGGTAAAAAAAATGTTTTTTCAACCAGGAACCTGGTGAAGCAAAAGAGTTCAAGAGAGTTTGAGAGAGTGACATCTTGTATTTGGAAACTTTTTTCTGTTGAAAGTGAAGGAAATACTTTGAATTTTGATGTCAGCGAAAACATTATGGGGTATTCTCTCTATTCCAGAGCACGTTGCACTTTCCTATCACCCAGCACAATGCAACACATTTTTGACAACACTGGCATCCCATACAATCTGGTTTCGAAATATTACTAAAGATCTTTTAACAGAAATGTTCAAAACTATGCTGCGTGAGATGTTTTTATAGCACAATGTATTTGTAAAAACAACAAGAAACTTGTTAAAGGAGCAACTGATGGTTATATTCTTTATCTAGTATTTGTGTATGAGTTCACATTCCTGCCAAAAACCACTTATTAAGAAGTAACTGCTAGCCTCCACCTGTCGTGATTCTTGATTATATTAATCAAGAAGCAAATAGCGATAAGTTGAAATAGCACCACCTCAGCTAATAAATGGTGGTTGCAATTCAGTAAGATGCTCCTTGGATTTTTGACAGGAATGTAAGGCCATACTTTATGCCTCTTTTTCTCTAATGAAACCCATGTGGTCCATATCAAAAGCCACCAGCAGGTGTGAAAGTCCAAGTCTTTTAATTTATTCAGTCAGTTTAAACTCAATAAAGTGGCGAATTGAGTTTGACTTGATTCCAAGTCCTTATTTCTGCCTCTAATATGCTGATCCAGTTAAAAAAAACATTAGTTATATTTTTTTTGCTAAAAAAAGAAAAAGCGGGTAAGAAAACCGTCGTTAATCCTGCCTCCGGAAGACACGGTACTGTTTTTAACGGCAACAAAATGTGGGAACCGTGACCTTCGACCCCGCTGCGTCCATCCCTGATCACTCCGCCCCTCTGCAGAGAGAAACGGCTGCTCCATTCAAACAAACTCCGCTCCTCGGGATGCGACAGTCGCTGTAGACGGAGAGGACGGTGGCTTCAGCAGCAGCAACACACCCTTTTAGTCTTAAAAAAAAATCACGCACACGCAGAAACACGCAGAGACAAGCAGCGGGGCTCGCAGGAACTCTCACTGAGCGCAGTGTGCTAGCGGGAGGCTAACAGCTAACAGCACCGACATGGCGAGCGCCTCGTACCACATCTCCAACCTGCTGGAGAAAATGACATCCAGCGACAAGGATTTCAGGTAAAATCTGCGCAAGAGGTTCCGCCTCATGGATCGGTTCTAGGTTCCTGTTAAACCCGCTGCTGATGTTGGTTAAACCCAGTGCAGCCTCAGCAAGGCCTGAGGCTAACGTGCTAGCTGCTAGCCTCCACCTGTCTGATCATCGTCACCCCGTTAGCCTGGTAGTTAGGCCCGATCCTCGGGTTAGATTTGTCGTGACAGCCGGTGTTTTGCTGCTAGCTGCTGGTTATCAAGGTAACGATAGGATAGGTCATTAAGATTTTAACCAGCTGGAGATGCCGGTTAACAGACAGCTGAGCTGCGGGTTAACGGCCGTTGGTTAGCAGCTAGCCCGCCTGCTAGATGGTTGCCACCAACTTCAGTCATGCAGCAGAACTGTGAGGATCTGCTGCATTACAGCTGGGTCTGAACCCCGAACTCAGGTCCGGGGATGACATCACCTCCACCTTAACCGTGTTCCGACTCGAAGCCGGTTGGATTTGACCGTGAAGTTTTGATCAGAAGCGATGCTAACTACCATTAGCAAACCAATAAACATAGCTTGTGTTGGTTTGGGGCATTCAGCTGTCCAGCAAGTTTTCTGACAGAAGTGGGACAGTTTTGTCTATAGATGATGGATTTAATGAGCGAGAGCTCCACTAGGGTTCAGGTAGATGTTTGTTTCTGCAGCCGTCACTGTGACACATACAGGAGGCAGCCATATTGTATTTAGTATCCAGTGTTGCTCAGGGACCTGACATCTGGGGTATTCCAGATCATTTTCTGACACTTATGTTAGACTTACTCTGCTTAACACTGTGACTGGCTTACAGGGATCCCTGAAGATATCATCTTACCGGGGTGCATTATGGGTACTTGGTGGCTTCCTGGCAACTTCACAGGCGCTGTTTAGAAAGAGAGAGAGAGTGTTATAGTCTGGAGTTTGACAACACAAGGAGCTGTGTGAGAAAAGGAGGAAGTCCTAACATCCCTTTCAATGATCGTAAAGGATCTTATCCCCGATTCCAACATCTTTCTAACTATACGCCCAGTCAGAGATTTAAAAAGGCTAAATCAAGACATAAAGCAAATGTCTTGGTTTAGCGTTTCTTTGGACATGCTAATATAGAATATTGTCAATTAGATGTTAGCATCACAGTTACTAGGTTGTCATAGCAACATTCTTCAGTCAGAGGCCTATTCAGGTTTGCTGCAAGACTGACTGTTACTGGAGATTCATTGCTCCATTAGATTCTGAATTGCAGTTGTCATCGCATGCTGATCAGAGCATGAGAATATTTACCTGCACAACTGTCACAGTTGCCATATTAAAATTGTAAATCAATTCAGGGTTGCAATATTTGAATGGATACGGAATTTAAAGTGTCAGAAAATCAGACGCTGAATACGTTTGACCAGGATGGACTCTGAATTGGCTTTATTGTGAAATGGTAAAAAAGACGCAAGTGTTCAGTTTTCTGTCATATCATAATAACAAATTTTTCAGATTTTTGTGTAGCCCTTGTTTAATATTTACGATGGGTTTATATGATTAACCACTTAAACTGTGATTGTGTTTTAATCCTTCATCCCCAGGTTCTGTTATATTGGTAAAGAATGTTGATTAATCTCCGTTAATATTATTAGTGTTCATCAATAGTATCACCACAACCTGTTTGAAATGCAGCCCAGTGCAAAAGATTATCATATTGATACATATATTCCACAAAATAAAATGTATCAATACAACGTGTTCTACACCGTTTGAATTATTATAAAAACAAATAAAATAAGGTTAATGTTTCCATATTAACTTATATTAAAAATCAAACATAAATTTTGTGAAAATTAAAAATGTGTTGACCAAAAATAAATATGTTAGGGTGGCTTTGGTCATTCCTTATTGACTTGTTGGTCCATCAAATTCTCCTCAAAGATCAAAATAAATAACAATTTAAATGTAATTTATGCTGTTATTAAAACAAGTCAAAAAAATGTGAAAAAAGGTGTTAAAATGTGTTTATCTCAATTTACCTTTTTAGGATCACGATTAAATTCAGAAACCAATTTTTCTATTTAAACAGTAACAATTCAATGTAAATCACTAGATTGACAAAAAAGACTAGAATATTTTTAATACAATTCTATATTGTTTCGATTTCCCTCAGTTTATATTTTAACAAAAATATGTTTGTGCAGAAAATTCTGTAACTTAAATGATTAATATGAGGTTAGCTTAGGTAGTCTTTATTGGTGCATGGCTTTTTCTTCAATAGAAAATCTGAGAATTATTCTGAATATAATTTTACAAAAAATTAAGCAAACTAAAGTCAATTTTTAAACATTTTGAATTGATTCTGAATTTCCAGGACCAAAAATTATGATTTTTATATAGAATACATTTCTAATAATTGGACAAAAAGTTGTTGTGTGATATGAAATAAGTTGGTAATTATTTGACTTTGTTGTGGTTCATTTGCTCGATGTTTCCGCTGAAACATTAGACAGACGCGGTTGCAGCAGTGAAACTCCTAAAATCTCATCAAACTCTGGGAGTGAAGCAGCCTGTTTGGTGAGAAGCTCCAAGGCGACGATATCGGGTTCATCTCCTCCGACAGCGGCTGCATCTGTCCCATAAATCTGTGGAAAAATGCGCCTCGGCCGCGCTCGCTGTGGAAATTGCTGGTGACCTCGGCTGAGCGGAGCTGAGGAGTCGTTCTTATCGGAGCGCTTTAATACCAAATCAGCGGATGCTCAGCAGGAGCGGAAATGTCTTTTTTAGGTGGAGAGTCGCTGCTGGAGTCTTCGCAAATTATCTTCTTAAAGCTTTGCTGCGTCGCTGTCAAACATATGCAAATGAGTCGCCATGCATGCAGGATGTGTCGCAGAGGAAAGCGTGATTATTGGATTGGACTCGCTGTCAGCAGATCTCATTTAGCATTAAAGGATTTGGATTAATAGCAAAAAAAAAAAGGAAGAAGGCTCCAGTGAAGAAGTTAATAAAAAGCAACTTTAGATTTCGTTGGTCTGGTTGTGAAGCAAACAGAGATCTGTCAGAGTTTTATTGGTGTTTTATGTTTTTCTTAAGGTTTTACAGACGCCACCAAGTTCATTCCTGGAGCTAAAAACAAAAAAATAATTATTTATGAATCTCCAGCTGCCCTGATCAGGTTTTCCTCTTCAGGGCTCAAAATGTTGGTGCAGAAAATAGAAACTTGGTCTCATTCCTGTAATTCTTTGCATAAAAAATAAAAAGCAAAACCTTGAGGTAGTTGGAAGAGTGATGGATGGTAGAGCATAGCTGAAAACAACAGAAGCTCTGAAAAGTGTGGCATGCTTTTGTTTTTGCTGAAGGTCCATTTGAAAATCCTTTGTGACATGTTTGAATATCTAGAGTATGACTATAATAATGATTGATTATTCAATTATTAACTAACTACGGTAAACAGACTCCAAAAACCCAGTTTGCTTATAAAATAACTTATTCAAAGCAGTAATTAAGCTGAAATTTTACAAAATATTTAAATATTTATCCAAAACTCCCCAAGTGGCAGTTTTAGCTTCATTAGTTCAAATTCATTAAAGGTATTAATAAAATGTTTATTTTGTTGTTTGAAAGAGGAATTTAATTATTTATTTGTACCTTTTAACATATTTTTAAAATTGAACCTCTTAGAGCTTCAGAGGTTAGTTGGAAATCTGCAGAAAGTGAAAATATTAACTGATTTATTGTCAGTGAAATTGTTGCTCATTCTTTATAAAGCAGCTCAAGTTGAGTCAGATTGGATGGCAAACATATGTAAACATTCATTCTTGCCTCAAATGTGGGTTTGGACTTTGACTAGGACGTCCTAACACCCGGATCTGAAACCCGTATCAGGTTTTAGATTTTTGACTCCATTTATCGTAACTTTATTTCTAGATTTTTATGTGTAAAAAATGAGAACAGCATCTCGGTCTCCATAACAACAGTACTTTATGTTTGTCTGTCACAAAAAAGTAAGATTTTGATGTAAAAGAGATTGGTGACCTTTGACCTTCAAACCCTGAGAATAAAGGGTTGACTTTGTTTTTGGTTTTTAGGTTTATGGCCACAAACGACCTGATGACAGAACTTCAGAAAGACTCGATCAAACTGGACGACGACAGCGAGAGGAAGGTCGGTTCGTACGGATGAAATCCGCTGTGAGCGCTTTAGTTTCTGGACTAATCGATCGATTGATTGTGATCATTGACAGGTGGTAAGAATGATCCTGAAACTGTTGGAAGACAAAAACGGAGAAGTTCAGAACCTGGCTGTCAAATGGTAAAAAAAAAAAAAAAAAAAAAGCATTTGTTTTGAAAGGTTTGTGTTTTAATGGTAACTGTGGGTGCGTTTGATTCGCCAGCCTGGGGCCGCTGGTCAGCAAAGTGAAGGAGTACCAGGTGGAGACGATCGTGGACACGCTGTGCACAAACATGCTGTCAGACAAAGAACAGCTGCGAGACATTTCCTCCATCGGCCTCAAAACCGTGATCGGAGAGTTACCGCCGGCCTCCAGCGGTAAAACATGACGTTAAATTATAATAATCTTCATTTTTCTTTTTTGCCAATAAAATTATATAATTTACTTTAATACGAGTTGTTTATCTGGTCCGTGTTTCAGGCTCTGCTTTAGCTGCCAGTGTTTGTAAGAAGATAACGGGCCGCCTGACGAGCGCCATCGCCAAACAGGAAGACGTGTCGGTGCAGCTGGAGGCGCTGGACATCATGGCGGACATGTTGTGCAGGTACGGAAACACCTGGATGCACCTGGACGCAGCTCAGAGCCGCAGGAACGTAAAGAAACCAGAATCCACCGTGAAGGTTGCTGATGATGTCATCAAAATCAATCATTCAAGTTTATTTGTATATTTCACCAACAAGATGGTTCAGAAAAAAACAAAATAAAGAGTCATGAAAACTAAAAGCTAATTTATTTCAGTAAAGTTAAAATTAAAAAGATTTTCGCTTCAATTTAAAATTAGAAAATTATTTTTTGAGGAAGAAAAGTGACTTTCTGGCTGATGAAACCATGAGGCAGATGGTCATAAGTACAGTAGAGTAAATCTGAAAAGAAGCTGCTGTATGGAAAGTTGAGTGGAAGGAAAAAGTGTGATATTAAAATTCAAACAGGAATGACTGAAGTCAGAGTTTAAACGCCGTAAAGGACGCCGCCGTCTTCCTCCAGAACCAGAGAAAACCTCAGGAACGATTTACTTGGACTAGACTGTTGCTCTGTGCTCCAAACATCCAATTAGGTGTTTCCCAAATTTTGGAAAGTGCTTGATATTCAAATTGCACAGTTTTGTAATAAATGCATTCATCTAATAAAGTCACAAAATATTTTTATTCCTCACCATCTGAAGTTGAATCAGATTAAACTTTTCTGGTTTTCGATCAGTTAAAATTTAAGAAATTATTTTTATTTGCTAAATTCCAGAAAATGTTTTTTTAGAGGTTTATTTGTAGCTTTCTTAGTATATTCAGTTTAAGCATTTAATTTAAGCAGGAAGGTCATTTACCTTAAGAAAATTTGCTTAGATTGCTTCGGTATAATTCATATTTATTATTACTAATTGATCAATAATTTGTTAATCGTCTTATATTTTATACATTAAACAAAATTATTGAAATTGAGGGATTTTTATAAAATTAGTGTTTTGTTTTCTGACTGGTCAGGTGAAAAAGGTGTGAAAGACTTTAAATTGTTATATTTTAGTTAGTTTGTCTCTGCTGTACAATGTAAGACATTAATAACTGTAAATGTTATATCTCATAACAGTGAATTACATTTTTTTTTTAGTTAATTTGTATGGAAAAGTTTGGAAACTTACATTAAAAATGTTTGAATTTTATTGTGGGAAAAGAAAACAAGCCCTGAGATTAATACGCGTTTTGCTCATATCACAGAACATCAACATCCTTTTCATTGTGTCCACATTTTTGTGTTAAAAATATGTTTTTATTTGTCTGATTTTCTGCGTGTTGATTGGCTGTGAGCTGGAATAATCAAAGTGAATAGCAGAAATGTGTCCCTGATGTTGCTTTCAGTGATCAAACCTGTTGTTTTCCAGACAAGGCGGCCTGCTGGTGAATTTCCATCCCTCCATCCTCAGCTGCTTGCTGCCTCAGCTCACTTCCCCCCGGCTGGCGGTCAGAAAGGTGCATTCAGGAACCTCATGTTAAATCCGCTGCCGTGAATCCCTCTTGAGTGCATTTCCTTCCTGTTTTCAGAGGACCATCATGGCTCTGGGCCACCTGGTGATGTCGTGCGGGAACCTGGTCTTCATCGACCTGATCGAGCATCTGCTGACGGAGCTGGGCCGGAACGACAACATGTCCACCACGCGCACCTACATCCAGTGCACGGCGGCCATCAGCCGGCAGGCGGGACACCGCATCGGTGAGACGCAGCCCGAAGAGTCCGGCTGTTCTGACCAGACGCAGAACTGACCTTTGACCTGTCTGTTCAGGGGAGTACCTGGAGAAGATCATCCCTCTGGTGGTGAAGTTCTGCAACGTAGACGACGACGAGCTGAGAGAGTACTGCATCCAGGCCTTCGAGTCCTTCGTCAGGAGGTAGAGCGCGGCGCGGCGGCAGCAGCTCTTCTTCTTCTTCTTCTGTCGGGTTAATTCGTCTCTCTGCAGGTGTCCCAAAGAAGTTTACCCCCACGTTCCAACCATCATCTCTATCTGCCTCCGCTACTTGACCTACGACCCCAACTACAACTTTGACGACGAAGACGAGGACGACAACGCCATGGACGCTGAGCAGAACGATGAAGACTACCAGGGTAACAAATGTTTTTATCGCCGCCGCCATGTTGGAACCAACCTGGAAAAACGGGAGCGGTTTCAATAGAACTGGACCAGACGGCTTAAAAATACAATTTGATTTCTTTTCTAAAAATGAAATTACAAATGAGAGAAAATATTTTCAAAAATTGTCTTTTATTCCGGTCTGAGAGTTGTACGGCTACGGGAGCATATCAGAGGAATTTTCAATAAAAAAGAAAGAGTAAAGGTGCAAATTTCTGCCAAAATTTTGAGATTAATTTCAGAAAATTTCCAGGAAAAAACTGGGAAATTTTTACACTTGAAAAGTCAAAAAATTGCTAGAAAAACAGACATTTATTTTAGAAAAAACTTGGACATTTCTGAGTTTGAAAAGTCGAAAATGTGCTTAAAATCTCACAACTTCATAAATGTTCTAGATTGATCTCAAAGTTTCAAAAGTAGAAACATTTTGTTTTAAATTCTGGAGATTAATTTCAAAATCTGAGATTTTTCCAGGCCAGGCTGGGAGAAGTTTTGAGAAAATCTGGATTTTCGTTTCTGTCGATGCATTCCTTGGGTTTGCAATGAAGTAAATTCTTCGGCCATCTCTGGGTTTTAGTTGAACTTGTTTTTCTCTTCCCTGTCCAGGTAGTGATGATGAATACAGCGACGACGACGACATGAGCTGGAAGGTCCGCAGGGCGGCGGCCAAATGTCTGGACGCCGTCGTTTCCACGCGCCACGAGATGCTGCCGGAGTTCTACCGCTCCGTTTCGCCGGCGCTCGTCTGCCGCTTCAAGGTAACTTGAAGCTGCTCGTTACCCAGCAGGTTGTTGCTAGGCAACCAAAGAGCGAGTTGGTTGGATTCTTTGCGATATCGCGTCTCTGGCCGGACGCGGTGCGTCGCGGTGCCGGGTCCGGTGGTATCCGTCAGCCGTGACGGCCGTCTGCTTCCTGTGTGTTCAGGAGAGAGAGGAGAACGTGAAGGCGGATGTTTTCCACGCCTACCTGTCGCTGCTGAAACAGACCAGGCCGGCTCAGAGCTGGCTGGCCGACCCGGACGCCATGGAGCAGGGCGAGACGCCGCTAACGATGCTGCAGAGTCAGGTGGGAAAAATAAGGCGGACGACTTATTATGCTCGACTTCGTGGGCTGAAATCTCAACAACAGGCTTTGAAGTTTGTCGTTTTAACATGAGAAAATGTGTCAACGGTCAGCATGCCGACTTTTATTATGATAACTTTATTCTGGTGATATTATGACTTTATGACAACTGTTTTCTTCTCTCAGTGCCATGACTTGATTCTTGTCATTAAAATTGGTTTTCTTAGCCTGGCCCTAATCCTCTGTTTGTTTCGATAAACATCCATTTATTTTACCACTAATTAAATATTTTTTAGCTTTTTCAACCCATTTCTTTGCATTTTTCCTCTCTGGTTTTCTGTGATTTCTAACTTGATTTTAAAACCACTTTGGCTGTTGAACTGAGGTCCGAGCAGACGTTTAAAAGTTCAATTTGAGATATTTTGGTGGACAGATGGATATTTTATTGGTAAAGTAACAAGAGAATGTATCAAATTTTATTTATTTGACTTTGAAGCTCTTTGCAAACAACACTGAATCATTCAACATCCACTTCAGTTTTGATTTCTTCATAATTTATAATAAAATCTTTATAAAAAAGTGGTAGTAGTCTAGATTTTGTGCTGTAACTGGACCAAAATGTCTGCAGTGTCGTTTCTGTGCTACAGGGGGCACTGTTGTTCACTTAGTGATGCTGCTGGTTTTTTCTCACCCGTTCCCACGGTGACAGGAAACCATCAGCATCCTGCTCTGTCAAACAGACCGAAGCAGGTGACAGGAAGTTGCTCTCTCTCGCTCTCTGTTCATGTCGTTCGTCCTTTGCAGGTGCCCATGATCGTCAAAGCTCTTCACAAACAGCTGAAGGAGAAAAGCGTGAAAACCCGGCAGTGTTGCTTCAACATGTTGACCGAACTGGTCAACGTCCTCCCAGGAGCGCTGACGCAGCACATCCCAGTTCTAATACCAGGTAATGCGGCGCCACAAAGAAACAGAAACCCTGTAGATTTACAGTGAAATTAAAAAGTATTCACCCGAAACCCAACACCACTGGCAGCAAAAATTGCCATCAGTGTTTGCAACATTATCACTCAGGAGTTTTCAGAATGGAGTTTTTGAGAATAAACTCTTTATTTAAGGTGATGTTTTATCTGGTAAATATGATTTAGTGACTAAGTTCTTCTGGATGAGTCATTGATGAGGTTTTGGGTCATTTTGGGTAATTTGCATATAAAGTCCGGTTCGTTTGGTCCGAATGCTAATCAGACCAAAAAACCAAACGCTGCCCCACTTAAAAACCTCGGTCACTGTTCGGTTGAACTCTGGAATACAAATGCGAACGCCACACGGATTGGAGACTCCTCTAAAAGCAGGAAGTGGACTGCGCCGCTGGGCATTCTGGGAAAATACAACCAAAACAAACTAGCTAATTAGCGCTAGCAGGAGAAATGGCTGGTGGACAAAAAAGAAATTCTACAACCGTTAAAATCAGACGCTGCACCATTTTTGTTTCCGTTTGGTGAAGCAGGAAGTTGCTCTCGGTGTCTTGAGAGGTTTTTGCGTCGTTTCCTTCAGTGGTTCTTGGTGCAGCGCCCCCAGAGGCCAGGAGGGGAACAGGCTCCTCAAAGGGACTCAGTTCAGTGAGAAAGAAAACACCAGCAGCTGAAAATGTAACAATTGTTGCACTTTTGGTTCCAAATCAAACCCTAAATCAATCAGGCCGGGTTAGTAAAATGTAAAAAATCTGTTGGGTTTGGAAATACTTTGCTGTGTTGAAATAATAAAACTGTTCAGATTTAAAATGGATCAAACATGTTTTACTGTTTAATGAAACACGTTGTTAAACCTTTGATGGTTTTATGTCTCAGGTATCATCTTCTCTCTGAACGATAAATCCAGCAGCTCCAACCTGAAGATCGACGCTCTGTCTTGCCTCCACGTCATCATGGTGACGCACCCCGCTCACGCTTTCCACGCCCACGTCCCCGCCCTCGTGCCGCCCGTGGTGGCCTGCGTGGGAGACCCCTTTTACAAGATCACCTCAGAGGCTCTGCTAGTCACCCAGCAGCTCGTCAAGGTGAGATTCAAACCAGCGACTGCAATGGATTTGGCATCTCAGACGGTGTTTATTGATGTGTTTATGGTCTCCAGGTGATCAGACCTCTAGATAACCAATCGGAAGGCTCGGACAGCTTTGACCCCTCCCCCTACATCAACGACCTCTTCACCTGCACGATCAAACGCCTGAAAGCCGCCGACATTGACCAGGAGGTCAAAGAGCGAGCCATTTCCTGTATGGGGCAGATCATCTGTAACCTAGGTAACGCCCACCTGTCAGTCACATGATGTGACATTAGAAAAAAAACTGAAATATAAATAAGACGTGACGCAACATCATCAAATGTTTGATTTTTTGCTCCTGACTGGTCTTGTTGTGCAGGTGACCGTCTGCCCAGCGAGCTTCCAGGAACGCTGCTGATCTTCCTGGAGCGTCTGAAGAACGAGATCACACGGCTGACGACGGTCAAAGGTCAGGTGGCATCAGCTGATTCGCACAGAAGCTAAAAGAAATACTTTTGATAAACGCTCAAACCGAATTGATACACAATATTCCACTCACATCGAACTACATTATGATTATTATTCATTAAGGTAATCACAACATTGTCAAGAAGATATGTCTTATAGATCAGAGTATTTTTTTTTTTCACATTTTGCGCATTTTTGTGCTTCCATTTATGTCTCAACTGCTTCTAAACACAGAATGAGCTTGAAAAACAAATTTGCTTTTTGTGAGTTGATGGTGTGGGCCGTGCAGCGGCGCGCAGCAACCAGCAGGCGTAACGTTGTCGTTTTGTTTGCAGCTCTGACGCTGATCGCCGGCTCTCCGTTGAAAATCGACCTTCGACCCGTTCTTCCCGACGCCGTTCCCATCCTCGCCTCCTTCCTCAGGAAGAACCAGCGGGCCCTGAAGCTCTGCACGCTGGCTGCTCTGGACATCCTGCTCAGAAACTACAGGTAGCTGCCACACCTGTGTGCCCCGCCCACCGCCTTGAGCTCCGCCCACCGCCTTGAGCTCCGCCCACCTGACCGCTTGTTTCTGCCCTGCAGCTCCGCGGTGACGCCCGTCATGGTGGACGCCGTCCTGGCCGAGCTGCCGCCTCTCATCTCGGAGAGCGACATGCACGTGTCTCAGATGGCGCTGAGCTTCCTGTCCACGCTGGCTGTGACCCATCCGTCCTCGCTGGGCCAGCTGGCCGGCGGAAACATCCTGCAGCAGCTCATCGCGCTGGTCCGGTCGCCGCTGCTGCAGGGAGGAGCGCTCGCCGCCATGCTCGACTTCTACCAGGTTCACATTCATGTCTCTCTGTTCTCACCTGGCCGTCAGGTTGCCTGTCAGGTGAGACCGGTACCAAAGTATCGTTCTCACCTGATATGGGGCCAAAGTATTTGTGTTGGCTGTAAGTCAGAATAATGAAAACTGAGTAATAAATCATTAACCAAATGAACTTTTTGCCTGTAACTTAGTGATAATTACAGGTTTATTAACTCTGTTCAGGCTCTGGTCGCCACTAAAACCCCTGGTTTGGGTTACATGGACCTGCTGAGGATGCTGACGGGTCCAGTGTACAGTCAGAGCGCCGCCCTGCCTCACAAACAGGCGTACTGCTCCATCGCTAAATGCGTGGCGGCTCTGACCAGAGCCTGCCCCAACGAGGGCCCAGCTGTGGTGGGGCAGTTCATCCAGGTGAGACGATAAAGTTCACCTAAAGGAAGTTTAGATTATTCCATGTTCTGCTTGTGAAATCCGATTTGGTCTTTTGGATTGCCAGGATGTGAAGAACAGTCGCTCCACAGACTCCATCAGGTTGCTCGCTCTGCTCTCATTGGGCGAGGTGGGACACCATGTGGACCTCAGCAGCCAACCAGAACTCAAGACCGTCATCCTGGACGCGTTCTCTTCCTCCAGTGAAGAGGTAAACACAACCAGTTTCCTGCTGCTGCTTACAAGCAAATTTAGCTGGACGATTAACAGTCCCACAATTTATCACAATACATGATAATATTGTTTTGAGACTATTTTCAAGTAACGTAATGATAATAATGCAAAAACACCTGATTTTATGTTTTGTGTTGGACTTCCTAATAATGTTATTTTATTATTGTTAAAAAAAAAACAGTAGCCCTAATTTAGCCCAAATAAACAAAGATGGCCGCCCACATTTCCCTGAAATTATATTTATCGCCCAACCAAACTTGTAATATTTGAGTGTGTGAAGTGCCTTGACCTCTGACCTGGGCCTGCTGTGTCTCAGGTGAAGTCTGCGGCGTCGTACGCGCTCGGCAGCATCGCGGTGGGGAATCTTCCGGAGTATCTGCCCTTCGTCCTGCAGGAGATCTCCTCCTCCAAGCGGCAGTACCTGCTGCTGCACTCGCTCAAAGAAATCATCAGTAAGAAACAGCGTCCGCTAATGCTGCGTATGGCAGGCCGGTTTATCATAAAATCACATTCACCACAGATCTGATGCTGGTTTATCGCTAGTCGTGTTTGTAAATTAACACATCTCTCCAGATTGTTCAGTCACATTCCACGGGCACAACCTCGTTACTTAGTAACCTCAGCAGAGATTCACTCGTTACCTAGCAACCCAAACTGAGTTCCAGAACATTTGTTCAGTTGGTTTTACTGCTGTACAATGGCCGCTGGAAAAGACAAGTGTTTTGTTGTTGACTTACAGAAACAACTTGCTGCATTCTTGTTGGTTGTGCAGGAGGCTCCACTTCTGCTTTACAAATCTGCATTCTATGATGTTAGAAAGGCCTGTAGTAGTGTGTGTGTGTGTGTGTGTGTGCGCGTGTGTGTGTGTGATTGGTTTTAACGTGTGTGTGTGTCCAGGTTCGGCGTCCGTGTCGGGCCTGAAGCCCTACGTGGAGTCGGTTTGGTCTCTGCTGCTCAAACACTGCGAGTGTCAGGAGGAGGGCACCAGGAACGTTGTGGCCGAATGTTTGGGCAAACTGACGCTGATCGACCCGGAAACTCTGCTGCCCCGCCTCAAGGGATACCTGCTGTCAGGTCAGCAGAACTAAAATCACCAGATAACCAACACCAGCAGCGTTAGAGTGAGACGTCTGTCCGGTTCTGTCGGTAGGCTCATCGTATGCCAGGAGCTCCGTGGTAACGGCGGTAAAGTTCACCATCTCTGATCAGCCGCAGCCGATCGACCCGCTGCTCAAGAACTGCATAGGTAATTCCAGTTTTTATCCTAAATATGTGGGATTTTTATTCTCTTGGTAAGTAGATTTTGTGTGTTAACCCTGCAATACATTTTCATTTTCTTACTTTATAAAGAATGTAATTGTTTATTTTTTTATTTTTAATGTATTTTTAATCTTTTAGCTTATATGATTACATGGAAAATCTGCATAATGTGCTAAAGTATTTATCCGATTAATCAGATTAATAATTACTAAAATAATTAGTTGCAACCCTAAACTCAACATTTCTTTATGTTTCAGCCATTTTCTCATGAAGTATTATTTCAGACCTGAACTTTAAAGAAGCTCCAGTCTTTTCATAAATACATTATTTTATGGGACTTTTTGCACCTTTACCTTGGAAACTGGTCAAGCCGCCATTTTGAAACACTTTCTCACCGTTTTCATTTCAGTGGTCGTCTTGAGACGTTGAACTGAATATTTTCAACAGAAGGTTAAGAGTCTGATTCCTCATTGGTTGCTTTTTCTCCCAGGTGATTTCCTGAAGACGCTGGAAGACCCGGACCTGAACGTGCGCCGCGTTGCCTTGGTAACCTTTAACTCCGCTGCCCACAACAAACCCAGCCTGATCCGAGAACTGCTGGACTCAGTTTTACCGCATCTTTACAACGAGACCAAAGTGAGGAAGGAGCTGATCCGAGAGGTGAGGAGAGCCGGCGCCGGGCGGAGACCTGCAGGTGGGCGTGGCCCAGGTGGTGACCGACTGTTGGCTGTGCGCAGGTGGAGATGGGTCCCTTCAAACACACGGTGGACGACGGGCTGGACCTGAGGAAGGCTGCGTTCGAGTGCATGTATACTCTGCTGGACAGCTGCTTGGACCGGCTGGACATCTTCACCTTCCTGAACCACGTCGAGGACGGGCTGAAGGACCACTACGACATCAAGGTCGGTTTCGACCCGAAACCACCCCTGTCCGGGTTCAGTTATTAAATGGTTCCTAGTCTGTTTTTATTATTGCCCTCATTAACCAGTGTAATGGGTTTATGTTTTTTCTTATGTGGATCCAGTAACTGATGGTTAAATTCTCGTTGGTTCTGGTAGATGCTGACCTTCCTGATGCTGGCTAGATTGTCGTCACTTTGTCCCAGTGCTGTGCTGCAGAGACTGGACAGACTGGTGGAGCCGCTGAGAGCCACCTGCACCACAAAGGTACAGCGACAAACACCTGGTTTCTTCTCAAGTTGAGCTTCTTCCATCCTGTCTGCAGTCGACGCCACATTGATTCTTGGATTTGATTCAGTTGAGATGTTTTGGACCAGAGGCAAATTTTAATTCATTAAATTAAAAATGCAAACATTTGTTCACTCTGATTTTTGTTGTTGTTTTTCTTTTACTTTCTCAACAACAAAACAAAATTTTATGAAATATATGTTTAACTGGTCACCAGTTGTTTTCTGTTTTGGTGGCCAAATTTTTACCACTTTTAGTCAAAGGTCCAAATAATAATTTCAAGAGCCACAAATGGCCCCTGCGCCACACTTTGGACATCCCTGATTTGGACTTTATTCAACTTAAGCATAAAATAATTAAGCGTATTTTCAACAGGAATGGATTAAAGTGTTTATGACTATTTATTGAACTTTCACAGTGGAGAATTTTAGCTAACTACATTAATAAACAATTACTTTCCAGGTAAATTTAAATGTTTTGGACTGTCTGCGACATTATCAGAAATTGAATTTGTCTGTGTGTAGTAAATTAAATTTACTACACAATTAAATTTACTACACACAGATGAGATGAGCTGCCGCCTACCAGCAGAATAAAAATGGCGTCTCTCGGCAGGTCAAGGCAAACTCGGTGAAACAGGAGTTTGAGAAGCAGGACGAGCTGAAGCGGTCGGCGATGCGAGCCGTCGTCGCGCTGCTGACGATCCCAGAGGCCGAGAAGTCGCCGCTGATGTCAGAGTTCCAGTCCCAGATCTCATCCAATCAGGAGCTAGCGGCCATCTTTGACTCCATCCAGAGAGACTCCAGCTCCGCCAACATGGAGTCCATGGACACCAGCTAAACACGCGGACAGAACAAATTAACACGATGCACCATCCCGCTGCTGGAGCGCTAACCCCGCAGCATGTTTCCATACCAACATTACACACACACACACACACACACACACACACACACACAAAGTTGTAGTGATACACCCTCTCCTAGCGATCGATTGTTTCCATGATGCATTGCACTGATTTTTGCGTTTGGAAAAAAGGACGGAGACTGACAGATGCCTCACACGGACAAAATACAAAGATTGAAAAAATGAAATCTAGAAAAAAAATTTGGAAGCTCCTCCCATGAGTCGAAATGATTGGCTGATCTCCCTGTGCATCGTTTTTTTTTCTTTTCTCTTTTCTACATAATTCCAGAACGTTCTGCAGGTACTGTAACCTGATTGGCCGCTGCTGAGTGACTGACAGTTGGCGTGTTATTGAATGGACCAATAGGAGAAAAATATACGAGAAACAGCCTTTTCTGCCTCAGGCTGTGGCGACCAATGGGAGAAAGGCCCGCCCTAATCCTTGCAAATGATTTAGGCAACCAATAGGAGGGGGAGAGAACTGATGGGCGGGGCTTTACTGTTTGTGGACCAATCAGCTTCTCCGTTGTTCTGCTGATTAAGTAGATGTGCCCTTGACTTCTTCAATCCAAGGAGGGAAGGAAGCAAGAAAGAGGAGAGATGACAGGACCAGGTTACTTCTGACCGGACCAGGTTACTTCTGACCAGACCCGACTGGACCACGCTGGCTGTTGCCATGGTTACATAGAATAAAACAAAGTATCGATTTTCTGTTGGCTGTTCTGGGAGTTCAGCTGCCTTGATCCGGTTCCGGCCGGTTCGGTCTGGTAAGCTGTGGTTGGATTTTGGTTCTACTGAGTCTTGCTTATTTTAGTCTGGCCTAGACCGGTTTAATCCGGTTTGGTCTGGTCAGGACAATCCACTGTTGTTTATCACCCGAGAAAAATAAAAAAAGGTCCATTTCTGCCTGCCTACGTACTCCGACTGCTTTATTTGTGTTTGAATCCGATTCTATGAAAAACTCGCGTTAATGAGCCACAATAAAACGCTGGTGGCTGCATCACATATAGGAAAAAGGAGCCTAAGAAATCTTATTTGGCCTTTTTATTTTGTTTGGCAATAATCCGTCACTAAATACATTGAATACGTAGCCACAATGCTACATGCTGTGCTAATAGCTGATGTGCTAAAAAGCTAATTTATTTTCCTTAACGCAAATATAAATAAATGCCTTTAGTTCAGTTGTAAAAATTGCTGATACCCAAAGTAAAATTTTCTTCAATAAATTATTTGATTATTATAGAAACTTAATTCAAAAAGCGTGTAGCTCGTAACGTTTTGACCAAAAATATTGCATGTGTATTTCATGAAAATGCATTTTTATGACTCTACATTTTAAAACATTGTTCAAAACTTGGATATAAAGTGTTTTCTAGATAATTATTGAACTTAAAATGCATATTTTGAGTTGTGTACAACATTAACAGTTCTGCGATCTAATTCTGCTTTAGGGAGAAAATAATGTCTTCAAACAGGATTTATTTCTGACCTGAGGTGAACATCAAGGGAGAAGATGTTGGGAAATATTTTCATGTTGAAACTGGAAGTCATCCTGCTTCACCGTGGTGAGGAAATCCCAGCGTGTGTCAGCATGAGCTGCTAAATTAGATCATTTTCTTCGTTTTTGTTTTGTTTTTGTGATGTTTCCACTGACCTGCTAGTCACAAACAGGATTCAGTCAAATCTAAAACTGATCCTGGAAACTCTTTACAAAGTTGAGAAATTAATAGGGTGTTCAAAGTAGGGTCAGGGGGCCGATGGCAGCCACCAGAATTACTTGGCACAAAACTACAACTTTTAAATTAAAAAATACTCTTTTCTGTAGAACAATACTAAACAAATAAAACTAGGATTAGACTGAAATATGTCATTGTCATCCACAAAGCAATGAACATTCTGTAACAGTGAGCCAAGATTAGAGCCCTGAGGAATTCCGGTACAAAAATATTTGATGGCTGTTTTTTCAGAAGAAAACTAAATTTTGGAGTTTCAAAGGTAAAATTTAAGAACCCAAAATACACAAAGTAATCATTTCCAAGCTTTTTGGTTTTCTTCATTCTCCACATCTGTCCATTAATACTCTAAAATAAACCTCTAACTTTAGAGGTTTACATCCAGAACACCTTTTTCTTCCTTTTTCTTGAGAACAGTTTCCAGTTTTCTTCAATTGGGCCTGAAATGTAACAATTTCGCAAAGAAAACAATCCTCTCCCTATAAAAAAAAATCTGATAATTTCTTTAGTTAAAATACATAATGCTGTGTTTATTGTTGAGTAGATAAAAAATAACCTTGGTGATTTTTATTTTTTATTCTGGACACCCGTATTGTAAAGTTTCTGCTCTGTTTCCACAGCAGAGGGAGCCAAAGTTCACTTCACTGCTGAGTTTAATTTGAGATATTTCCTGAGAATAAAACTCAGCTTCTTACCTGGCCAGTGTTCACCTGAAGATGCATTTTCCATCAGATAACTTGATTCTCGTTCGGCTGCTTCCGCCTTTGATTGGCTGCTTAAATGAGGCAGAAACTCGTTAGAGTAAACAAACTCAGTGATGCTCATTCATCTGGTCTCTTAGCAACATGTGAATATCGGCGAGCCTGGAGCCGGATCATTGACATGCTGATGATTTTACCTCTTTGAAGCTGGGTAATTTATTCTGCTCTGATGGGCCGCCTGTAGAAAAGGTGAGAGCTGTGTGGGAGGGAGCAGAATAATTTCATTTGGGGGAAAAAACAAGATAAAAATGACCAAGTGTCACAATTTAATAGCAAGGAGATGAAATCTCTTTTGTTGCGTCCAGGTTGTTTATTTTTTTGTAGTTTTGGGTGAAAATGAGCAAAGTTTGCATGAAGCAAACAAACAGACTTAGAGGAAGTGTGTGTCAGTGAAAGGGAAGCTGGTTGGGTGGAGGACCGCTCTATTCTCGGTGACTCCTTCCTGTTTGGGTGTGGCTTCACAGCAGAAAACGCCTCGTCCTGCGGGGCTTCGGCTGGCTGGACATCCTGCAGATATGCTGGCTTTTTGAAGATCAGTTTCAGTAACTGAGAAGCATGTGGGGCCATCGCGGCGTTAGCATCACTGCTACACTGTGACACCCACCCAGATCGCCACGTCATTTTCAGTTCTTTTTGTTGTCAGCTTGACAAACTGCAAACAGGAAGGACAAATACTTCACAGTTCCTGCCCACTCACCATCTCAAAATGGAGAGAAAAAATAGATACTTCAATAAAACACAATTTTTAACTGCTGTAACTGTTAAGAGAAATAATGGATTGCATTATTTTGTTGTGTTAATAAGCTTTAATTACAGCTTATGTCAAAACAGTTCAGATTTTCAATTGAATTTATCTTCCATATATGTTCTTATGTGTTGAGTGAAAGATCCATGATCAGAATCACAATTAAGACTTGAACTAAATAAGACAAGAATCAGACTGAAATGTTATCGTGTCATCCACAAAGCAATGGATAAGAAAGTGAGCCGAGAGTCGGGCCCTGAGGAACTCCAGTACATTAAATTGCTGGACCTGAATATTAGATAGATATTTTTTCTGAGTAAATCGTAGCATTTTGAAGTTTTAAAGTTACAGTGAAGCAATAAAGTTGGAGAACCAGCAACCAAGAGAGCAAACAACTCTGGTGTTTCTCTGCTTTACCTCAATTGTTAGTTTGGGAAAAGCCAAACCAGAGTTTTCTGCTGTTTACCATAATTAACCTGTTTATGTTACGCTGTAGATTCTGTGTTGCTCCACTGTGTAATCCTCAGGTTCATCAAAGTGTACTCTGATGCAACTCACACAGCAGCAACAATGTTTGCCAATGTTTATTTTGATTATGTTTTCTTCCTGTAAGACCTGGCAGGAAATACTCTCCCAGGACAAAAAGGAGCCTGCATTGACATCTTGGAATATCCCTGTGTCATCAGTGAAGAAACAATCCATTTATGAAATAAATAAGGTCGTTTAGCACTTTCAGGTAGTCTGCTGACCTCATAATGTTGTTGAACTTTAACCTGACCAACTGCAGAAACCTCAGGTCACAGAGTTGACCCCACAGGCAGCTACAGTATCAGCATTTCTTCTAACCCCGATGTGCCGATCAGCGTGGAAGAGGGTCAATCTGGACCACATGACCTTTGACCAGGCTTTCCTGCAAACTGAAGCCATTTTATACACTCAGCATCACTGATTGGTGGCTTTCTTGTGGCTAAACTAACATCTTTTCCATGACTTCAGAGTATTTTGGTTAGGAAAAGCATTTCTGTTTTGGATTTTTAAACATTAGTTGTGTTCGTCTAATATTTGAAATTAAACTGAAACAGAATAAAAGTAATTTATGCTCCAGGAAGCGGGAAGCAGCTGTAAAAGATTGAAAAAAGATGTTAAATGACAGAATTAGAGCAAAACCGGAAATGAGACTTTCTGCCTTCAAAATAAAAGTGTTACCGAAACAATAAAAACCAAGATGGCCAGAATAACTTAATCTATTGCTGTTACATATAAAAGTAAGTCATATCATTTTAAAGCAAGATGCTAAGAATTTCCTGTTTTAGTTTTATAAATGTATTTTAAATTATAAAACTAACAACAAAAAAACTACATTGTCATCCAAGCTAATTTCTGAAATGAAATGAAACAATGAAACAATGAAACAACAGAAGTTTCTGGAATATAACCAGTTTTTGTTACATGATAAAGTGAAATGATTATATAACATTTTAAACAGTTTTACTTTCATTTTATCTTATTAATTATGTTTCCAATGAATGAATATATATTAATTTAGTCAAAAAGACAAGTTTGTGGGTTGAAACTATTTAGTTTGGGTTTTATTGCTATGAAGTAATAATGCCGGTATTTTATCTACCAAGCAGTCTATTGATTTTTTTAAAAAAATCTAAATATGTCAAAAAAATACAATTGACTGATCGGTTGATTGAAATTAAACTATTCTTGTATAATTTCAATATAAAGTTTATCTTTCTAAATGACTTTCTGAAGACATCACCTGTCCATCACAAATTGAATATTCAAAGCAGTTGAATTTAAATAAGCTCAAAATTAATTTTCTTGGTATTTTACTGCTAGTTTTATTGTCACTTTTTTCAATCAAAGTTAATTTTATTTATTTTATCTTGTATCTACCTCTCTTGGTGTGAAGTACGTTGTTGTGAATGTGCTATATAAACAAATTTTTGTTGTTTGGAGGACATGTTTTTCTCCCTGGAACATGTTTTGGTTCGTTGATGGTTTTATTTTGAAAAGTTTTTCCGGAAGCTGTCACGTTTACAGCGTCCAGCTTGACGTCAGCGCGCAGGAGCGGCAGGAGGGAGCGGCTCTGGTCGAGAGAGCTTCACAGAGAGCGGGAGAGAGAGCGACGCGCAGCACAGCGGACGGGTGGATGACTGTAAGTACTGTCGCTTCTGATTTCCTCCTTTTTCTCCCCTTTCTTCTGATTTCATCCTCATTTATTGGATGGAGGCTAACCTCCGGTCGTAGGAGGGCTGGTTTAGACGGACAGGAGCGGTCAGGGAGGTGGACAGGCCGGTGCCGAGGCGAACCGAGCTGGGCTGGGTTTGCGGAAGCGACCGACCGGCGGACAGACCGACGGACAGCTAACGGATTTTAGGCAGCTGGGAAGCATCAGGGCGGCTGTCTCCCCGGTTCCGACTCTGTATCCGATCGCCAGCAGAATGTTGAGGCTCTAGCTTACACTTTGCATCAGGTTCTCCAGGGGAGCGGGGCCTGCCGCATGCGCAGCCCGGGCAGGGAGCGCTGTGGGGCGGCCGCCGCACGGAGGAACCCCCGCTGCTCCGCTGGAGGATAAAGAAAGGAAGTGAAGTGAGACTGAGTGGAGGAGTTCAGAGGATCCTGTCTGCCTCACACTGGGGCTGTTATTTCCACACAAAGCTCGGGTTTATTCCCTTGCTTGCTGTAATGTCAGCAGCAAACAGAGGAGTATTGACAGGCCCCACCTAGTTCTGCTGGACTCAGGATCTGTGCGGTTCGGTCCAACTTCAGTCCAGCAGATTAACCTGCAGTCAGGAAAAAGGCAGGCTGGCTAATGAAGCTGCATGGTGCTGACATGAAACAATAGGTTCTGATAAAGTTCTGTTTAATCAGCGGCACTTTCACCAACTGGGCCTGTTGTGTCACATATAAACAAACTGCAGATGCTGGTGTCAGAACCAACAAACAGCACAAATAAAGTCTGGCACCAACATGTGTGGGCATGCAGGCGAAGGACGAACTCAGAGTCTTTCATATCGATATAACGGCATCTTAAATCCAATTTAATCTGAAATTATAATAAAATTAACAAATAATCAAATCTGAGGGAGTAAAAATACAAAATTCTGCTGTAATTTATGTCTTTCAATAATATTTACAGAAAATAATCCCAATAAATCCGGAATTTATTTTAAATGTTAAGCAAAAGTATTCATGATGAAGTTTGCTTTTATTTATTTTAGCAAAAATAAAAATGTTTCGTATTTTGAAAATGTTTCGGAACACAGTTCAAATGTCAAAGTTGGGTTAAAATAGAAAATAAAGAGGAAATTGTTGACTAAAAACATGAACTTGTCACAGCTGAGCAAGAAAACGAGGTTCTTTCAGTTTCTTTGCTGCAGTTTGAAACTAAACATTTGATAAATTAGTGAAGTTAAACTTTCTGAGCTGCAGAGAAGCAGAAGTTGAACAGTTTCCACCAGTCCAGGCCTGACTGGGCAAATTGGTTTTCTGTTGCTTTAATTACAACTGAAACACTTTACAGATTGATATACGATCCATATTTGCTTCAAATTACCCAGGAATCAAACAGAAATACATTATCTTGACAGATTTGGGTGATTCTCACACAAAGTGGAACCAAACGGTTTTAAAAAGTTATTTATAGCGAGAATAAAAACGTACATGGTTCTCCATTAAACCCGGTTTAATAGAGAACCATTAAACCATTCAGCTGCTGTTTTATCTGTTTTATCCTTCTAGCACTGAGATTAATATTACTGATCATACTGGATTGAAATAATTGATCTTTTTATAAATTTCATTTTAACACCTGAATGCAGAAATGAACAGACATCTTCAGATCTCAGTTTTGGTTTTGTTAGAGATATTTTAATAAAATATCCATCAGGAATCACCCAAATCTTTAAATATATAACTGATGAGTCAAAGTCATTCTTTAATCAACTTATTTAATTGTTTTTCAGCTTTCAGAGATTTAAAATTGATCGTTTTTCTGAGACTGCAGTTGTTTGTGGAGCAAAGAAAAATAAAAACTGTTAATTTGTGAAGAGAAATCTGATGGATTTATTTTGAACAAAGAAATTACAGGATTATCCCCATCTGGATTATATTTATTATATAATTTACTATGTTATTAAACTCAAAGTTCTGCTGCTGTTTGATTTTGGTGGAAATTCTCAGTTTTGATGACTTAAAAGGAAAATCAGATATTTCATTACGTTGAGGGAAAACTGAATGATTCTGATATTCAGTCTCTATTTGGTTTTCTTTTTAACTAAATTTAAATCATTACTTCATTTTTTAGCCTTTTTATTAAACAAAAGTAAAATGTCATTTCTATTGATGCTAATCTAAAACAAATATATTTACCTGTGTGAATATTTGCTTTTCTTTCAATTTATTGCTGTAATTTCTTCTACTACCGTCTATATTTTTGGGAGAAAACTGCATAAATTAAACATTTATATTCAAACGTATGATGAGTAACAGCAGCTGGTGTTTCGGACTCGACTGAAAACTTAATTTAGGCTTTTGATTGGATTTGAATCATAATTTAAATAGCAGTAAAAGTCAACCTCGCGCCTCATTTAAGCTTCCTGATGAGTTTATTGTTATTTGACGGTAAAATTAGGCGTTTGGAAGCTTATCTCTGATCTTTAACTCGCCTCCTGTTGTGTCATGTTCAAGCTTTCGTGCTTTAGTGGTGATCTTCAGGGAAACTTCAGATTCCTGAGTCCTGACTCGTCGAGGCTTGTAGCTTCGACGTGCGGCGCGTCATCGAGAAACAAGCCCTTTTTACAGAGCCGGAGGCAATAAAATCTGCCTCTGCTGATGCATTCAGGCGCAGTCCGAACGTTGAAACTCAGAGACATGGATGTCTAGTTCGGGCTTGTGCGCTGAGATTCTTGTAACGCTCAGCACATGGCGAAATCTGCTGACTGCTTTCCGTTTTTTCTCTTTTTAATGATTTTGTTTTTCCTTACGAACTCCTGAACGTTTCCACAAAGAAACATCTTCAGGAACAAACCAGGATTAAAATCGGTTCCTGCTTCGTTCATTGGGAAAATGTTGCAGCCAGAAATGCAGGAATAACTCTAGAAACGCAACTAACGATTCTTTTGATGATTAAACGGATATAAATTGGCATTTTCTGCTGAGTATTAATTTACGCAACATCAGAAATCCATTAAAGGATCCAAATAAACGATTGTTTCTTATTCAAGTAAGAAAATAAACATTTTATGGCTGAAAATGATAGAATTCAAACCAGGTGAAGCTAAAACATACTGAAAGACAAAAAAGGTTTTTATTTTAAATGTAAATATACTTTATGCAGCTTTGGTTGTTTTTTCATTACAATTATTGACATTTTTTGTTTTAATTCAACATTTTCAAACTTTTACAAATTGCTCTCATTTTAGGGTTTGGAAAATTTGGTTTCTAGATTAAAAATCCAGATTAAATCTCCAAAGTTTAACTTTGTAACAGTGGAGAAGATTGCAGTTCAGCCTTCGCACCACTAGGTGTCACTTTATCCACTAATATCGACCTTTAAAGATATAAAAACATTTTAAATCGTCTGTTTTTCTCTGATTTTCAGCTGGTAATGAATTTAAACATTAGAGCCACTCAAACAAGGTTTAAACAGGATGTTGTTGCTATGCAACAGTGCAGGAGTTTCTTGGTAATTTGAGAATGTTTTCGAACGGTTGCCATATGAAGATATGAGTAGCAAACAGCTAAGTATCACTTCACAGCTGGACTCTGTTGGGTTTTTAAAATAACCTTACAAGAGTTAGATTTAAGTTTAGGAGCGATCTAGTCAAAGTTCAGAGTTAATTTCACTCCACAGCGGTGAAAATTACTGCTAAATGTAAAGAAAATGAGAGAAAATGGTGGATTTCTGAGTTTATTTATCATAAGAGAGAAAAATCAGATTTTTTTTTCTTCGTTTGATCCGTTTGTCTCTTAGATGTTTGGGATGAAATCTCTGTTTTACTGCTTTAGACATGGTTACCTCATCGCCATGGCAACCTCAGCGGCCCTCATTAGCTGATTGTGAGAGTTTGCCTGTGCTTGTGAGGACGCGGTGGCCGTTTCTTATTTTAGATCTAAGATTGTGTAAAGCTGAGCACTTAAAAGGCGGCAGGTGCTCAGTTTGTTTTCAGTTCATTTTCACATTTATTTTCAAAAGCAGCAGAAATAAAGACAGTATTAATGCCAGGTGACCAGTTCCTCTCGGTTCCTGCATCTTTTCTGAACTTTCTGTCTAAATTCAGCCAAATAAAATTCAACCAGAGTATTATGGGCTGTCAGAATGATCTGCACTGCATGTTTTCAGTGAATCTCATCCTCCTGTTGTTAATCTTCCTCATATCTTCTGTTAAAACAGCCGATCTTAGTACTGTTGTAGTGATTAATGTTGGAAACACACTGTTTTAATAACAGATTTACTTATGCTTACACAATTTACAAGTTTAAATCTTTATAACTTACCTGTAAACATGCTAAAAATATATATTTTTTAAGTATTTAAAGTTGAGTTGTTAACAGCCGACCTCAGCTCTGAGAAAAGATTAAATATCCTACACAACAAGCTCTTTAAAATGTTACTTTAGTAAATATAAATCCTCGAATTCAACTACTAGCATCAAAATTAAAATGATAAATTAATGTTACAGAATGTTAAATAGATTTAGTTTTCAATTGAAAGAAATTAGATGCTTTTGTTTTAAAGTTTACAGTGAAACTATGAAGAATCAGAAACCGTTCATTTTAATTCTAACATAGCTTTTAAAAATATCACATTTAATATTTATTTCATGTTTGTGGATTCAGAGTTTTTTAAAGAATAGTCCAGATTTAGTTGTTCTAATTAAATAAAAGCATATAAAGGTTCAAAACATTTTAAACTACATTAAAACTTTTCATCTGTTTGACTCTAAAGTTCTGCCTGCGTTGCCGTGACGACGCTGGCGCCTGGCATGCCTGCCGCATAGCAACCGTAACCAGGAAGGGGAGAATTCCGCCAGCTGTGTGATCACATGACCTGAAGCTGACCTGTCCTGAGTTTACCTGAGGGCTTAGCTGCAGGTGGTGTGAGCTGCGCTCTGATTGGCCGCTCTAACAGTCCCCTCTCTCTCTCTCTCTCTCTCTCTCTGTCTCTCTCTCTCTCTCTCTCTCTCTCTCTCTCGCTCGCCCAGCAGACAGACAGTCAGGATGCGTGAATATAAACTGGTTGTTTTAGGATCAGGAGGCGTCGGGAAGTCAGCGCTGGTAAGTCCTGCAAACCAAAACACACATTTAAATCAACATTTCATCTTTTAAATGTCTGTAACAAATGTCAAGACATTGTTATGGACATCTGAGTAAAATAAAACTTGGGTGATGTGGCTTGAAAATAAAATATTTTAAAATTTTACTACTTGTTTTTGCTTGTTGTCTTTTTCACCTTCTACAAGAATTTCTGTTAAATTACAGAAAATAGTCATAATATTAGACAATAATGAAATTACGACAGAAACTTTGTTTTAATGAGAGAAAAGTAAAAATCTGACATGACCAACTCTGTCCTGATACCACTGATACGTTTATGCTAATGAGTTGAAAGAAAGATTATTTACTTGTCTTGAGTATTTAATATTTTTGTTAAACTTATACCAAAGTATAACTTCACAAGATCCTCAACAAATCTAATTTTATTTTAATGTCGCAATTCCTGTAAAATTAAGATTTTATTATCCTGATGTAATTAGTTTGTTTTTATAATGACAATAATAGTAAATTATTATCCTAGCTTGAATACTCCATGGTCGAGTTGACGTGTAAATAAATGGAAGCTGTAAAACAAGATGGCCGCCCTGGCTGGCATCGCTTTGGTGATTAAAAAAAAAAATCCCAATTTTCCAAAAACCAAATTCACCTTAGAAATGATGGGTTTTAACCCAGTAGAAGCTTCTGGTTTATTATTTACTTAAATTATTTTCAGTTGACAAAGATTGAAGAGTAAATGGTCTAAATGACATAAAAAGCTTTTTATTGTTTAGAAATTCAGATTTCATGTTTTAATAAAAGAACCAACTGTTAACCAGACCTGGAAAATGTAAACATTTAGAAATCAGTAAAACTGGTTTCCATCCTGGTGAAGCTGCTCTTCATCGCCTCCTCTTCCTCTCTGTGCAGACGGTCCAGTTTGTTCAGGGAATCTTTGTGGAGAAATACGACCCGACGATAGAAGACTCGTACAGGAAGGTAGGAGCGCCGGAGCGTTTCTGATTGGCTGAGAGCAGAAACCGATATTATGGGATGTCCTGAGGCAGACTCCTCTCCAAAACATTAGATGTAGAAATGTCACCTTATTAATTATTTAATCAACGTGTGAAAATCAGAGACTAAACAAAATTTAAATACTAAATATCTGAATTTGAAATAGTTTATTTATTTTACTTAAGAATAAATCTATTACTGTTTACACATTTTTTATCATATTTCTAATTCTTTACTATTTTTGATCAGTACTTAGAATATTGTTGAGTTTTGACTTCCTGTCCCTGCAGCAAGTGGAGGTGGACGGGCAGCAGTGCATGCTGGAGATCCTGGACACGGCTGGAACAGTAAGAGCCGGTCAGAGGTCAGAGGTCAGCCGTGCGTTTGAGCGTCTCCTCACCTCCGCCGGTGTTTCCACAGGAGCAGTTCACGGCCATGAGGGACCTGTACATGAAGAACGGCCAGGGCTTCGCTCTGGTTTACTCCATCACTGCGCAGTCGACCTTCAACGACCTGCAGGACCTGAGAGAGCAGATCCTGAGAGTGAAGGACACCGAGGACGTACGACACACACACACACACACGCACACGCACACGCACACACACACGAACCAGGATGGGCATAAATATTCAGCTGTCAGGAAGTACTAAAGTATTCCTGAAATAAAAACAAAACTACTTCCTGTGAAATATTGAAAGCTTCGGCTACAAATGTCAAATTATAATCCATTTATAAATAATTAATGGACGATTTAGGAAAGATGGTGAGAAACAAAATTTAATTTCAGTCTTAAAAGTCTGAATTATGCAGCTTTAATTTTTAAACTCTGTAAAAACCAGTTTTAAAGGTTAGATGTGAAAGAAAAGACGTTAAAAATGGCTGACCTTTCGCTGTGCTGCCCCCTGCTGGTCACAGTTTTCCCTCTTCCTGTTTCCTTTCACCTGTAAATGATTTAAAGGATTTTGTTTGGGATAATTCACATGGAGAGTCTTTGATTAAAACATTTAAATTTGAATTTTAAATGTTACATTTGCTGTCTGTATTCCATTTCGTCAGATTACTTGAAACCAAAAGGAAAAGGTCAGGAGGAGGTTGTTAAAAATAAGTTGATTTAAGCGGCTCTGCTGCGATGCTGCAGGTTCCCATGATCCTGGTGGGGAACAAATGCGACCTGGAGGTGGAGCGCGTCGTGGCCAAAGAGTCGGGCGTCGGCCTCGCCCGCCAGTGGAACTCCTGCGCCTTCCTGGAAACGTCGGCCAAGAGCAAGATAAACGTCAACGAGGTGAGCGCACCTGAACCACAAAACAAACGACGCCTTCGCCCTCCACAAACCGACGATGCCACGTTTGTTTCCGCAGATCTTCTACGACCTCGTCCGGCAGATCAACAGGAAGACTCCCATTCAAGGAAATCCTCGCAAAAAGCCCGTCTGCCAACTTCTCTAATGACAGGTGAGTCCGAAACGCTTTTCCACGTCGAAATGTTTCAGAACAAACAGCTTGTAGAGCCAGTCAACGGGGAAAAAGCCGTTTTCATTTATTAACCCGGCAGGAAGTCGATTTGCCTCTCAGCGTCTTCAATTTTCTAAATGTCCTAGTTAAAACCCCCCATGGTTTAAACTTCGCAGCTCCTCGTTTACAGGATAATTGAATTAAAATGGCAAAGACAATAAACAAAGACAAAGCCTAGGAGTTTGTTTCGCCTGGTTTAAAATATTTTGACATTAAGTATGTAATATTTAACTGTATTTGCAAATTTCAGCTAAAATATTTGTTGGTACCTATAAATAAATACTTTTAATGAACATTTCTACCCTATTCAGAATCATTTTTGTGAACTTTGTTGGCCTTTTAACAATGGAAGTTATTTGATTTTCTATTTATTTCAGAAACGATTAATTTGTATTGGTCACAATTAGTCAATTATTCAAATAATCAACTAATTAATTAAACATTCACTGGAGCATACAGTCTCAAATAAAGGCAATAAAAACAATCAGAGCAGCACCAGGACTGAATATATACAGAATAAAAAAAACTTTATCTGCAAGAATAAAATGTTACTGCATTTCAGGCAATAAATCGTTTATTTGTGTCTTTTAATGGGTTTCTAATACTGCACTAAAACGGCATATGAGGTCACATAAAAATATTTTTAAATCAAATTAATCAATTACTAAACGAATAGTTGCAACCCTTTAATTTAAAACTCTTTAAAAAGGAAAAAGTCACATTGTAGTCAAATATTTGTCATTTTTACAGCTGCTCTCAGGCGCCCTCTGCTGGCTGTTCTTGTGTTAATGCCCAAAGATTCGCAATATTAACATTAGTTTGATATATAAATGTTGAAAACTCTTCATCCGTCACTTCCTGTTTACATTCTGGCTCTTTTTCTGTCTTTTAGTTCCGACTTGACCGACGACCTTCAAGCCAACCAATCACAGAGCATCTTCCAGCTGGCCACGCCCCTTTAACACAACCACGACATCATCAGTATCAGCCACCGCTAAACCCTCTGTTACCGTGACGACCACGTCCCATCCCCTCAGCGGAGACTGTTGCCTTGGAAACATGAAAAAATTCCTGAAAAACATCCGATGATGATGACAGTGATGGAGGAGGGCGGGCTTTTCCAAACAACTTCCCAGATTAAAACTCCAGTTCCCATCATGCTCTCTGCTGAGGCTCTGCTCCGGGCTGGCGGAGCCGCCTCCAACTTTTTATTTTCATTTTTTTTGTTTCTTATTATTTCTTTTTCTTTCACTTTTTCTTTTCCAGCATTTTTTTCTAATTCAACCGCATGCAGCTTGACCGTCAGCCATCTTGGCACTGCGGTTGCCACGGTGACGGTTGTCTGTGTGTACTGCTCTGGTTAAACCTGTGGATCCTTACAGTGGTTATTATTATTATTATTATTATTATTATTATTATAGCAGTGCTTATTATTATAATTCTGTGTAAAAAGAAAAAGAAAAAATATCTAAAGTCAGTTGATGTTTTTTAGTTTTTCTGGGTGGGCGGGGCAAACGGTGTGCAGCAGGTCATAGGTCAGCTCACTGTGTTGCTAAAGTTCAAACCTGTTCAGTTCAGAACTAAAAGCTTTATCAAGTGACGATGCAGCAGTTTAAAATCCAGGTTTCAATACAGCTGAGTGAATCATGTTCATGTTGTTCCACACAGGACACACGTCACTATCAATAGAAAAATCAATTTATAAATGTAAATTTATTAAAGCAGATCAGCTGTGATTTATGGTTCTTCTGGATTCAGATTTATTGGGAAACTGAGAAGAGAAATAGGAAAATGTGTGAATTATGGAAGGTTTGTTGGTGAATTCAGATTTTTTGCGTTTGATGGCATTTTAGCTGTAGCATTATTCCAAAGAAATAATTGATTTAGCTAGAAGGTATGCTAACAGCTTTCTTCTAATTCAGTATATGATAAATTTAAGAATAATTATAATATATAAAATAATTAATCACTATAAACACTATTGCTCCACTATTTGGGAGGTATTAGCTTAATAAAATAAAACAAAATTAAATGATACATGGCTAGCCTGCAATGTTAGAGCTGCCTTTAGCTTTTAGCTAAATTAATGCAACATTATCTTTCAGCTCTTGAAGCTACATAACTTTAAAGCTCTAGTTGCTAAAGTTACTAGCTACTGCCACTTAAAGCTAATCGCTAATGTTAGCATTAATGCTAATACTAGCTTTAATTACTAACATTATGCTCTTGAAGCTACTTAATGATAACCTTTAAGCATTAGTTGCTAAAGTTACTAGCTACTGCCACTTAAAGCCAATAGCAAATGTTAGCATTAATGCTAATACTAGCTTTAATTGTTAACTTTAGGCTCTTGTAGGTAGGTTATAGGTAAAAGTATATACTACCAATGAAACTATTAGTTTTAAGTCAGCTTTTGCTGTTAGTGTGAAGTGCCTGTCGCTGAAGCTAATTCTAAAATTAGTTGCTAGTAAGTTAGCATTTGCAACCGTTCTGTGCTTATTTTCTAAAGTTTTTCTTTTTGTTGAGTACTAAATATTTGTACGTTGCTGTAAACTTGTTGATAAATATCAGTTGAGGAAGAAAAACTTTGACGAAAAGGTGAAGCTAGTGAGTTAGCGAACGTGTTAGCAGCACAGTGAGCTCAGTCAGAACCTGCTGTGGTGGGCGAACATGTTGCCTTCAGACAGCAGACTCACACTGGTCCAGAATATTTATTTGGGAAGAATAGCTGAGATGGAGTTACAGAAAACAGAAAAAATGTTTGGGTTTAAAATTCATTCCCCAGGTGAGGATTTGGCCTGTGGAGCTGCACAAAGTCGGTGAACAGCAGATTATCTTTGTTTTTAATGAGCGTGGTGGCGTTACAGAACCAGTACGTCGGACCTCTGTGAGTTCTGCTGCGGTGTTGTACTGTGGTACACGGCGCGGTACTGCTGCCAGTATTCTGCTTCTCCTCCAGTACGTTCAGTCATGTAGCATGTTGATGTTCAGTAAGTACTCGGTCTGACCTCCAGGAGGTGCTGTGACGGTTTGCATGCCAGTCAGAGGAGGCGGGGGTCTGTTTGCAGCCGTGGTGATCGGACCGCTATGTTTCTGCCTGCAGGGGGCGACAGCGTGCTTAAACAGAATCTAACGCATTAATGTCTCGTTTTTTCAGTGCTCGGTAATTTAATTTCCCCAGCTTTCTAAGAATGTGTTTTATAAATGCCTATGAATGTCCTTTTACCTCTTTGCAGCTACTTTTACAGTGATTTCCTCGGATGTTTCAGTTAGTTGGTGTGTTCTGTGGGAGCCGTGGCTGCAGGCGGACCTTTCCGGCCTCCAAACGTCGGGCTGCAGGGGCTTTCGTCATTTGCCAAACTCAGATTCTGGATGTCTGTTTGGAAATCTCTTTGTTTTAAAGAATATTGAGGCCTTAACAGTAGTGGTTGTACTAATAATTAGCATTTTTCATTTGTGGGGTTTGTAAAAAAATGTAATAAATGGAATAAAACTTTGTGATGTAGCTATAAGCAGATATGTTTGTGTGATACTTTCAAAGGAAATGTAACAAAAGTTCAAATGGTGTGCAATAATAAACTTCTCCTGTCCATTTATCTGCTTACACCCACATTACAGTGTTTTATGAACCATTTTATACGTTTAATTTAAATTGTTGGAATCCCCTTAAAACGCTCAACGTTACGCTTAAGTGACGATTGCAACTGCAGCTAAATGCAAAGTGGAAAAAGTTCCCCATGATTGAAATAACGTCTTTTTTTTTTCTTTTTTTTTACACTGTATGGCACAGTGACCAGTGAAATGTAAAAGAAACCAGTTCAGCCAGTGAACCGCTAGGCTAGAGCTGGTATGGAGGTCATCTGAACTGGTTTCTTCATTCCAGAAACCCGCAGCAGCAGAGAGGCAGCAGAGTGGAGGGGGGGGGCGAAGCCAAATGTAAAAACAAAACAAAACTAAGAAGCCTTAAATGAATAAAACTGGTGCAATTTTGTAACAGAAACACGTGTTGGTCAGTTATTCCCTCTTATTCTAAAAGTTTTATCCTATAACCTGATTTTTATTGGGAACAAGTTGACAAAATAATACATAATTAGGTGGAAAAGGATGCATAGTTTTCCAAAGGTTTTAAAAATAAAAATCTGTATTTAACTCATCAGAGTCAACGATTGTTACGTTTACATTTTGTCCTGAAATTTGATTGGATGAAACTAGAAGAACGAGTTGCGTAAAGCCTCGCTGCCATGGTAACGCCAGTGTTGCGTCGGTTGGAGTTCCACAGTAAGGATGTGATTTCGCATCCGGTCTGCCCGACTGCTCTTCTACACCGTCCTTTACGGTTAACGGTAATGACCTCATGGTGCGTTCAAGTACACCTCGTACATCGGAATATATATTAACAGGAACCTACTTTCAAAACTTCATTAATACCGTAATTTGATTTTATTGCAAGTTTTTTTAAAGGGTTATGACGGTGTAATTGGGTCGTTGTAGACAGAAAAATAGAGTACATTTCAGCCAAAAAAACTCTTAAGATTTTGATAATAATCACAGAAAAAATAAAAACATTTCTACACAGGAAAAGTTAAAATTTTGATAGGAAAAACTCAGAAATGTTGAGGTTAATCTGAATATCAAAAGTCAAACATTTGAAACTAAGGGATTTTTTAGAGAATGTTTGACATTAATTTCAAAATTTACCAAAAGTTTTTTGGTAAATTTTTTTTTCTACGATGGTCATAACAAAAATGAAAAATTAAATCTGGTGACGAAAAAAATCTTCAGTAATTTCTTTACAATTCACAATTTAAAATATTTGAAAAGTATAATGAAACAATAACTGTTTAACAACAAGGAATATTTGAAAATAATCAGAGCTTTCTTTTTATATACATAAATTATTTGATAATAATAAAATACACTTATTCGTTTAAGAGTCATTTCAGTATAGATATTCTAATGTACGATTTGACTTGAATGCGCCATGTTATCAACCGCGGCCGTAACTCCAAGTGTAGAGGCGCAAAGAGAAGCGACTCAGCGCGGCTCAACACCTGTAGCTTGACGCTTGAAGCTAGCTCGTAGCTCCGGCTGAATCAGCGATGAACCGAACTAACAGAGCCCGTTAGGACGCCCAGATTGGGGTTTTGTTTCCGGGAAGCGACTTTCCCGGTGTTCCCTCAACAAGCAGCAGCGCCATGACGGTCTGCTTCAAGGTAAGCAACAGGTGAAACAGACAGTGATGCTAGCTGTGTAGCTGCTGCTAATCACGATTAAAAACTGCTGGGAATCACATCAAACATCGCTGTGGAATAATAAATGCATTGCATCAAGTTTGGCTTTTCGTGAAGCGTCGTTTCAGCAGATACGGGATCAATACGGTTTTAATCTGATAATTTGATAATCCAATTTATCAGGTTTGGATTTCCTCTGACTGTTTAAATTTCTTTACCCATCTAGACCCATTTGTAAAGTTAAATGTTGACTTTTTATTTTAATCTGAACAGATTTTTACAGGCTCAAAGGTCGCCAGTCTTAGTTTGTAGTCTAGCAGCCCAAACAGGGCCGGTCCTAGCCTTTTGTGGGTCCCGGGGCGGATTTTTATTTCGGGCCCCCTTTTCAAATTCAGTCATTTTTGAATTTGAATTGATCCCAAAGGGAAATTACATAAGAACAAACAGGTCAGCACCACATACTTCATTTCAAGACTGCACTAAGTGTGTAACATAGCTGCTATCATTACTTATTTTTTAAACATAATTTATTATTAGTCATTTCCCTCCAGTATGGAAATAAGGACAACACAGAAGTAAGCAACCAATTGCAAAAGCAAAGGAGCTCGATTAGCAGAGCTTTTTCACCAACAGAATAATCCAGGACAATTAATTTATTTTATTATTTCAACTTTAGAGAAACTAAATTCCTTTGATATATTTGCTTGTCTTTGGTCTGTGATGTTGGTCATTTTTATTTTATTATAGTTCAGAGCTAAACTGTTTGTTTCAGAGTGAGTACCAGAAGAGCTACGGTGTCCCTCGCTCCAGAAGCGTGTCGCCTCAGCGCTGCCGCCCGCTGGCCGGAGTCCGCCCTGATCAGAACCGTAAGAACTTCTTACAATGGTTTTGTCTAAAAAACTAACAAAAAAACTGATGTAGAAGCAAAAAATGGAGATATTTTAAGAATCAGGAGCTTCCTGCTGTGTTTGTGTCTGCAGGGATCAGCAGACCTCCGGGTCTCCAACGACTGAAGAGACCCGGTCCAGCTGAGTCCGGTAACTTCCTGCCTGGTTCTCCAGCAGATCCAGTTGGCAGAGCAACGCCCTCTACTGGCAGGAAAGGTGAGAGTCTGCAGGGGAAAATGAGATGGTCGTTTCAGTCTGGGTGAAATTATTTTACTGGGTTTTTTGTTTTTAACAACTTCCTCTTAAAAATCATGAAAGCATAAAAAAGAGTAAAAGGGGAAAAAAACTAAATTTCTTGAAGTTTTGGAAATAATCTCTTCAATTTTCTAGAAAAGAAGGGATTGTTTATTTCTCTTGCAAAGCCTCTTAGAAATCTTGAAAAAGCTTTTATTAAAATGTTAGATTAGATTTTATTACAAAACTACAGTTTGAAATCCAAGAACTTTCCAAATTCCAGAATTTTAATAATCTGGATGATCACATGATCACCATGATTCTGCCTTAAATTACAGATTTTCCAGTTTCTAAACCACCAAATGTTTCTGGATCGGAACCAGAACCTGGATCCAGTCCTGTAGCTGATGGAAAATCCGGTAAATGTGCAGCACTTTGAGGTTCTGTCGTCCCAGATGGTCGCTGGTCTCACATCTGCTCTGTGTCCTCAGTGAAGCTCCGCCCCTTTGAGCCTGGCGGACCTGCAGAACCCGAGCAGCAGCCGGGACGCCAGGTGAGACCATCTGGAACGCTGAACCAGAAGCAGCAGGATGTGACCGGTTTGTGTTGCAGGTCGATAAGACGTGGGGTCAGAGGTCAGAGTACCACAGGCAGTTTGGCTGGAAGAAGCCTGTACCTGCAGCATCGCCATTACTGACAGCAGAGCAGGTGAGAAAGACGTCCAAGTATGACGACTTCCTGTTTTCCATCAGGAAGCATGAACGCCGTTTGCTTGGGGAGGCGTGGATGCTAATTGGCGTTAGCATAGCGCTAACGGGAGAAATGAGACAAAAGAAAAATCCTCCAACCGCTAAAACCTGACGTCGCTCCATTTGTCGATTTGTTTCCTTCAGGGGTTGTTTTTGTTTCATTTTCCTTTAATAAATCAGAAATGAATCCTAGTGATTCATAATGAAATAAAATCAAACTACGACGGAATGCGGTTTAGTAAAACTAGACATTTAAATATACACAGTAAACACAGAAATACAAATGTCAAAATAATAGTGATAAAATGTAAAATAATGTCCAACAAAATACAGCTAACTGAATTTGGATATAAAACATATAATAATGAAAGATTAAATTTAAAACAGAAATTTTGACTGAATTCAGGAGGTTTTAATTTGCTTTTATTGCATCACAGAAAGTTTTTCTCTTTATTTAAAAGCACAATTCAGATTTTAATCAGATTAATTCAGTTTAGGTGTCATGATGAGGTAACAAACCAACTTCAGTTGCTTCAGACACATTTCTTAATGTGACCACAGTCTGTGTTATATTAGTCAGTAATACAGATAATAAAATTTTTTATTGGTAATTGAATGATTCATCACCTTATCAGACTGTTGCATAATAATAACCATTAAATTCTGTCACCATTTTTGCTACCCACTGTTTCCTGGAGCTTTTTATCTCATTCAGATTTTGAAGATAAAAAAAGCAGCAAATGTTTTACCTCAACTTTCTCACCAGGGGGCAGCGTTTGTAAAATCTGACATTTTTAAAAATTATTTTTCACCAAAATGAATCAAGCTCATCAGATAAACATCCCTAAACACATTCAGTAAATAATTGTTTTTATTAAGGCAGAAGATGTGATTTTTACTAACTAAGTGAAATAAAGTTGTATTTTAAATTTTATAACTTGTGTAATTTATTACATTCTGATTCAGTTTTTATGTGAAATATTGCACTTAAACATAAAATGAAAGTTAGTCATTTTAAAATTGCATCTGGGTTAAAAAAAACCCAAAACATTAATAGATGAACAGAAGAAAAAAACTGATAGTTCAATTAATTACCAGCGAACGATAACTGTAATTATCCTGTTTGTCCACCAGATGGCGGCCTCGTCCAAACCGATTAGATCGCAGCTCTTTGGAGATTTTCTCAGTGGTTGTTCAGTTGCTGACCTTTGACCCCATCTCGCAGGTGTTGCACTCCAGCAGCAGGTCCATCCCGCCCTTTAAGAAGAACCCTGTTCCCATGGAAACGGAGTACCGCCGGAGCTTCCACGGTCTGGCCCCGCCTTCCGGTCTGCACCTTCGGAGAAATCTGGGACATCCGGTGTTTCACACATGCAGGGTAGGTAACACACACACACACGCACGCACGCACGCACGCGCACGCACACACACACACACGCACACACACACACACACACACACACACACTATGCCGACTGTAGGAGAGGAAATCTTCTTGATCTTATCTCATTTAATTTTTGGTTCTTTAAGATTAAAATTTTTATTAGAAAACTTCTCATTTGTAATTTCTTTTTTAGAAAAGAAATCAAGATAAAAGATCAAATTTTCATTCTTTTTTTTAAAGCCACTCTGCTCAGCTCTGCTCTTTGACCTTTGACCTGCTAACTGATCTTGCTAACCTTCTGCAGACTCACAGAAGGAAAAGTTTGGATGGACAGAGTAATGAACTTCCTGTCAAACAGGAAACCGCTCAGGGCGACGGTGGGTCCCGGTTGCCCCTGACGACGGCCCTCCCGCCCACTCAGGTGCGGAGGAGACACAGGTGAGTTCCAAGCCGAGTGTTTTCCGCCTCTCTGTCAGGCCGGTGAAATGACGTTGGAACCGTTCCTGTGTGTCCGGCAGGATGTTGACAGAGTATCAGTCCAGCTTTCGTTCTCCTCTCTGCAGGAACCCAAAAGGAGGCGGAGCCACGGACGACCTCACCGAGCAGGTCAGAGGTCAATTTACATTCATCACACCGTCTTTCACTTTCTGTGACATTCAGCACTTTTTATTCTCTGCTATAAAATATCTTGGTAGAGAACAAATGCTGCCTTCGAAATCGAAACTCCGCCTCCAAGTTTCAGTTGAACTTTGAAGTTAGAAGTTCAATTCAAATCTTAGGTTTCCTGTAGCAGTCAGTCTCACAACGAATCTGAAGAAGGCTCTGACTGAAGAACGTTGCAGTTTGGTAGTATCCTGACATACTCATAAGTAACACCTCCTGGATGATCATCAGCTGCTAATCCACCTCCTTTGCTTTTGCTATTTGTCTTTGAATCTCTGGCCAAGTGGTTAGGTAGATGTTGGAGTAGGGGATATGTCCATTGTGCCATATGAAAGAAAGAAGACATGGTTTGAACCTCTCTCTCTGCTCTCTCTCTCTGCTCTTGGTTCCAAAAACAAAACACCTTGTTGCCATGGTTACATATGCTAACAAAAGTCCCAAAGTAAAAAAAAAAGGAAGAAAGAAAAAGAAAAGAGAAAAAATCCTTCCGGAAAGTAAGAGGATAATTGTCCAAACATGAAACGACTCAATTAAAGAAATTATGAACAAAAGTGTAGAAACAGGAGAATAAATCATAGTGAAAGTAACGCAGCTAAAGGTGTCGGATGATTGAAAATGAGATTTCAGTTCCAGACTGAAGCTGTTTGGATCCACAAAGATTAGAAACACCAGAGATAAAACGATCAGACAGAACTAGTTAATCGGTTTAACTAAAACTTTTAAGAACTGAGGTCTGATGGAAACGCTGCCTTAGGTTTAAACACAACAAATGGAGAGTTGAAGTGATCCGAAACACATCTCTGTGGAACACCGCTGCTTAGCTGCTGAGAAGCAGTGCTGACTGAAAATGCCCCGCAGTGAGAGGTTGGTCATTGGTTGTGTGGGCGGTGGCAGCAGAGCTCGATGGAGGCGTCATGCGCTGCCGTTTCGTTCCAGATCTCTGAAGGGAAGGAGTGACTGTTGCTGGAGGAAACAATAATTGATATGGTGAAGGTGTTTCAGGTTTGACTTCAAACAAATGGATGGATCTCAAATCTGAGGCAGAATCCAGATATTATAAACTAAACCCAGAAAAAACAGCAACTAGCTGCTACCTGGCTAGCTTTACCCTTGCTAGCTAGCTGGCTAGGTACCATTAGCTTATTTTGTTCACTGTAAATTCAGAGGTGGCTTAGGGTTGAGGAAGAACTTTATTACTCCCCTGATCAACCTCATTTGTGATAAACAAACTGTTCCTGACAAAGACGGCACGAAAACCGGTGTGAATACTTCACAGTTTTAAGCAGCAATAATTTTCTCCTCATCCTTTGGCAGGAAGGACAGTTTTGGTTTGAGTCCTTAGTTACTCACTCAGGAAGTTTCAATTACCGTTTCTGCCTTCAATCAAATAGAATAAAGACAATAAAAGCTCCGCCCCTTTAAAAGAGAGGAGGAAAGCAGGTGAGGTGGAGGAGGGGGGCTTGAAGCAGCAGGACTGTCCAGCGCCTGTGGTGAGTTCACTGACTGCAGGAGAAGCAGGAAATCTCACTGAAGTTGTATTTTAGGGCATTGTTTTGGTCGGTGTGTGTTTTTCTGTGTTGCTGATGAAAAACCAAAGTGCTGAGTGTCAGCAGAAGAAACCACAGTGGTTCGTTTCAGGGAAACTTCTCTGCATTAGTCACAGTCGGGTCGGTTCCCAACAGCCCTGTGGAAAATGCTGTTGAGGAGGGGGGCAGCCGTTTGCACAACATCAAAGATTTCGCCTCAAGGCATCAAAAATACTAAGAAAAGCACCTGCATCTGTTTGCTTTGCAGGAAAAAACAGTTTCTGCAGCTGCTGGTGTGTTTTCAAACCACCAGCTGTTAATCTGCTGATGTAATAAATAGAAAAAAATCAATGCGGCACCAATAACAGGGCCTGAAATGACCAACAATCCTAAACATACCACGCGTTTCGGTTGCATTCGACTTTTAACGACAAGTAAAATGTTCCCAGAGATCCAACTGGAAGAGTTAAAGCTAAAACAAATAGTTGCTGCGCCACCTGGTGGCAGAAACAGGAAGGTGAGAGCAGCAAAACCAGAGCTGGGCGATATTTAAAGACAAAATCTGATTTTTTTCTAACAAGATTCAATTTTAATCTATTTTTATAATATGGATGACAGAAAATATTTACTAAAAATTAACTTTTATTTCAGCTACATGACAATTAATCACATTTTTAATTAAAACAATAATTTTGTCATTTCCATTTGCATCATTTAGGATTGTTCTCTTTCTACCAAAACTGGTTTTCAGTCTCGAATATATTTTTAATAATTCATTTTATTTGTTGTTTCTGTTATTTTATTTATTTTGGATATTTAAAGTGTCTTCCAGTGTCAAAGGTTCATTTAAATTGAAAGTTTACTGATATTTAAGATTCTGTTCTTGCATTATTATTATTATTATTATGCCTTTATCATCATATTACCTGAAAATGGCCCCAGAATTATCGTTTATCGTTCATAATTTTACCAGAAAAACATCTTAAAGAAAGTTCTAAAAATCTGACGTTGAATCATTTCAGTCTTATTATGAGAATCAGGAAACCGAGAGAAAATGTGAAGCTGAAACTCGACAAACAAAACCACTGTAAAGTCAATAACTTGGAGATAAATCATGACTTTTTGTTGAGCTTTCTGAAATATTCTTGCTTAGAAGTCAAACTAATTCAGGCTGAACTAGGGGAAAAGCAGAGGGGGCATTTCTCTGTCTGTTGGGGGTTTTTATCTTTCCGGCGGCCATCTTGTTGGGCGGGGTTCGAACCTGCCGGCTCGTTATTTCAGTTCCCACTATAGAATGAAAACCATGCAGTGAATCACCTGCTGAGACTCGAATAAAAACTACTGAGTCCAAACTTTTTAAAAGCTGCCTCTCTAGTGGGGCTTTTATGTGTTTTTTAAATATCATCATCAAAAGTTTTAATCCTCTAAATGAATCACATAAATTTTCTCTCCGTCTTTCTGACTCAGCCTTTTTTTTCTGAGCCGACGTCACGAACAAACCGGTGGGAGGAAGTGATGAAACGCTGACAGGTGATTCCTGTCGAGGTTGAGCCGTGGACAGCCTGAGGTTAGCTTCACAAACGGGGTCAGAGGTTATCCAGGGCCCAGGACGTCAGGTTTACCAGAATCTACGAGCTGCTGAGGTTTGGCAGCAGAGACGAAATAAGTAACGCCACAAACTACCAGATTTCTCTCAGAGCAAATCAAAGTTTTTATTTCTCTTTTAAAGTCAATATTTTTAATAAATAGATTTTTATCAATAAATATGGAAATATTTATGGCTCCTAATTCTCTCAATGTTTCTGATCTTAATTAAAATGAGGAATTCATTGTGGAAAAAATTTATTGCATCTTGTTTTCTGACTGAGATTTTTAAATAAAACCCAAATTATTTATTAATAAAATCACGTTTCAAATGCAGTTCAAAGTGCTTTGCATCATATAAAACAGACATAAAAAGTCATAAAAGCATCATATAGTCACCGGTTGAGAAACTAGTAACTAATATTTTGTCTTTGTTAAACTCATCAATATGCTGGTTGGTGATTATTGGTTGGGAGCCGTTGACCAGGTGGGTTTCAGGCTCAGAGCTTCACCTGTTTGTCCAGGTGAAGGAGCGCAGGCAGCAGGCCCAGGCGTACCGACGCAGAGCCTGGGGAACCAACTTCTCCAGGGACCATCTGAGCCAGCTGCTGTCCGAACACAACGCTCTGTGGGAGCCCACCGACTCCCACTCCGACCCCTCCACCCCACCACCCAACCGTGACCTTTCACCTGAGGCAGTCAGCCACAGCGCTTCCTGCGTAGAAGCCCTGGACCTGGCCAGGTGAGGAGCGTGGAGCTGGGCAATAAATTGATTTTAGCAATTAATTTAGAGAAAATCTTTTTTTTTCCCCACCCATGCTTAAAGTGATGTCATCTCACCCAGGGCGGCCATCTTGTTTTACGGCTTCTATTTATTTGGACTTTGAATTCAAGTCAACTCTATGACAGAATATTTGGACTGCACTACTTTGATTTTCTAATAATTATGAGAATAAAATGAGGATTTTATAAAAAAGGCAAAATAAAAAATGGCAAAAATGGGGAATATGGAGAATCTTGTGGATTTATATTTTGTTGTGGACCTGTTGCAACGTAACTGCACAAAATCACGCCCCATGTCTGCGAGAGGGCAAAAAAATACTAGCAGATGATGACTAGCATCGGTTTTAGATGTCAACATGATACGCTAAATCTTAAATGTGAGCCTAAAATGTAAAATAAAAAGGGATGCAGTGCTCTGCTACTAATTGCCAACACTAGAACAGCTTGATAACAAAGTCAGGAAAAAATTTTAATCAAGAATAAAATAGGAGGGAAAAGGAAGTAATTCAGTTACGCTAGCTTGACTATGAAAATCTTATATAGCAGTGCTGTGGAATTTGGTGTTTCGGTTCAGTTAAAATAAAAAAGGCAACCTAAAGACCCACTCTAACAGACCATCAGTACATCAGGTGTTTAAATTAGCTAATCAACCACTGCTGTGCTAGCTTAGCTAATAGCAGCGGTTAGCGGTGGCTAATCTGCCACAGCGATCACTTATCAATAATCGCATCAAGCCCGAAAACAAACCATAATGGACTAAATGCTTTATTTGTGTAGGGAAATGTTTGCGTGTTTTATGGTGTCGACTCATAAAACATAAAGTGGCATGTTGTCTGTTGCCATGGCAACAGGTCTAGCCGACAGAGGGAGAAAAAAGTGGTTTTGAGTTATTCTTTAACAGTTTTTCTCCGCTAGTTTTCCCTTTGCTGTGACTCTAAACTAATACCTTCATGTTAATCGTCTTTTTGCCATCCAGCTTCATACGCATGTCAACAATTTCCAAAGGTAAACAATGACATGCAACAGGCTTTACAAATAAGAAATACTTATTCTTTTAACATACCAGCATCAGATTCTGATCAGCTTAATTGATCCTGCAAACAGTGAGTTTATTTTGAAGAAAGATCCACATGAACTGTTCACATCCCATCCTGATTTAAAAAAGCCTTTTTTCTGAATAGAACAACTTTTCATTGTTCTTTCAAATAATTGAAATAAAAGCTACTTCTTGAAAATAATTTCATTTGTAGAGAAAAAAAACGGGTTAAAATCGGATTTTGTGTGAATAATAAAAAAAATCTGAGATTTTATTCTTAAGCCGTATTGCCCCGCTCTAGGCAGGAGGCTAGAACCTGATCTGACCTCTGACCTGAACTGGTTTCTGTCTGGTCGCTCCAGTATGTCCAGTAGGAGGTCGTCAGTCAGTGGAGGAAAAACTCAGAGAAACGGTGGGAGGGAAACGGCGCCAGGACCTGGAGCTGAGCGCCACACAGCCTGGGCAGAAGAAGAAGAGACGGAGGAGTAGGTTTTTTCTTTCTCTATGAGAGTAGTTATATATTCTTGACTTTGTTTTGAAGTGTTTGTGGGGTTTTAATGAAGGAGTTGTAACTGGAGTCTATTTTTGCCTGAAGATAATCTGACAGAAAGTGTGTCAAAAGTGTGAAAGTCAAACCAAAGCCACCTCAGCTTTCAGGAACCAACCGTGTGTTTTCAGAGAGGAGGGAAGGTTACCGACTCCCAGACTGAAAACGAGGCCGGTTCAGAGAACCCACCACGACCTGACCACACCTGCCACAGGTAAACATTCCTACAGGACACGGAAACCACCCGGCGCCGTAAAGCCTGGTGCTAATCTGTAATCAATGTTAACGTTTCTGATTTCCAACAAGGAAAAAATTACATGCAATCCTGCTTTAGAGTTAAAGGCAAAGTTCTAACAGCTTTGGCCATTTTTAGAAGCTACATCTGCAGCTGGCAGAGAGTCAAGTGTTTCCAGGAAGATCAGAGGTCAAGCTGAGGTCTCAAAGACCTCAGAAGACCTAGAAACTTTCCGAGAAAACGACTCAGAAAAGAAATGACACTTCTGCTAGCTGGTAAAGCAGAAGACGACTGATCAGGCTGCAGCTTCTGTGTTTGTTTCTCTAAAGGATGTTCTTTTCCTGCAGAAATATGCAACATTTCCTCTCTTTATTGTGCTCACTGCAATTAATAAACCACTTCCTCGCGGCGTGCGCAGATGCAGCAAACACTGAACTGACTGCTGCAGAAACCTTTCAGCTAATATTGGACGTTTTTACTTGTAAGGCATTTAGTGAAAATAAAACATCAATGCAATAATCAGTCACACTGTATAACAGAAGGTTTCGTACATGCAGAGGGAATAACAGTAGCTGTGTTTCCATGAACAATATAATTGCACAAAGAACCGCTGCAGGAAACAGCAGAAAAACCTCGGAATAAGACACTGCATGCAGCTTCCCTCTTCTCAAAATGCAAACAAAAATGAAGTAGCGTCAGATTTGAGCAGTTTTAGGATTTCTCTTTTGTCTTTGGTAAAAAAAGTAAGTTTTCCTGCTAGCGTTAGACTAACATGTTTGTTTTGGGTGTATTTACCCAGAATTCCCTGCTCTTCTGGAGCGATCCGGTCAGCACATATCATTCCAACCCAAAATATCCACGATGAGCTAAAATCACAGCATGAACTCAGATGTGACCGCATGCTCGGACATCTGTCCGTTGTTGAGGCTCTCGCATGCAGCGCTGCAGTAAAATAACCAGTAACATTCATCCAGGTCAAACTTCTGCAGACATCCTGGTGATATTTTTAATATTTACTTTCTCTGTATCCATTTCATTTGCGTTTTCATTCATTCTGCAGCCAAACATATGTCCTGTTTGCCCTCCAGGGGGAGCTATACTTGTTGGAAAACCGACCAACAGAGATGATTCTTCTCCTATCAAACAAAAGCAGGTAACTTAGTTCTCATAAAACCTTTCTTATGTTTTGATGTCACACAATAAAGGGTCATGTGACCTTTAATCTGTCCAGAAGTTTACTTCACCAGAATTTGGGTCAGAGGTCAGCGGCAACAAGCTGGTCAAACTGAAGGAGGCGTGGCCAGAGAACCCCCCCGTGTCTTTAAACCCCCCTCCTACCAACAAACAGACGCCCAGCCCTCAGCCTCAACCAATCAGGACGAAGCAGGTGCCTCCTTCTCCAGTAGCCCCGCCCCCTCTGGGCTCCCCGCCGCAGCATGGGATCCAGGGAATGCTGAGACACCCGGACTTCCAGCACAATGGTGAGCTTCCTGTGCGACTCCTGTTTCTGTTTTCTACATCTTTCCTTCCACTAAACTTTCTACTGAAATGCTTTCGTTCAATGTGTGAACAACTAGCTTCTCATTTATTTGCCCACGAATCAGAAGTCTTCCTACCGAGATCCGTTTCCACTACGGGTTCATAAACGGATCTGGAACGTATTTAGGGATGAGTTTCGACTTGGAGGTTTTAATTTGGGTCATTTTTGTGCATCAGGTTTCCTCATGATGCACCAGCAGAGTCCACAACGCGAACAAAAACCGTGAAATCAGACCAACATGGGATTAATCTCAGTTTAAAAGTTAAACCATTAGAGCAGCTGTTAACGCTTTAATCTGCATCTCAGATCAAACTAAAAAATATTCCAACTTTATCGATTAAAAAACACTTTCATGAAGCATTTCTGGCACTGAAGGCTTCCCATAATTAATATTCTACACGAAGGTTTTATGACTTCAATAAAATCAAAATAATCAACTTTGTTTTTATCGCACAAAAACACAACAATGAATTTGGAAACAAAATATACAAAAAAAAACTGTTAACTGTAACTACAAATACATATAAAGGTGTTACTGGTGCAGATAAGAAAACAAACCTAAAATAAATACACAAATAATAATAATAATAATGCTGAATTAATGTTTGTTTTATAGTTAATATAAAATCTAAAATTGAGGAAGGAACTAATGTAGATTATGTTCACTACAAAGCTCCCCTGTTTGGATTGCATTGATTTAATTTTTGTCTAGTTTCATGCGTTAGAAACGCATCTTCATATATTTAAGCTCTAAAGAGGAGGAGCTAAAAGGATTTAAACAGTATACTTCCAGGAGTAAAACACAAAAACACTGGTTTCTGTTTAAATTCAGAAAATTAGAAGAGAAAGGAAATAAAAAGTTCCTCCTTCCAGTTAGAGATAATTAAGGAAAGTTGATGCTCTGCAGCTGAATCAGCAAGAAAAACCCTTTTTATTGTCACGTAACGCAGTGCAGCCCAGCAGCTGAGGCATCAGAGGGAAACCAAACCCAGACAGACAGAGGAGAGAGTGTTAGATAACAACGCGGGGTTGTCCCTCTTCCTTCTTTACTTCCTCCTCATCTTTTTCTCAACGGATCAGTTTTCATATAAAAGATGGAAGATTTGACAAACGCACGAATGATAAAAGAGGGAGGCGGAGATTGTTGTGGTTCTGAGACTAACCAGGTTTTTTCCTCTCCAGGTGATTTGGGCTTGAGGTTCAGGGAGCTGCCATGTTCCAGAGGAGGCTGCGGTTCTGATGAAGGTGAGGAAACCGTTTGACGGACTCTGATCTGAAGATGGAGCAAATCACCCAATTCTGAAGTCCTTCCAGAGAGAATAGACTTTAAAACACTTCTGTTAGTTTAGAAATCACTGAATGACGTTTGGACCTTCAGAGACACATAGAGACGATTACACAGTCGGTCTTCCATCATATTACACGTCTGCGCTACGTGTCAGAACCAGCAGCATTCAGCTTCTATGCACCACAAATTTCCAGAAACCAGGGAGGCACCGATATGAACATTTAGACCCATATAGATATCCGATATTGATCTTGCTGTTTTGGCCAATAACCAATACTTACTGATATTATATATTATATCTCTAAAAAATGACCAGAAACAGGCAACAGGATGAAAATAAATATTGGTTCCTGATATCCAGTTTTAATTATTGGGCCGATACCAACGTTGGTGGATCCTTCGCTGAAACACAGAGTTCTTTTAAACCGAGACTAAAAACCCAAATGTTGCTTTTGAACATAATAAATGAAACATTAACCAACATTTTTAAGTGTAATGACGGCAAAATGTAACATTTCAGTTATTGATTTTTGTGTTTTTATGATGCAAAGCTCTTTGCCTCATTGCTGAAATGTGCTATACAACTAAACTTGACAGAAAGCTTTGAAAACTCGACAGTAAATGTTTTTACGTTTTGTCACCCAGACGACCGACTGTCAGTGATGTCATGGCGCTCGGCGGCTTCGTGCTCGGCGGCATCCGCCGTCCTGGAGCGCGCTCAGAAGAGACGGGAAGACTTCTGGGGAAAGAGATGATCGTAAACTCAAACGTCGTAGACAGTAGAGATCTTTATTTTTGTAGCAAATGTAAATTATTTTTAACAGAATTGTTTTTATCTTAAGTTTTGAAGTAGAAGACAGCAGGACTTCTCTTGCTTGTGGCTGATTTCACACCCGAGGAGTTTCGTTTGGGTAAAACTGCTTCCTGTCTTGGTGCGACCCGGTTGCAGGAACCGGACCGTCGCAAGCCGAGCGATTTGTTTATAGTGAGAATGTAAACCAGAGTCTGATGGATTACATCAAACTGTGGATTAGAGATTAATGTAATCCACAGTTTGATGTAATCCACTGTGCTTTTGCAGTCACTACACTGCAAAAGCACAAAACATCACCAAGTTGTTTTTGTCTAGTTTCTAGTGCAAATATCTTAGAACACTGAAAATAAAACAAAACTGACGAGCTTGATTTAAGTCCATAATTCCTTAATATTGATTATTTCACTTGTAACTTGTTGCAGGAAATTAAAATAAATACATTTTCTTAAATTTTAAGGAATCATTTACTTAAAATAAGCTCCAATTTTCTGCTACAATGTTTTTGTAAGTTAGTTGGTCAGATGTTTGCAGTGCACCAACATTTACTTTTCCGAGTGTTTTTATATTCTATCATGAAATATCTGTGAGTAACTTCACTAAATTAAAAACAAACTTGTTTTAATCAAAAATACAGACAAACATGCAGCTTTTCTTAATGTTGAACGAGTTTTAAATCAAAAGAATTTGATTTCATTTGTCTGATTTTGTTATATTTATGTGAACTATTTTCATTATTTTCACCAATTGAAATCCCAGAATTTCCACATAATATTAAATTATTAATGTTTTAATCATTTAATAAGATTTGAAAAGTAAAAAAAAAAAACTTTTTACTTTTACTTGAGTAAAAACATGTTGAAGCTCAACCAATGAACTCGGCTGATTTGAGCCAACAGGTGTGAAACTAACAGAAAGACATCTGAATGTCATACATTTGTTTGTGTTGTACCTCCTACATGCCAACAATCTCCTGATTGGTTTAATTTATTCAATTTATTCTTTTTTCTAGATTTGCAGATTTGTTTCTTGTTTCCTGACAGTTCTTTGTAACTTCTTTTCTTTTCCGTTCTGTTTAGTTGATTGTAATGAACCAGGGAAAATGTAGTGCAAAGTTGCAAAGTTGAAGGAAAATTACTCAATTAAATTATTATTTTTTTTAAATCAATACATTTGTTGCTTGTTTTTTTTTCTGGTTTGGGGATTTTTTAACGTGGAAAACCAGAGTAAATACAACAAACAGTTTTTATGATTTTGTGTTCTATTTGAACCAACCTGGTACTTTGTGAGAAAGTAATTCACCTTTAAAAGTCATGAATTGTCGTGTTTTTGGAAAGTTGGGTTTAATTTCAGCTGCACATTACAAATAAATCCATCTTGTCCTGATATGAAGACATTCAAAAACAAACGAACCCTGCTGTATGAATACTTTTGGCCTGTCTTTGCTGAAGGAAATAAAATGCTTTGGTTTGATATTCAGATTAGCGCCACCTGCTGGGCAGAACCGTAAAACTAAAGTGTTTAACAGGAATCTATCCAGAAACCTCAGGCATTTTGTTGTTGTCGTTTGAAATGTTGCCACAAGAGGGCAGTAAGCATCAAAACCTGACAGTAAAGTGGATAAACTTTTAAAAATAACGCCGATGAAGAATAGATAACATTTTACTGGATGAAACCGTCTCAAATTATTGCAATAAACAGAAAAAGTTTTTTTTTTAACTTTTAACCCTAACCCAAAAATCAATAAATTTATATTTTGTAAATAATGCCAGAAAAGAAAGACTTTTTAAATATATAAATAACAACACAAAACTATAAAAAAAACGGATTATAACAAAATTGTCCTTCAAAAAAATCACCAGAATGACTCTGCAATGATTGATTGATTATTGCGACAGGCTTAGCTGGGACAACGTGTGGAATATAAATAAAAACGGAAATGATTCTGTTTTTATTTAGGTTTTACAGTTCAGTGGAGTTGGAGATAAATCAATGCAGTGAATCTTGATTAAAGCAGGAATTTCCACACTGAACTTTTTCCACGCTCCACAGTGACGCTGCGGCAGAACAAACAGCGCTGGCTCTGAACAAACACACCTGGCCACGCCTCCAGGTGTGTCCGCGCTGCAGAGCGGCGGCTGACCGTGAAATCCCCTCATAAACTCAGAGCAGAACAAACAGCGCTGAGCTGGCGGCGGGCGCTCCAGTGACGTCGCTCCATCCGTCACTGGACGGAGCGGAAACGACTCCGAACACAAAACCTCGTCTCAGGCATTTGATGGACGAGAGGACTTTCACAGATTTCACAAAATCTCCCACAGACGTAACAGAAAACGAAACATTAGTCATTAACTGCTTTGTTACCCTTCATGAGAATGGACTCAAGCTAAATTTTGCATGTAATCTCCAACATAATAATGACCTAATTCTGGTCATTATGAGACTAATTCTGGGAAATAGTCTTATTAATCATGAGCCTGAACAAAACATTTTACAGTAAAACTGTAAACTTTCTGTCTTTCTAAGCTTGTGGCAAAAAGAAATTAATTGCAAGAATTTCATCCCGATGATTAACGTTTTGATAATCCATAGTACTTATGGTTTCTTTTTTGTTTATTGTTATATTTAGGATTTTTAAAATGTCGTCTAGTTCTTTACAAAACTAGAGTTTATATGTTTTTGAGAGAGCGAACTTCTATTGTCACTTTCATTAGATTACTTGAAAACTCAGAAACACAAGATTTTATAGCAATAATTATTGGGACAATTTATCATCCAGCAAAATGTTTTACCTTCAATCACAAAAGTTTTTGTTGCAATTAGTTTGACTTAGAAGTGAACTTAATTGATGTGATGTTGACAAAATAAACACTTATTGATCTTCCAATAGTAATGTAACGTATTAGATCTTAAAACACAGGAATAGATTTCTAATAATTCAAACTATTAGCAAGATGAAAAATAATCATCTAAACAGACATTACAGTAATTTCCAGTTGAGGGTTTTACAGCAGTAACTTCCTGAGTTTGATTCGAGTTGTAGGACAGTTGTCGGTTAAATTCCCGGTTCCTCTTGTCTCCTTAGAGCCAGACGCTGTAATAAATGACACATCAGCTTGTATTATGTCATAATATTAACAGGTTTAATGACATTCAGAAAATGGAAAATTAATTTTTGCTCCTCAAAACATTTTATTATTCTTTAGTTTCAGCATAATTGCTTCAGAAATGATCTTCTTCCTGACTGCAGTGCAGCCTGGATGCATTGTTACTGCATGAGATGGTAAGACATTGTGTTTGTGTAAAGGCTTCAGGTTTCTGATCTCCACTGCGTGACACTGAGTTTTAGGGCAACAGGATATGCTATCAATCGGAAAGTTCAGTTTGTGGTCACATTGTGCAAATCTGAACATTTCAACTTTTCAAACTGAGCAGATCATAAATATAAAGTCATTTAAAACCAGTTTCAGCTCCACTAACTTCCTCCTGACTACATAAAATTTCTCTGGATTTGTGTTTAAGTCTTTCTTTCTTTTTTGTCTTTGCTGACTCGGCGCTCTGGATTTACGCTGCTTTCTCAAAACAGACAGAAAGTGTGTCAACGGGTCACAAGCGGGGACGTCTTGGGTGACACAGACCCGATGCTACGAGTTATTCTGTCAGTTTTATTCGAAATAATGAAAAAAGTTCCAGCAAAAAGAACCACAGCGTAGTTTCAGAAGACCTTGCACATCAATGATCAACTTGCTTTTGATCGCAGCTGAAATCGGCTAAAGCCAACGACTGGCTTATGTTTAAATTTTGACCATAAATTGAAACATTTTGGTGTAAAAGATTTAATTATGTTTCAAACACATACCATCATGTTCAGCAATACGACAGCATTGATAGATTTTATCTTTGTTTTCATTTGTAGGTCATAATCCTGTGTTTTCATGGTTGTTTCTGTCATTAGGCTGTAAAATTATTTGCCTCCATTTAAAAAAAATCTGATTCAGAGATAATCTGAGATTATCCGGCCTTCAGATTTTTTCCTGTGACTCAAGTTAATTCAATCATTGTTGGATAATTTGAATATTTTTTACTGAAATGATGAATAAGAAACTTGTTTGGAAATGACAAGAGCTTTTTATTTCTATGTTGCCACAGTTAGAGCTTATAAAAATGGCTTCATGAGCAAAAATGTTATAAGAGCAAAAATCTCCCATTTTGCCCACAATGCATCTTGGGATACGGTGCAATACGGTGCAATACGGTGGGATGCGGTGGGATACGGTGGGATGCGGTGGGATGCGGTGGG
>VMRN01000139.1:349136-412279 GCA_010277015.1 Poeciliopsis turrubarensis | reverse complement strand
GGGATGCGGTGGGATGCGGTGGGATGCGGTGGGATGCGGTGGGATACAGTGGGATGCGGTGGGATACGGTGGGATGCGGTGGGATGCGGTGGGATGCGAAGGATGCGTTACTGGGCAGCATTTGGACAGGCTTCGTCGCATCGCTGTGATGTAAACTGACTCCAAAGGATGCAGGTCTGCAAGTTTCACCAAGTCAAATTTAAGACTTGAAAGGGCATTTTAAGAGCAGAGGGGATTAAATTTAAGACCAGTAAGTCCACTAAATCTCTGACTTCAAATGCAGCAGTGGCTGTTTTCTGGGGAGCTTTTGCCGCACCGACGTCTTTCAGAGGCTCAAGCTCTACAGAGTTTTCAGAGTTGCTTTTGAACCATAACAAATTTAAAATTGACCAACATATTCGACTCGTGTTGATGATCATTGATTGACTGAGGCTTAACCCCTTTGTTGCCAAACACTTTTTGCACAGAATGCGCTTGGCGTCATAGAAATGAGTGAAAACAAAAATCATCTGGAGATGAAATTTGCACTTAACCATGATAGCTGCAGAAAAGCTAGCTAGAAATGATACATTAGCTTCTAGTTAGCGTTAGCCTCTGTTAGCCTCCGCAGAACGCAATGGAGACGTTTGAGGGCGACTCAAACTTTTGCCCAACGTAAAAGTAAAATATCTGAGATTAGATAGTGTTACCACAACAACATTTAAGACCTGTAATTAATATTTTTAAAATAATTTCAAGACCTTGATGAACAGGCTTTTTATAAAAAGCAATAAATAATTTAATTGCATTAATTAAATGAATGCAATTAACCCATTTAATTGCATTAATCATTGCATGATTTACTATTTTCTCTTTTATCTTTTCTACCAGTTGATCAAACTTTTCATTCTGGTGTTTTGATCTCAACAGACATTACATACCATCTTTGGTTACATACAAAAACTTTGCATGTTTTTGACATGCATTTTGCATAAAATCACCGTTTTTGACCATAAATCTTGCAAAAAACCAATTTGTTTATCTCTTAGTGTCTCTTACTGTTGTATTTTACTAGATGAGGCAATTTCTCCCCTGACACATCAGTTTACAAAACCTGTACACCTCAGTGGGATTCACACCCACAACCGACACAATAAGAGGGAAAACACAAAGAAAGGAGCCACTTGATCTTTAAAGGCGGAACCAGGAAAGCTTGAACGGCTGATGGGAAAAGCGACATTGGTACTTAGAAAGCATTGTGAATTAGTTTTAAAAGACGTCTGCCCGTTTATGTAATGAGGGAAAAAATCTTACATCCAAATCAAATTTTTCTCAACTTCATTTCAGGTCATTTCTTGAGATTTTACAATAGTTTTTGTTGTTAGTTATCCAAGTGAGGCTCAGCCAAGTTGGCACCGATCAATAAACAGATTCAAGTCCCACATGAACAAATAAAGGGCTGTTCTCCATTCGACAGCTGACACTGAACCGCAGCAGAAACGCTGACATTGATCTAGAAAACCATTCCTGTGCCAAAGCCAGGTTACATAACATCGAGGCTTGTGTTGCTGCAAGGTGAAAGGTCATTGCTGCAAATAAAGTGCGGTGACTTTTTGACATAAATCAGCAAACTCTGAAGCCAACAAGGCATTTTCCATTCAGAGGTAAATAATTAGGCGAAACGTCATGCAGTGACATAATGGCTGATTAATGCCGATTCGTTCTTCTGCAGTTTTGATTCACGTTTCAGCGTTTTGTTTTCAAGCAGTAATGAGTTTGCAGCAGTGAAACACTCTCCGTCATGCCAATTGTTCTCCAAACTGTTACAATAACCCCGCCACCTTAACTTGTAAGCAGAGCCGATGTGAACGTGTTTGTATTTCCTGCTAGGGAAATAATCAGTCAATTCCAGTTTTAGAATCACCTGGGAAATGATGCGCACACACACACACACGCCCACGCACACACACACACACACACACACGCGCCCACGCACACACACACACACACAAATAGATAGAGAGGAAATTGTATGTAGAAGTATAATTAAAATATTTTTATACACATGCGTAAGGAGTAATATTAGCCGTCACACCTTGAATGACAGGTAATTTCCTCTTTGTGTTGTTAACAGTAAACAAGGCAGACCAGCGTTGACCTGTGTGTGTGTTTGCGTGTGTGTTGCTGTGTGTGTGCTGGGGTTTTTTGCTTGTCCTAGATTCTTGGAGTGGGGGCGGAGGGTTGATCACTATAAAGGGAAGAGACACTCCAGCATCTTCACTACATCACCTGCAGACAGGTTGGTGAACACTCAGCAGCAGATCTGCTTCCTCCAACACCTGCTGCAGATTTTTTAAACATTTCTGTTTTTTTCTTTCAGCTGAAACGTCTCTGCTCTCCACGAACGAATCACCATGAAGCTCGACAACGCTACGATTCTCTCCTGCCTGCGAACGGCCACCGCCGCGCTCGCCGTCCTGTTCCTGATTGGCTGGACCGAGCAGGTGGTGTCGCACCCCGTGCACCAAGTGCATCTCTCCCCGCCGCTGAACGACCCACGGACGCACAAGGATGTCCAGGAACTGTCGCAGGATGTAAGTTCATGCAAAAAAGAACATGACGGATGTTTTCTGAGTGGCTTTGTTTGATTAAATGTGTTTATTTTTGGTTTTAGGCTCAGAGGAAAGAGCTGGAGGAGGACACCAGCGTCAGGGTGATACCCAGAGTTAACAGCAACCAGGTGAGTCTGGTTTCCATTCAGCTAGAAGATTTCCATCAGAGCCAAACCTTTACTGAAGATCTCTGTCTCCTCCAGAGCCACATGGAGATCTGCTGCCTCCACGCCAACATCCTCAACTTCTACCTGAACAACATCCTGCACAAATATAGCGGGAAGCATCCGAGCATGCACCGGCTGCAGACCGACCTCCACCGCGTCAGCAGCGACCTGCAGACCCATGGCTGCGTAAGTCTTCACTTCTTTCATAAATCTGCACAGGAAGCGCTACAGTCTGAGGCTAGAACTGTACATCATATCAGGGCTGCAGAACAGACGTGAAACTGCCTTTTTTCTGTCGCTGCGGTCGATTCTGGCGCTGATAACGACTCCCTGCGGTTCGCGCTCACAGACAGAAAGATCAAACTGATAACCCTCTGAATCTTCCTCTGTCTGCAGAACGTCACTCACTACCACGACCATCACCACGCCGTCGAGTTTCGCAGGAAGCTGGAGAGGGTGAGTTCATGATTTCAGCCCTTAGTCTGATTCTATTACTTCTTTAAAGCTGCCTGGGTTTTATCTTTACAGCAGAAAGAGACTTGTATAAAAAGACTGCAAAACAAAAAAATTAAAAGCCATAATTTGGATCATCAACAAATAAAGTCCTTATTTATCTCCTTTAATAATTGCAAAATCTTACCCAGGAGTTTTACTCTGGTTTCTAGTGTAAATATTTTACGAAAAGTAATGATTGATTCAACTGTTTTGAAAATTGCTGCCACTGAAATTAAGACTTGGTTTCTGTTCAGATTATTAATTTATTTTCTTCATTTGTTCGTTTTAATTGGTGAGAAGCATTTTGGTAAGCAGAGTTTGCTTTAAATGTGCTGTATTAATAAACTTTGACTTGACCAGAAACTTGGACTAGGACAAAACTAACTTACAAGAATCTTTTCAAGAATATATAGGAGCTTGTTTTAAGTCAATAATTTCTTAATATTGAAGAAAAAGTTCTACTTCTATTGCCAGATTATTTCATTTTATGACATGGGAAAAATGTCTTATTAATGAAATAAGACATTAATTGACATTAATAAGTAATAAAGACATTAATAATGACTTTTTATGTATGTGAAACAAGCTCATATATCGTCCTGGAAAGTTGGTTTTCTATTTTTTCAAGTCTACTAAGATATTTGCACTAAAAGGTAAATACTTTGTGAGAGTTGAGTTTTTGCAGTGAAACCAAAAAAATGGCCTTTCATGCTTTTGAATAAAAGCTGAAGGTTAAATTTTATCTCAATTTATAATTCCATCAACCTCCGAAGTGTGAACTTTATGATCCTGTTAAAAATGTTAACAACAATGTTAAACTTTAACAAACTAAAAACTGCTTGCTCTACGTTTTATTGGTAATATAATAATCTACAGAAGAACTTGTACTATTAGCAAAAGTCCAAATCTGAAAACCATCTAAGAAATAAAATTGATTTTCATTATTAATCCATGTGTGGATTTAGTTGCTAGCTTTAAACTGATTTACTAAATGTTCCTTTTTATGGTTTCGTTCAGATGGAGGGCGAGCGCGGCATCAACAAAGCTGTTGGAGAAATCGACATCCTTTTTACGTACCTGCACGATTTCTGCAAGGAGCCCAGAGCCGCCGCCAACGCCACCGCCGCCGCCAGGACCTGATTCCCCGACGGCTCCCGTCCTAACATATTTATTTTATTTAAATTTTTATTGCAGCAACTTTTGTACTTTTATTTATTGGTCTATTTAATTGCAAATTATATTAAATTTTTTTTTTTTTATTATTGCTCCTAAAATATTTATACTTTTTGATAATGAACACTTCTTGGTGTTCATTATATTGTTGCCATTTTATGGCTGATTTTTGAGACAGTTTCAGTATTTGGACGTCAGTCAACTTGGTTGTGCTCATTGAACTGCTTGCTATACGTTTTATTGGTTACGTTTTTAAAATAAAGAATAAATAATTTGATTAAGTCTTGTTATTTGTTTTTTTTTTATCTCTATACAGAAACAGTTTATCGCCAGAAAACACTGATGGGTCACATTTTATTTTATTTAACTTATAAAATCATTATTTGTTTGTTTTCTTCTCACTAAATGACATTTATAAAACACAAACTTTAACAACTTTAACAGCAAGAAATTTCACAGCAAGACATTTAAAAACCCCAAATATTTAGTATTTCTGTAGCCTTTGATACGAATGATCATATTACTGGACAGAAAATGGAGTCAGAGGACATGAGTTAGTAGAGATTAATAATAGAAAATCTGCTGTTTATTACCAGATTAGTTGTGGAGTACCACAGGGATCAGTTCGTTACTTTACTGTTTCTTATGTATATTATTTATAATATTCTGCTAGTTTCTAAATTTTTAAGTGCATCTTTGTTGTGGATGACAACCTTCATTTATTCAGGAGAAAATTCATATTAATCTCTGAGTGACTGAAATAAAAATGAAACTAAATAAAATCTGTGACACAAGATGGCTGCTTTTCTTAGCTTTTCCCCAGAAAAACCTAGAAAAGCAGGTGGATCGAAGCAGGGCTGCAACCAATGTTCCCTCTAAGCTGCGCCTGCGCAATCGCGCACAGCTCGCATCTTCTCAGCGCACAAGAAAATCTATGTAGCGCATAAAATAAACGTAAACTGGACAATGAGCTCAGACATCAGTTTTGACTATGGACCAATAAAAATTTTTCTGTACTACTTTGCGATCGAACCAAGTGAGTGACAGGAATCCAACCAATGATACAATACGGTTCACTTTCACTATGCAGCCAATCATCGCCTGCTATTTTGTGTACGTGCCTTGGTCATACGCGCTGTGGCACCGTGCAGGTAAGAATAGTGCGACGGAGTTAAGAGACGTGAAAGCTAACACCTTATCATGTCTCAGTGGGACGTCCACTCACCAAGCCAAAGTGAAAAAGAAATGCACTTCTAAGATCAAATGGCCGTCGGAGTTTGTGCAACTGGAAGAACAGCACAGTGGAGGGACCGTGTCACCGTCGCGATGATTCTTTTTATTCGTAAGCTCTGTGATCACGTTGATGCTCGTTTATCAGAGCATGAATTAAAGGAATGGTCTGCATTTGATATTGAAGCTTTGAGTTCAGACTTTCGACTATGGATAAGGAGACATTTGTACATTGCAGAGACGTATGAGGCCATTCTCCTCCACCCACAGATTATGGAGGCCTTTAACAGTCAATATGCTGAATTCAAGTACATAAAGCAAGAAGCAGAATGACCCATCAAGCTGGGCAAAGTGAACAACCACTGGAGAAGTGAGAAGGCCAGACATGAAATAACTGTGTAATTAAATATTTTCCAGGAATTTATACTGTATCACAAGCTACAGAAAACATTTCATTGTGCAAAATGTGAATATTTTAATATGAACAAACAGTTATGTCTGAAAGGTGCAATGTCTCGTTTCTCACCCTGGTTAAAGCAGGACTCTTATACGATGCATCTCATGAACAGCAATGATTTCTTTCTTTTTAATTGGGAAAATCACTTAAATTAAAAGCAAACAAATGAAAATTGCTGCTGTAATCTGATAATCTGCAAATAAGCTATGCAACTTTCTATGATCCCAGATTTATAACAGGTGTGATACGTGTGCGTGGCCACGCCGTGCACACTGATGATCCCACAGTGGACCTCAGGGTGAACAGGAAGCTTGTGTGTCTGCCCAGACACAAAAACAATCAGAGCGAATATTGGCTGAACTAATGATTATCTTAGTAACCAAAAAATCTAGAAATGATTCTGATTGTTGATCGGCTAAAAAAATTGCCATAGTTTGCAGTTTTTTATAGAACTAAATAAGCCTTTTCTCTGCAATACCAGAAATACATCCAAATATGGACATAAAGAATTAATTCCTTTTAAAATAAAAACATAAACATTGTGTTGCCTGAAATGCCATAAGGTGGCATTTCTCCAGTGAATTTGAATGGTGTGAAAGTAAAGAACGCCACTATTGACTGTGGAATATTTTGTACAGTTTTGGTTTAATTACTGCCCAGAATGGATTGTTTTCTTTCAGCAAATGGTCTTTTATTGAGTCAGCATGGTCCAGTTCACCATTAGTCAATTGTTAAACTAATTAAGTTTAATAATTTATTCATCATGATTAATTGTTTCAGCCACAGATTGATATTTCCTCGCCTACTTCCAGTCGTCAGTTGGGTTCTATTGATGCGCCGAGTCCACATGTGGGTGAAAATGAACAAGGGTTTTGTGGTTCATGAATGCTACAAACTTTCACTTTAACAAATGAAATAATTTTAAAACAGTTTTTGTGTTTATTTATGTTATTTCTGACATTAAAAGATTATATGGTATAGTGGAAAGAGAAGAAATGTGGAGGGAGTTTATTTATTTATTCAAATGTAAATGTTTTATGATTAAAAGTGACTTTAGCTGGAACTGAGTCACGTTTCATAGGTTGACCAAAATGTGAAACCATTAAAGCTGAGGACAAACTGCCACATTGACTTTTATTAAAAACTTATTTCATTCACAGGAAACTGGATCTGACCAACTAAAACCAAACTGTCTGGAAACTGGCGAGAATTTAATTGGAAAAACACCAGTAGGTGGCGCTAATGGGAGATATTCTCGTTATTCATATTGGTTATTTTTCTGTACCAATCCACCATTTTGCCTGTATGTTTTTTAAATGTACTTCAGTCGAGTGTTAATTTTCTAAGTAATATAATCTTTGGGCTGGATCGGGTAAAATGATTTATAATAAATTTATATTTTAATCAGACATATCAATTTGTTAAATTAAGTTCCATGTGAGTTGTCAACAGGGTAATAATTCAAAGTGCTTCACATGATTAGAACGAAAACAACAAGCAACAAATATCACACTCCATTGGCAAACTCAGGGAATACAAAGACCGTGTTTCGGCAGTTTTGCAGTTTTCTGGAGGTCTGTTCTGGATTAGAGGAGCGTAGAAGCTGAATGCTGATTCTCCAGGTTTGGTTCTGGAGGTGCCGACCAGAACCAGAACCAGAACCAGAGTCAACCAGACGTTTGACAATTTAAAAGCTAGCAGAAGTATTTTACAGTCTTTTCTCACGACACTCTAAACGCATCAACATCAACTTTGCGAATAAGTTTGGGTTTTGTGCCAGAAAACGGGACAAAATTGAGACGTTTGCAGAGGCCGACTCGCTGCTGATGTCAGCGATTCATTAGTATCGGCTGCCGTTATAAGACAGAAACCGTTTAAATCACCTAAATGAGTATCGTTTCATTGACACACAACTTTAAAAGCTTGGAAATGAAACCGAATATGTGCCAGTGGTTTATTTTAATGCAGCAGGTTTGCTTTGCTTTGAAAGGCTGCTGCTGTTAAAGCTCGTTCAGTATAAACCCTATTTATTACAGGAGAGACAGTAATTTATAAAACAATTCAAAATGGGTGTATTTGTCAGTAAATTCACAGAAACCCCTGAAGCAAAATGTTTCTCAGGAGCTTCTGGGAGGCTTTAGTTCTTAGATTAACGTTATGTCACCAAGCGGCCTGTCAAGATCAATTTTGCTGGATGATAAACTGTCCCAGAAGTCACTGCGATAAACAATAATATTGCATTATTACAGCAATAATGCAAGAACACATTCTCAAAGATCAATAAATTTAAATTCTTTTAAAAAACTGGAACTGGAAGGTATTTTAAAGAACAAATAAAATGAATTATGAAGTCTCAGGAAACAACATTGTCCTACTAAAAGCCGGCTAGTTGAGACCAACGCCCCAAACTGAAGAGTTATCTGGTTATCTGGTAGAAAGAGAGAGAAACATGATTAATGAAAATGTTTGACCCCGTTTTAATTTATTATGTGATTAATTGATTTATTGATTGTTGTGACTTGCCCAGTCACCAATTCTCATTCATGAAACTTTTATTTGCAATAAATCCAAACATAACATGTTCTAACCAGCAACCTTTGAGTTTCTGCGGGAGTCAAAGTTTTCCCAGGAAATCCCAGACAAAGAACAGGTAAAGAACCTGCAGGTTGTCGTCTGTCAATCGTTTCCCTCCTCACACAGTCAGCAGAGTTGAGGTCTGCGACGCCCGCTGGGTGAGCAGAGGTTAGAACTTTCTGTGGCAGCAGCTCCTAAATAGGAAACTGATGCTTTCTGCTGCATCTGGGCATGCTCAGAAGTTGCTAGTCAGCAGTTTTGTGACCTGAGATGATTTTAGGAGTGGCTGTTCTGAGTCACAGCAAACCGGCTTGTAGCTTAAAGCTTCACTGAAGTACTTCATACTGGTTTTCAGGGATTACTTCAACTGGCTTTGGATCTGGATACAAATTTCCACCCACTTATCATGAGAATGGATGTTGCCAGAATGATTTACTTTAGATTTTCTCCAATCCATTCAGGGTCAAATGAAATCAAACAGTTTCTGAAGGTTTCACCAACTTTAAGACTTTTTAAGGCCATTATGAATAAATTTAAGACCTATAGCTCCACAAAAATATACAAACTTTGTCCAGCCAACTGGCAATAATAAATGCAATAAAGCTTCCAAGATAGCTAGTTAGCTAGCAAGGATATGTTAGCTGCTAGTTAGCGGTAGCCTGAGCTAAAGATTTCTGAGTGTGACTCAAACTTTTTCCCACTGGAAAAAACAGAACAGAATATATTAAATACTTCAGTCGAGACAAAATTTAAGACTTGTAAGTAGCATATTAAAGGCCACCTTGCTGTTTCGCAATGAATTTAAGCCATTTTAAGGCTTTAATTTCAGATCTGTTAATTTAAGACTTTTTAAGGATGCATGTTTCATTTGATCAAAAATGACCAAATGAAAACTTCCTGTGGCTCTCGACGAGTTTCTGCCATCAGAATATTAGGCTATTCTACTCTAAAGCCACTTTAAAAAGTGTTTTAGATCAACATTTTACTTTTCTAGATGTTGATTTAGGACTATTAAAAACTATTGAAAGTATGATAGTTTCCGACATTTTGGTTAAAAGGCTCAATGTTGAGCATAAAACTTTTCGGCAGAGTGAATTTGGCTCAACCAGGTCAGCAGAAGCCACATTATTCACCATGAGGTCAGTATTTTTGATTCTGAACATCCAAATTCATTTTCTTTCGTCTGAGGGAACCAATTTGTGAGGCCAAAATGTGGCACATTCTTAAAATATCAGAATAAATTGTATTTAGGTACAATTGCTTTAATTAGCAATAATCAATCAGCCTGTCACAATAAGCAATAAATCAATTATTGCAATCACATGATTAAATTACAATGACCATCATTTTCATTTGGACAACATTGTCATTATTTTTTTTAAATGACATTTTGGTTGTAGAGATTTCATAATCCATTTTAATTATTGTTTGTTTGTTTTGTTTGTTTATTTTGGATATTTACATATCCAAAATCAAGTGGTTGGATTTGAAATACATGCTGCATCCAATCTGACCACTAGATGGCAGCAATCAAATCACACAGATCCTTTAAATCTTAGAAGACGCCTAAGAAAACTGATTTGGACGTAAAAAAGAAGAAACAAAACTGAAAAAGTACCAAAAAGGTTAGAAGACAACTGATGATAAATATCCTGAAAAATAACCCAGAGAATTTCAAACAAGCAAATTAACAACATTCAAAACCTGCCAAAAATAATTTTAAATGTTGTTTACATACAGTTAAAATGCTGCTAATTGATAAAAATAATAATGTGTTGTCATGGCTGGCATAAGAAAAGTCCTGTTGGACTTTTTGTGGTTCCCACTGACATTTAAACTGGTGCATACGTTGTGCTGAGACCACAAGCAGACGAGACCTACTTACCTAGTTTCAATGGTGTAGGCTCAGTTTCAGCTCCATGACAATGAGAAAGTACTTGACGTGTGTATTTGTGGGACAGAGTGAACAAAGCAAAACTAAGATTAAAACCAAAGCAGTTTATTTGAAGACCAAACTAAAAGAAAAGATGCATAATTTATGCAGAAACACCTTCAGCAGCTGGACCTTCAGGAAGTTTTTTAATACTTTAAATGTAATTTGAAGCCTTATTTTTAGGATTTTTGAGAAATGCTCCTTCGGTTTTGCATTTGTTTTTACTTTGAATTAAAACTCAGACTGTGCATTGTTTAGTCACCTTCATTAGCGTTGCTGACAGACACTTTCACCATCATGCCGTCACTTCACTCCGATAATCTGCAGCACAAAGGGGTGGAAGAATGCAGGATTCCCCATGATTCACCTGTCCGAGGGGAGGCGGGGCTTAACAGAGCTCTACCTGGGTGATTTCATCATCAGGGGATTTCCCACATGCAAGCTACCCGGAACACAAGCAAAAGTCCAGCCCTGTGTGTGTTTTATTTATCTAAATTTAGCTTTAATGTGGACAAAACCCCAGCAGGTATTTATAGAAGCTTTGCTGTTTGAAGAGGAAACAAATCAGAGCATTGAAGAACAGTCATAGAAATGTGTTACACATTCTCTGACACACACAGAGTCTGTGAGTCAGGTTGCAAATCAGAAAACCAAGTCAACCCTCCTTCCATCCACAAGGAGGTGTCACAGCTCCTGAAATTTAAATCTGTGTGACGACGACGCTGAGCTTTAAACTGCACTCTGGCTGCACAACAACAGGTGTTACAGCATAAAAAACTAAATTTATTGATGGAACGCCTGAATGTTGTTGAACATATCAGTTTTAATGGTGGTTAAGGATGCACTATTTTTAATCAATCAGCTCTACTAAAATCAGAAACACTTTATTCATCCCAAAGGGAAATTAAATATAACGAATATAAAAGTCCTCTGATGAGAAAGGACCTCCAGTAGCAGTCAGTATGGCAACGAATGTGTAGAGGCCTCTGACTGAAGACTCATGACCGTCATGAAATGCTAAAAGCTCAATATCCAACAACATCAGTTGCCATGCACTGCTAATCCACCTCATTTTCTTTTGCCGCTCCTCTTTAAATCTCTGGCCATATGGTTAGATGCTGGAGTAGGGGATACGATTTCTACTCATTGTCAATGGAAGAGATGGTTTGAACTTCCTCCTTCTATCTCTGCATCCATGACAGCTTGAAATGTTCCAGCTGCGCAAAATCCAGAACCAGAACAAAAACATGCCACGGCTCAACCAGAAAAAACTAACAAAGTTTAGAAAAATAACAAATCGGCACCGACAACATGAGCAGCCCCATCATTTTTTAATCAATCTGTCGTCATCGTCACCACAGAAAGTTTTCTGTATTACATTATATCTTTTAATAACTGCAGCCCAAACACTTAATGACCCAACGTTCACATGTTAAGGCGTATTTTAATGTATAAATGTGCTATTTGAGGTTACAAATGCAGTGTAGCTACTTCAGACCTTTATTTTGAAGTTCAGCTGTTTAACTTGTTGCTAATAATGTCACTCACTAAACTCTATTAGGATCAGTTTTTGATATCAGCCATAATTGGCAGTTGCCCAGGGTGTCTTTAGAAAGGGGGCGTCCAAGCTCTTCATGAAAAAATATATACCAAACAGTGAACTCCATATTATCATCTGAGGATTACCCTCTTCCCGGATTTCTGTGGAACATAATTCCAAATTATTGATTGAAAATTTGCATATTCTCACTTCTTTTTTCAGAGTATATCTAAAATATTCAAAAGAAATACCTAAGCGCAGTTTTAACTGGTGTATTTTATTTCATACTTAATCTTTTCTACTCTTCTTTGTTACGTGTCGTGCTACCTTTCACCACCAGAGGGCGTTGTAAGGAAGGGTGTAGACAAAGTCCGGAGCCAGGCATAGAAGAGAGAAGGCAGGGAAGAATGTACACGTATGTAAATATTTATGTCTGCATTTTGTTACATCACAAGTGTGCAGAGGTTTAATGCTGATATTTGTCTTTTATTTTCTCAACAGTTAATTGTTATTTTCTCTCTTATTCATTTTCACGTTTGTCAGTTTGAGGAAACGTCATTCTTCAAAGCAACTATGACATTGAAGCGACAATCAGAGCCAGGAGGCGGGACTTAGCGCTGTCCATCAGGCTTCAATAATGCACAACAGATTGTTCATGCATAAAACAATTAGTAATGAGTGATAAGTCATTTGAATATAACCTGGACTTTGAAGGTTTCCTTTTATATCTGATGTTATTTGATTTTGGCGGTGATGAGATTTGACTTCCTGTATCATTTAGCCTTACTGTTTTCAGTCTGTTAAACATTGTATTACTGAAAGCAGTTTTAATTGCTGCAACCCAAAATCCATGTGATCAGTGTCAGCACCATAAAACCTGATCAGAGCATCAGACTGGTAGAGTTTTACAGACTGGTAAACATGGAGCTCAAAATCTTACAAAAATGTGAATCTTTGCATGAGAGGAGAGGAAATTGGCTTTAATGTTGCAGCAAATTTACAGGAAAACAACTGCAAAAGAAAAGAAGCAAATTGTTGCAACAGCAAAGACATTTATCTGTGGAGAAACTAATATCTGCAAATCTTACTGAAACAAAGCAACAATGAGAAAGAGGTTGGGCCAAAATTCCTCCGCAGGGACGTACTGTTTGATAAATTAAACGTGACAAAGATCAGATCATTTCAGTGTAAACTCTATCTTCTTTTCACCAAAACTGTGTGACCCAAAGAAAGTTTAGCACAGAATAACTCAAAAATGGAAACAAGCAGCATTGATGACACTGAAAAGCGTCATAGAGGCCAGAAACGGCACGTTGGTTCCCCTCTATTTATAGAACAAGCTGAGGAACAAGAACAATGGTTTCTTCACTGAAAGTCTGCAGTGACTAAGGTATCACGGTTGTATAATAATGGAAAGCTAAAGTTGCTTCATCTTGGCACAGATTTAAAGGAATTCCAGGTGATGAATTTTCCAATGAAGGCCAGGTAATAGCTGGGAATGTCAGAGTCAGTGTGTCATTGTTGCAGCATAAAGCTCTTTATTCTCAGCTAGGGGGAGTCCTGTCGCAATAAGCAATAAATCAATCAATCGCATGATAATTTAAAACAAATTCAATCATTTTCTACCCAAAACTGTATGGTAAAACTCTTCAGTCTGGTGTTTTGATCGCAATTATCCATTTTATTGAAGGGAAATTCATGATTATTCTGTTCAATTCTGTTGTTTTGTTTATTTTGAATATTTAAAATATCAATATAAATATTTCAGATTGTGATTTTCTGCAGCGATGAAGGTCCAGCAGTCAATTCCCCGCAGAAACATTTGTTATTGCGCTGCTTGCAGGTAAGAAGAATAAGATCAAACACACAATAAAAATATGGGTCATGCACCAAGTTGTTTTTTTGGTGAAAACTGCTTTGTGGAGCAACTGAACTGCAAAGTCACTGCCTGCCTCTGATGAACCATCAGCTCAGCTACAACCTACTTTAATCTGACCACAGATCTGAGAGGAACCAGCCCAAGACTCTGTCTTCACAGAAAATAAACCAGCAAGCACACAAAATATCAGGTCATCTAATTTAACAACTTCTTCCTCTCGTAACTCACTTACAAAGCCAAACTCTGGGTTGTGAGAATTAAATAAAAATTTAACAAAATGCATGCAAATGGCAAAATAAGTTTCTGAAATCTCTCAAATTTATGGCTTCCTTCATGCATTCAAAGTGTAAAAAATACATTATTTTAAGCTTTTTTAAATTTTATTTTATTTACATAAATAAGACAAAAAGTATTAAATGTCCCTTCTCTGTTTGCACTTTTCTCACAAACACTCAGAAATCCTCAAGTCTGGATGAACTGAAGACTTTCTTCAAAGAAATTGGGCCTTTAATGGCATCTGTTGTGATTTTTTTACTTGGTAGAAAATGTCTTAGTGCACTTGAAAAAAGATGGAAGTAACTTTTCAGCTAAATAAATCAATAATTGCACAATAATGAGTACTAGTTCCACTGGCAGACTAAGTTATTTACTTAAAACAAGTTCCTATGTTTCGCTGAAAAGTCTTATTTCAAGCATAATAAAATATTTGCACCAGTAACCAGAAATCCTCTGTATTTTTGGTTTTTGCCGTGTTTAACTGAACCTTCAGGCTGGAGGATCGAAGCTGAATAAACCGTCGTTTGTGTTTTTTCTTCAGATCAAACATTCGAGTACGCCGAGTTTGAAGACGAAGCGTTTGTGCCACACGCAGCTGCAGGTTTTATATCCTGTGCAGCCGAATCCATTCAGGCCGCCAGCCGTTCACCAGATAAATATCGGCTCATGTTTTCAATACTTAAACTTTTCCTCTACGTTTATTGCTGACGCCTGATTTGGCGTTTATGGGCAGATTTCACTTTGATAAGTTTGGTTGGAGTGAAACTGCCCAGATCTGAATGAGATCTGCAGGATTTTTTTGTGTGATTTCTTTGGAAGATCGTGATTGATGAACCACTTTTGGTTACAAAAAAACCTGAGAAAGACAAGAACTACAAATGAGGGGAAAAAGTGAGTCTTCTGAATCATTTTTGAAGCAGCTGCGTTCACTAAGCCTCGGTGTGCGGCTGCTTGACCTGGTTACTGTTCTGACTTCCAGGAAGAGCAGAACTTTGTTTTAAGTCAGTCGGTTCTTCTTCTGCTCCTTCCACGGTGCCAGCTTGCTGAAATCTTCGTAAACTCCCTAATCTGGGTCGGAGAGCCGTCGAAGGTGGGAGCCAAATCTGCAGAGTCATCGATTCCTTGACTGGCAATCTAAAAACCGCAACCTAGTTTTATCTAACCTCACATCTGAACGCCAAAACCAGGAGCCTGATAACGCTGGGGAGGAAGTGACATTAGCAGGAAGGGGGAAGGAGAAGCAAAGCTGCGGGTGACATCAGCAGGGAGAATCCTGGGAAAGTCGGTGAGGGTGGGAGAGGCCGGTGGGAGTGTCAGCTGAGGGGCCGGTCGGGTGTATAAATGCAGCGGCGGACCAGACGGGCTGCAGCAGCTCAGCATGCCTCCCGCCGTCAGGATGTCTGTTCTCGCTTCATGCATCTGCCTCATCGTCGTCGCAGCCGTCACCACGGCAACGGCCGGCCAGAGCCCCACCTGCCGACGGGAGATACCTGAAGAGCTGATCCGGGAGCTTTGGAACCAGACGAGCGTTCTGATCGACAGGCTGCCGGTAGGATCAATACGCTAACGGGAGATTGATCATGATTTTCATAAATCAGCCAATAAATTTTACAAAAACTGAAGTTTAACTTTTTCAGAAGCTGGTTTAAAATCAATATCCATGTTTGTGTTTCTATTGATCACTGTGATCAGTTACTGTCTCATCTACCAGATTATTTATTCACTTCTCTACCATTGAATCCACCAACTAGAAGTTAAGCATCTATTGTTGTTTTGTTTACGTCGAGACTTAACTTAATTCCCTGCTGATAATTATGAATGAATCCCTGATTATGTGAGCAAAACAGATTTAATTAGAAAGGAAGTGTAAATCTGGTCATGATCAATAATATTTGATAGGCAGATTTCTGGGGTAAAACCTCTGAATAATGTTACTAATCAATTTCAGTGGACAAATTCTGTTAACTTATCAATTTAAATCTTGAGGCTGAGAACAAATTGAAGATATTTTATTTAAATTTTCTCTTTTATTGAAGCGTTTACACATCAAATGCTCATATTATCAGTGGAAATTGTGATTTTTTTAAGTATTTGTAATGAAATTGAGTGCTAAAAGGTCAAACCGGTTTGCTTTCATGTGCAGAAGGAGGAGAGGTTTTCCCGCTGGACGAGACTTTTGCCAAAGTTCTGCACTAAATGTCCTGAGGTCAGTAAATCCACATCCTGCCTGCTCCCATCTCGTTTCCTTTGGCACCAAAAGCTTTCGTGGAACTAAATTTCTGAGGTTTCACCTCTCAGCCATAATGGTGTCCGCTCGGTTTACCTCAACCACAACCACACCCGTAACCAGACTTCACCAGGCCTGAACCAGGCTGCCTGCCACGGCGCCGTGGCGGCTTCACACCTGTCGCCATGGCGCCGGTTCCCTTCCGCAAACCGTTCAGATACCAGTCAAACCCGTTGCTGGCACTGGGTTTCCAGCTGCTGCACCACCTCAGCGCAGAGTCGGATTCCAGGGAGGAAGTGTTGAGCTCAGAGTTTCGCTCTGCTAGATTAGTGATGCATTCATGCTCCACTGGAAATTTAGCTGTTGAAGTTGTTGGTTAAACCCGCATGCAGGAAAGTTTAAACTCTTACAAGACAAACTTTAATATAATAATTTGTCCCAGGAATAATTGCAATAAGTGAAAATTTGTTTCTTTGGGACCATTTTCAACTCATATATTTAGAAAACCAATACAAACGTAACATTTTCCAAAGAACACCTAATTTACTTAAAATATATTTCGGCTCATCCGGAAGACATAAAACGCAAATTGAAAACAGAAATAAAATGGATTTTGTTGTCTGTGAACTTCAAAAAATACTGAAATTGTCGAGCTCATTTCAATTTATCATGCGATTAAATGCGACACGATTCATTTATTTTTATTAAAATTCTTTCAATCGATAGAAAGCCTGACATACACGGAGAGTCGGACTAAAACGTCGGCCATTTTAAAACGTTTAGCTGAAGTATTGTTAAGTATAAATTCACAGCGGTGGAGAAATGAGAGAAAAGGTAGAATAAACACTGGCCAACGCTTTCATTCAGCTGGTCTTGGTACTAGGATTAGTGCTGAAACTAATGATTATTTTTACTAATTGGCTATTCAGGCGATTATACAAATAAATATTGCAACATTCTGCAGATTTTTCACTGAACCTCTTCAAACAGTATTAAAAATACATTACAAATAAATTATTCAGTTCCTTTGTTAAATAAGACTGTAAACATTTTATTGCTTAAAAGTAATAACAGCATTTCTTTCGTATTTGATTGATCTTTTTTTTTAATTAACTATTAATAATTGGATAGTAAAAAGTGCTTATAAGGATGTTTTGTTTTGTTTTGAACAGGGCAAAGGCAAAATTTGCCACATGAAGAGTTCTGGTGAAACATATTCATGGAAAATGTTTTTATTGTCTTATATGCAAAATGTGTCGATATTTGTAAGTAATTAGGTTAATTGCTGCTCCAAGTGTTTTGTTTTTTCAGTAAAATAGCCATTTTTGAGTCTGTATATTCCAGTTATTGATTAACTGATTACTAGTTGATGATTATTTCAGAAATTGACTAATCGCGATTAATCCGATTATTCGTTTCAGCCTTATTTTAACATGAACAAAAACCTGTTGATACCAGATGCAGAGACTTTTTCAAGCTTATAACTGGCAGATTTCATTGTTCGTTACAGTTTAGTGACAGAAACAATCTGCTGTAAATGCATATAGAATAAGGTTTGCTGGTCATGCTAACAAACTGCAGCACTTAGTGTGAAGAAAAGATGAAGACTTATTCGCGCTAAAATGGACCAAAACTCCCAAATAGCGTTAATAAAAGAAAGCCTGACTTGTAAAGCCATCGTCAACGTCAAAACGAATAATTAAAGAAATTAGGACTGAAACTAATAATGATTCAGTAACAAATTATTCAAACGATTAGTCTGATCGACATACTGAAGATTGTCAATACTCAGCTTAAACTGAGTATTTTTTGGATTAACTGATTAATAACTGGATAGCAAACGATGTTCAGGGGATTTACTGAAATACCTAATTGTAACCACATGAAATTAAAACTATGGAACTTGCAGGAATCTGTGGAGAACATATTTACAGAAAATAATGTTTTTTTAATATCTTAAATGGAAAATGTATATATTTGTGCACAGTTTTGGTGTAATTACTGCTCTGAGGTTGTTGTTCCATATGGTCTTGTTTGAGTCTCTGATTAATCCGATTAATTGGCTCTAATCTGAGCACCTTGATACGCATTATGTGACGGCTGGTTTTAACAGTCATGGCAAAGATCATTTTCACGATCTTTGGACTAGAAGCTATGAGAAAGTGAAAGATCACTGAGTTAAAATGTTTACGTTTGAACTGTTGTCTCGTCAGCGTTTGATTGGCTGGGTGGAGCTGCAGGAAATGATTGACATCTACCAGAGGAGCGTGTTCAGCGCAGCGGCGATCAAGAAGCTTTTACCCCAACATTACGAAGAGCTGCTGTACCGACTGCACCACACGCTGCAGCACTGTGTGAGTACCTGACTCTTCCGTCTGCCGTCAAATCGCTTTGCAGCTCTGCAGAGCTGAGCAGGAATCAGGTCATTACACCAGAAGTCAAACACTCCTCTGCTGAAGTGCTGAGTCAAATTCTGACCAAACTTTGAACGTTGAGTCCGTCATAAATCAACCATACACTTCTACGGAAATCTGCACTTGTTTATTTGTAAAGTTTTATAAAAAAAAATTAATGTGACTAACAGCGAAATTATCTCATGTTTTCAGTCAGAAACCATTTTTCATCTTTACCAGCTGAGTTTTTCAGGCTTGCAGATAATTACAGCTGAATCAGAGTGGAGAAAGCCAAAAACTTACAACTAATAAGCAAATATTGTCCAATTTGTGTTTAGATTATGTGCAGATTTAAACGTTCTAAATTTACCTAATTATTTTCTCAGAAGCCAAAACAAAGATGGAAGGAGGATATGTAGAAACTGAACAGAGGTGCTAACGGTGAGCTAGCTTAGGAACAGCGTACAGATGAGCAATAAAAATTCTGATAGCCCTAATTATGTGTAGTGCAATTCACCAATAAAAGCCAATTTTCGTATTTTTTTAAAAAAGAAAGTGAAAAAAAAATAGATTAAAATCAGAAATTGGGTCTGGTATGAAAAAAGTTGGGGTTTATTTTTAAGCCATATCAGGTGTGTGAAGTAGAAAGAGGAGTTGCAGGAGTGATTTATGACAGAAAGATTGCTGCAAGAGTGAAAGTAGAGAGAGATGGTGGTTCGATCTGCTGTGATGTGCAATTTGGAAGTGGGTGTGCAGCTGAAAACAAAGGAGGCGGGGCTAGAAATGGAGGAATGTTGATGAATGGATTAATGTGGCGCCCCCTAGTGGGAGAAACAGGAAAGGTTAATATTTAAGTTTTTAAAGAAGTAAAATTTAATTGTTTGGGTTTTTTTTGTCTTTTGCTCTTGTAGTCTTTATTGATCAGACAGGAAATGGACAGAGTCGGGAATGGAACCCAGAACTATCATCCTATTGCAAATCACAAACTTAAATTAAAGCCATTTTGTTTCAACTTATGTCTAAATTTGCTTTCTCCCGTTTTAGGTTTCTTCCACAGAGCGTTCAAAATATATGAAAGCCCTGAAGAAAATGGAGAGAAAAATAAAAAAGGTAAACATACATGCATCAGACTGGCTGCTGAATGTTAGTTTAATTTATACCTAAATTAAACTAACGTAATTTTCTAATAATTTTCTAATAATGGAAACGCTTTATTTCACTGCAGAAAAGAGAGGAAGGAGCAATTAAGGCTGTCAGAGAGTTCAGCTTCATCCTCAGGTGGATTGATGATCTGATATGAGAACCATCTTCCTCATCCTCAGTATAAACAACCTCATCATCATCATCATCTGCAGCAGCAGCAGCAGGTTAAACCTCATCATCAGTATTTTTTCACCGTTACCTCCAGCTTCATTGTTTCCATCTGATTTTACTGTGAAAAAAATTATTTTATTTGAATTTGAAATTTTATGTTGATACAAAAAAGCACTTTAATTATTTAATATGTATTTAAAATGTGTTATATTAATGAAATGCAATGTTTTTATTGTATCACCAGGAACACAAATTCACTTTAAAACTGGCGTAAAATGTGAAAAATTCAATGGAAACAGTTGAAAACTGAAAACTATGAGCCGAACTGAAGTTTGTTGTCAACATTAGTTTTTCTGAACTTCTGAGAAGAGCTTTCTTTCTCAAAGATATTTACTTGATACTTTTATTGTATTCACACAGGTTAACATAAGTTATTTTTAGGGAACATATTTAACAATGCACAAAGGAGTCTTGAGTTTTAGTTATTTGAAATGTTAATGTAAAGTATGAAGGAAGATGTTTTATATGAGATGTGTGAGATGTATTTATGTCTGAATTTATCACATAAATTGAAGTAAATAAAGCAATATTTTATTTCTACTTGTTGGCTGTTATCGGTTTGAGTGGCTCCGGTTTTAATTTGGATTTGTCTCCATCTGCTGGTCAAAACTTGGTACTACAGGAACTGAAAAACAAGCAGCTTTGTGTGTTGGACTCGTTTCCATACAGATTCCTCACAACTTAACATTAGATGTTACATAATTGGTGTAAATATTACATCTCCTAATGTTTATGTCCATGTCGAATGTTTTCAAGTCGTCTCGTTTCGAATTTTCTGAAATGTTCCTAAAACCTCCAGTTGGATTCAGCTGACAGCTGGCACTGTTTTCACTGTCAGGGTTATACTTCAAGTCATTTTAAAAAAAAGAAAACATGTTTTCTTAACTAAACTAAGCATTTACTAAATTTGGTAAATGCTTCGACTCTTAAGATTATATCAACTACAAAGCGGTTAAAAAAAAGATTAATTTAAGTGAAGGCAGAGAAACAAAAGATAAATTAAATTCAAACTAGTTAACTTAGTTTTTTGATTAAAGGAATGATTCTCTCAAACATTAAGCTGAGTCAATAGCTTACGCTTTACCTGGAAACTCCAACGAAGGCATCTGGACAACCGTCAAAAACCCACAATTGATCTCCACCCCCACATGCTGACACAACTTTGAACTTTTCAACGTCTTTCTGCTGAGTCAGCCCCTCTGCAGAAGAGTCATGAAACTCCTGCTCAGGATAAAGAAGACGACACCAAACCCCAAACTGTTTCGGGACACATTTTACACCCAATTCAGTTTCGAGCTACTCAGCATTTAGCAAACCAATTAACTTTAAATACCTGGATGACTGACTTCCCTCACTTTATCACTACTTCTGTTGATTATTGTGATTGATCCACCATTGATAACAGATGACTTTAATCACAAGCTTGTGCAAACATGTTGGAATTAGAGGACCAACAAACTAAATGTATTTTTTCCTTTTCATAACATCATCACCCAAAGTAACAACCTTCGTCCATGTACTTGCAGATGCAATACTTCCACATACAATACTTGCAAATACTTAAGAAACCTATTCTGTTCAAGAAAAAAACAAGATTGAAATGTTGCAAGGATGAAAATGGGAAGAGTAAAGTTATTTTAACTGATGAAGCTGCAGTATCTATTGGTTCTGTGTGGTTCCAGCAGAGAAAAACCCTGATATAGTCCAAGTGAGACATTCCTCCTCCATCAAAGAGTGGGGTTCCTCCCAGTTTTGCCCAAACACTCTGCCCAAGCCATGAAACAAGACAGGAATTAAAACTTCCTCCAAAGTAAACCACTACCAACGACATTATTGGACATTTCGATGGTTTTCTATGACTTTTCCAGTGTCAAGAAATAAAGTGAAGGTTCCTGCTGTTTTCACCAATTCACCAATAATGATTGAAATACAAGATATGCATCACAACAGAAATTTACAGACGAAAACTGTATATTTTGCAAATCCCTCTACACCCGTAACTCCCATAGGGCCAAACTTTTATGAACACAATGCGTCTTACCAAATGGCCATTGGAAACGAGGTAAGGGAGTATTGAATGACTGTTTTTCCATTATAGCTTTGCCATTATAGCTTCTGTTTGTTAAAGTTGGACTAATTTGTCTGTGGCTGTAGCAAACCTTGTTGGGGCTCATAGATGCCAGTATTTACAGAAGAAGGGACCAGCTGGCTTAGAAACCAACCCATAACTCCACCCTCTTGGTGCTTTTGATCAAATCGAAAGCACTGTCTGAATTCACATCAGATGATCTATATCACCGGTTCATAAACGGTGCTTCCCCTTTCACCGGAGCTGCCTTAAAGTTCAAACAAAAGTCTAGGTCGGGGTCCCCAAAGCGGGTCCTCGAGGGCCGGCATCCTGCATGTTTTAGTTCTCTCCCTGATTTAATGCTCCTGGGTCAAATGATGGCTCGTTAAAAGCCTAAGAAGAACACTGACATTCTGAAAAGGTTTTCAGTACCACCAAGGAGAGAACTAAAACATGCAAGATGCCGGCCCTCGAGGACCCACTTTGGGGACCCCTGGTCTAGGTACTTACTGTTTTTGGGTACAATGCAGCCTGTGGACAGGTGAGGTATTTTTTCCAGCCAACTGACAAACGCTTTTTAACTTATCCATGACAGATGCAAAAAACCTAGCTAGCTAGTGAGGGTATACATATTAGCATCTAGTTAGCTGTAACCTCAACCATCTCGAACTGCAGAACACAATGAATATGTCGAATTTTTACCTGGCAGAAAAGTCTGGGGGAAAAAAAGAAACTTCAAGGCCTTAATTCTAGATGCATGAAGTTAAGACTTTTTGAGGCTGTGCAAACACCCTGTAAACTGATTCTGACTTACCATGCATTGAAATGCAACCTTTAACAGTAAGACATCTACATATAAACAGACAGAGATTATATGAGATAAAGACTCAAGTCTTTAGACTCATGTAGACTAATGTGTAAACCTCAAGCCATCATCTCTTTCACCTATGAAAGTCTATTGAAGACCTTTGTGTCTTTAGGTTCTCAGACACTTTTAGTCTGCCCCCAAAATTACAGCAACTCAGTCAAATCCAAAGCTGGGTGGGTAGGAGGCTATCTAAGTGGCTGCGGAAGAAGTAGAAGAATAAAAATGCCTGTATGAAACAGTTGATTGACGAAACATAAAACCAGTTTGTGTCAGTAAAATAAATATTTTTTCCAAAAACATAACTTCTGCATGAAACCTATTGTAAATCAGTAAAATTCTTGACCTGAGGAATTTACCTTTATCTCACTCATTTAGCAATTTGAGACTCTGAGAGTTATCAAACTACTGCACTGATGTTTTAAACAAATCTACACCAGAAGCGTTTCAGTTTCATTTTAGCAGACTCTCTTACCAACCAGAAGCATAGTCAAGCTTTCCTTACATGTTAGAGGATGTGGTGTGTCTCATGTGTCTGGCAGTTGGCCCGCAGGACCAAACAACAAACAACAAAAAGTTACTAAGAGGCTTCTAGGAAACAATTTCTAGAGTAATTCAGTTAAAAACCTAACAGATGACCACTTAATTCCACTGAATTAGCATTTACCCAGAAAGCCAGCGCAGACTTTTCATGTGATATGCAAAAATGTGCAACTGGTAGAAAGGATTCTATATTTACCCCAATGCAGCGGCATTGGTTTTAAACATTCATTTTAAAATTACCTGATGCATCTTCCAAAGTTGAAGAGAGACACGTGCATAAATCAGCAAAATTGAACAAAAACTACAAAATGAGAAATGTTTCATGAATAAATCTGCACTTTGTAACATAACTTATAATTAACAAAGGACTGAAAAGTGATCAAAGACAAAAATTAACACGTGAAAGCAAAATTCAGCCACATTTATTTTCAGAACTCGACTATATGCAGATGATGCTGAAATCTACATTTATATTTCCAAAACTAACAACACTTCTATCAACACTTATATTTGTGTCACTTTATATTTTTAAGCAAATAAAACCCATTCAATCTTTGACACAAAACACCGAATGTACATGATTTGCAGGCCACAAGCTATAAAAAGTGGTCTTGCTTTGGTAGTGAACGTAAATGATGCTTCCTCAGTTTTACAAAAGTGTGGTAACCTGTGGCCTACTGACCCAGATACAGATTTCTTACACATTGAAAGAATCTCTCCTATACATTTGAAACTTCAAACTATGTCCAAACACCTATCCTCACTAAAAACTCAATTTCTTTCAGCTCAACAGTAAATTTCAAATCTGAGAGCAAAAGCTAGCGTAGAGGAAGAGGAACATTTTGTAGAACCAAAGACTGAGAGGGAAAGGGATATCTCTCTAGTCCAATACACTCCAACTTAATAGGTCAGAAATCTTTTTGTTGCTGAGTGTCTAACGCAGGGGTGGGCAATTCCAGGCCTCGAGGGCCGGTCTCCTGCAACTTTTAGATGTCTCTCTATTTCAACACACCTGAGTCAAATAATGAGGTCATTAGCAGAACTCTGGAGAACTTGACTGCATTTAGGGGTGATTCAGCGATTTGATTCAGCTGTGTTGGACCAGGGAGACATCCAAGAGTTGCAGGACACCGGCCCTCGAGGACCAGGATTGCCCACCCCTGGTCTAACGTGTAATAAGTCTCATTACTTCAAGTCCATTCCTGATTGATCAATCTACCCTTCTTGACGACTCCTTCCCCAAAAGTGTATCCTCCCAAATCCAAGAATCCACAATAAAAATTTTCCAAAACCAATAGTTTGTGCTGCAAGCCAAAAGCAGAAGTAACTCCACGTCAAGAGATTCAAGCCAGGTTGGGGAGACAGTGGGAAGAACCGTCCATGTTGGACCAAAGTAATGCATACATGAGTTATACCATAGTGGTTCTGTTGAATCAAGATTGGTTACAGATTTTGGTGGCCGTAGCTCCTTTTTGGGGGTATTTTTCACTGACAGATGTACAATGCTTCTAATAATTTATGGGCATTATCATTATCTTGAACTTCCTTAACTTCACCTCAAATTAACAACCAGATGGAGATAACAAGGAGGCAATCTGATGTTTTTATAGAACAGGAATCCCAAACTATCCGTTTCAGTTTTTTTGAAATGGATAAAGCTGGTTAACACAAAGCTTCTGAGTTGAGTTCCCAAATCCTCCAACCAAACCCTATTGATAATTTATAGGCTGTGCTTAGAAGATAAGCATATGCCAGACTCAACTTTGGAAAAAAATATTTAAAGATCAAATTTAATACGAGATTCATGCCAATGATGAGTAGAGGTAAACTTCTGACAGCGCCTGTAAGAACTTCCAGGAAAAGCTAATATGTCACATACAAAGTAAAATACTTGATTAATCGATTGATTATCAGGTTAAACACCTGATTTTCACAAACATATTTGATCAATATGGTCAGAGTAGTTTGGCATAAAACAGATTTTGTTACTGGAAAAGTAATATAAAAGCAATACATACATCAAAAATCATTTACATACGATTATATTCAAACAAATTAAAATATTCGGTGCTTGCTGATTCTAATGTGGATCAAATTAAATGCATCGGGGAATTCTTAGAGAGTTTATTTTTACTCTGGAAAAGTGTGATCTTGCCACAGTGATGAATCAGGTTTCGTTGAACGCCTCATAGTGGCACTTTCCAATTGCAGAAATGATCCGGCGATTCCATTTTTATTTAATCTCCATCCACTGTATTTTATAATTACTGTTTCTAATTTCAGTTGTGGAGTCCAGAGACAATGGTAAAAGCTTCTGTAGCTTTATAAAATCAAAATTAAATAGGTTTAAATGGCAGAACGTAGCGGTCGGGAAACACCAACTCTGACTCTGCCACAGTGACGACCAAGGTTTCGCTACACTCACTGTGGTGGTATTTCCACCTGCAGAATGATGCAGGGATGGTGCAGCTCACAAACGCAATCAATTTCTACTCTCAGAAGAGATTTGGCTTCCAGAGATGACGTTTCCCACTACTCCTACTCAACTCTATGGTTAGATGTTTTCCAGCACCTAATAGTAATACCAAAATTTAAGAAATCATTAAGAAAATGTCTAAAAATTGAGATGGCGATAGTAGGGAAGCCACACATTTGTAGAGGTATAAATATGTATCGGTATGAACAAAATGTGTGTACATAAGTGTTAATCTGGCCGTGTATAATTATTCTTAGGTGAACAAATGGTTGAGGGACAATAACACTCCTTTTTAACATTTTTTTTCTTGGATATGGTGATTTATAGTTTTAATTGTGCTTCCTTTACTTTTTATTTTCTATTGTGAGATTATTATTATACAACAAATGGGAAGGTAAGTATTATTTGCAAATTAAAAATGAACATAGTTTCTAAAAAAGTATAGCAAGGAAATGCAAGAAACAAAAACAGGTAATTTGTGATGCCTAGTCAAAGTAAATGTACTTGTATATTTAAAGAACACAGTACGTTTCACCTGAGAGTCTACATGTGTTTTGTGATAGAGTTGCAATAAGCCCCACTGACAACTGAAACCCACAACTGAGTGGGTTTTCTGATATTTTTATCAACAGGCAGAAAAACACACTAAAGAGTTATGACGTAAAATAACTGCACAACCTCAAAGTACACACTTCAGTAAAAGATATGAACATTGTGCCTTTTCTATTCTCTTAACAACAGAAAAATTATATTTCTTAATTCTATACTTTTATAATATTATTTAACAATTAAAGAGTATAACAATTTGCCATATTGTAAATATTCTTATTTTTGGCTCTTTCGGAACACCTGTTCTGAAAGTTTTCTTTTGTTGACCATTACGCATGCGTTCAACTCTTCAAACCAAATATGGAAGCAGCAAGAAACGTGTTATACTATTCAAGAAGAGTTAGCTTTCACTTTATGTTTTCTACAGCTGTGCTGGAAATGAGAGGGTCTTTCCAACTGTAAAGACTACAATTGTAAAGACTACAATTCAGGGGTCTGTACACATCAGACCCACTCTGACCTGATTACTGCATCCACAAATGTGTATGAATATTTTCCATCTAGCGTCTCGTTTCTACATAGATGACTGATCAGTTCTTATCCCCATGTGGCGCAGTACCACCAGGCATCTGCTTAAGCAATTCATAATTCAAGGTTAAATCAAGGATCCCGATCAGAAAGCAGGTTTATAATCAATCTGTGTATCGGCAGATTAGATAATAACAGTTTCTATTAAATAAAACAAAACTGTTAATCCAGTGTTTTAATAAAAGGTTAACTGACTGAAATTTAGTTGGGAGACGTTAGTGGGACTGATTTGTATCTTGTGATGTGGTTATGATGAAATATGACAGAGAGATTTGGTTTGTCATTATTTAAACAAAATTTGATTAACTGATCAATTATATAGTTCTGACATAATAAAAAATACAATGAGGTGATAAGTTGTGTTTTTGCTTAATAAGTTAGAAAATAAACTGCATTGTTGGAGTTAGGCTTGATTTCCTTCCTCTTTGGTTGTAATCCAAGTTAAATTATAATTGTCCATGTTAAGGCAGACAAATCCTCCAAAAGAAACCCAACAGCATGGAGCAGCACTTGTTGGTGGATGTGGTTCTCTTAGTTTTTTTGGTTGAACTGAAACAGTTATTTTATCAGATTATCTGTAGCTCAGCAGTCATTTTACCCAAAAGGCCACAAATACGTAAATGTTGAGAAATGGACCATCTTCCGTTTTCAGATAAATAACTGATAATACATTCCAAATACAAGTTGTGTTGTCTTCTTGTAGACATTGCAACAGATCATGGTCTGCCATACTGACATCTGGAACCGTATATTCGTACCTCGTAACCTCAACTGGATAAGATGATACTTCACCTTTTAACACATCAAATTATTGGGACTTTGAAACAATTGAGCAATGACTAAGTCTAAGAAGAAAGAATAACAACACGCTGGTAATTATCTCGCTAGCATAGATGTAACAGATTGGTGATTGGTCACGTCAGATAATTAAGCTAATTTTTGTAATTTTAAGAATTTGTTTGTGGTAAACTTGTTTTTATCTGCTAATATTGTGACTATATTATTATTAAACAAAATCCCTCGTAGACGGGCCTGATGTCCGTAGTACAACTCAAAGAAGAAAAGATATTTTCTATCATTTGTAAACAAATAAATAAATAAAACAGAAAAAACAAATAAAATGAATTATAGAGTTTAAACAAAACTGGCTAATTGAGAGCAAAACAACAAACTAAAGATTTGTTTCAGTTTTTGATAGAAAGAGAGAAAAGAGAAAAACGATAAATTATATAAATGAAAATTGTTGAGCTTGTTTTAATTAATCATGATTAACTGATGTATTGCAACAGGCCTATTGACAACAGAAACTTTGGGAGTACCTTGTTTTTGTTGTCCTTTTGATTTTTCATGGATGCAAATCTTATTTTAATATATATTTATGGTTGTTCTTAATTTCTAAGACAGTTTTCAAGTTAATGTTCTCTATTCTGAGCACAAATGACTGGAAATACGCTGGGATTTAACCCTTTACCACACTTGATTTTACATGTTGAGAGCTGGAAGCAGCAGACATGCTACAAAACACCCAGGTCTGATCTGGAAGAAGCCTCTGACAGGAAGCCCAACAAATTCATCCACTCAGAAAAGTCAGATCGATTTTGAATATTTTCTAGAAAAAACTTACACACTAGTCAGTGAGTGGAGGAGGAACATCTACAGTATGACTGAACCGTCTGAGAACCTCAGCCTGGCTTTAACTGAAAAGAGGGAACACAACGGACAAACACTGGGACACAGTCACGAGTCTCCATCGAAATCAACACAACCAATCCATTTATTGTCTTGCAAATGGACTGGTTGCAATAAATATTATCAATATAACCATTAATATTCTTCTACAAAGTGGTCGTTTGGTCGAGGTGCAATGGCATCCTATTGTATAAGATCTGGAAAAATTAAAACAACACAAAATTTCCTGCAGGTGATTATCTCGCTGGCATAGATGTAACAGAAAATGCTTTATCTACCCTTAAATAATTTGTTTGTATTTCCAGTAAGAATGCTGACAGAGTCACAGACAAGATAATAAGTGAGCAGTGCAAGTAGTTGAGATGCTGAAGGAGGAAGAAGGCATCGTGCAAACAGCTAATGGCCGGATGTCTTAAGGGCATGTTGAGCTAAATCACAATCACAACAAAAATTACCAATACCAACTCGAAAATGGTGCCTTTTGTCCTGCAGACTATGAACATTTGAAGCCCTTTTGTACCGTCTGAAAAGATAAAAGAAATCAGAAAAAGATAGTTGGGTTTATGAAGCAGTATTCAGCTTCTGTGCTAAATCTGGAACAAACTTCCAGAAAACTGCTAAACAGCCGAAACACTGATTTCCTTTAAATCTAGACTAAAAACCCGCCTGGCTGGAGTTGCTTTTGAACCATAATAAATGAAACATTGACCAACTTGATGATTTTGCTGACTCATCAATATATAATGTTTGTTACTGGTGTTCCCAATTGTTGATTGTATGACTTTTCATATTTTTGGGGTTTTTATGATGTAAAGCACCTTGAGATGCCTTCTTGGTGATGTGCTACACAAATAAACTTAAAAAAATAAAAACTGTGCAGGAAAAATGATTAAAAAAAAAAAGAGAAAAATGAACAGATCAACAGTTTTGCAAAACCAGACCGTTGTGCGACATGTTTTCAGGGAAAACTGCAGACTTTTCGTAGACTTCAAGAGAACATGCAGATGCAAACATCTAAGATGCACACAAAGTTCTGCAACCTTTCAGAAAGCATGCATGAGGTTTGTGCAATGTTTAGGGCACCACAACGATGTTTCAATGAACTGTGGTGGTCTTTCTGCAGTAAAACCACCAGGTAATCTCCTCGCTGCGTGTTTGTGTGTTCTCTCTCACAATGGGAGCGTTGGAAACGCGACCAGGGAGTCTCCTCTGTGTGCAGATTTAGAAGCAGCGAAGCGACTTTTTGAAGAAAACTGATGTCGGTGCTGCAGTTTCTGGTGCTGCTGCTGAAAGCCCACAGACCACAACCACAATCATAATCAGATGTACCATGAGGCAGTTGGGAATGGAGGTAGCTGTATAAATACAGGTACAGGTCAAAGCAGAGCATCAGTGTGTCCTCTGCTCAGAGCATCAAGTGAGTTTAGTGATCCAACATGCCGTCTTGCAGCGTTTCACTGGGTCTACTGGCCTTACTGGGAGGCATGCTGGCTTACGCTCGGCCATTTCAGGGTATTTCAGAAACGCTAAAAGAAAGTCACGAGTCCATCGCAACTGATCTGGTAAGTTTACTTGTTGGTGTCCCACAGGGATCGATTTTTGACTCTTTTCTTTTTTAAGGTGGATGTCGATGTTATTCATTTTCATTCAGCATGTAATTAGAAAGATGCTGAGATCGATTCAGCATAGATTAAAATGTTTCTTAAATTTCCAGCAAGCTGAAAAATAAGCATTGCGACCAAATGACCATGATTACTTACAAACTACAATATGATCTGTTTATTTGTTAAATGCAGAGAATAATATCCGTAAAGTGACTTTGAATTGAACCAACTTTGACACTTTCCCCAAAACAGTTTTCTGCAGGGTTTTTCTGAACGTTATTACTCAGCTTGTGGTTTCCACCCAGTACAAATGAGGTCATGCGTGTGACCATTGACTGACAATTATACTTTTAGTTAATAAGCTTTCTGTAGCCTTAAACATAAAGTAATGCTACAATGTCATGTGGTAAAAGTTTGACAGGAATTTTATCAGCAGGTTTTTTTGTTTTACAGATTTTATCACAGTGTTAGAGGAAGGCAGCTGTCTTTGATCTCAGAGATAAGTTATGATTACATCATGTGAAAGCGAAAACACAATCTGAGTTTTTATGCATTTTCTCAGGGTCATCAGATAAGTTATCTCTATAATCTGTGACAAAGCAGGGAAATTGCTCGACTCCCGTGGTTTTATTTTCAATTCAGATTTTACTTCAAATTATGGAAGTGAGTGTAATTGTGCATCATGTTTGCTTTAGGGCCTGACGAAGCTGGAGATCAACAGAGCCCCTCTCTTCGACTTCGTCATCAAAACCATCAACACCTCCTGCCAGGTAAACAAGCAACATGGTGGTCGTCGTTTCACCTCTTTGTCATTTAGACTTTTTTGGGTCAGAAATGGAGCCGTTTAATGCAAGACTCTTCGTACCAAACAGCTTCAGAGGAATCATTTCTGATCCATAATTCATTAAAACATGCAGCTAAAACTTTAATGTACTGAAAAACATCCATCAGGTAGCACAGCTCACTGCTGCACAACCTGTGAAGCTACAAGAAGGAAAAAACTGAGATTGTTTTTATTTCCAACACATTTGAGAACTAGTAACTAGGAAAGTTTATTTCTCATTCTGATAGTTTTATTTTAGATTCTGGTATTTAGTTAACCTCTCTAAACTCTGGCTTTCAAAGCTGCTACACTTATAATGTGCTGATATTATCTTTGTTCTATTTAACTGCAATGATTTGGGACTACATGACATAAAAACAATTAAATTTGATGTTTAAAAAAAATTTAAAAAGTCAGGCAGCATTTTAAGTATCATCTGGTCCTCGTATTGTCACATCTCTGCTGTTATGAAATGAACTTTACAATAAATCTAAGCATTACTGAAAATAAGTAATATCAAGATTTTGATCAAACAGAAGTGGAAGAGCTGGAAGTTACACCAGCCCGTAGCGCCGGGATGTCCAAACGTTTCACCATGTGGACCAAATTTCTTAACTAAAAAGTATTTGCGGACCAAAAAACAAGATCCAAAATTTGAAAGTAATTTCTACAGCCTTTAAAATGATTACATTTCTGATATTAACCTAAAAAAAATGTTTTTTTTCTCTATCACATTTGCACATTCGGGTATTACTCTCAAAATCTTTTGGCAGAAAACTTAAATTTTGCATGTTTGCTGTATTAAAACAAAGACATCTAGTTTTCAGCTTCTTTTGGGTTCGATTGAATACTTTTATTTTCAGTAATAAAAACAGGATTTGGGTCACTTTCGTTCAAAATGCTTGCTACATTTAGCCAAGTTTTTTCTGATTTAGGTGCAGCAAAGTTGGCTTTTCAGTAAAAGTCTCTTGGTTTAATTTTTTTTAAATAAAAGCACAAATTAAAAGTCTCCATCTAGTTGTATGTGACGCACTTTGGGCACATTTATATTAATGTGATTTTGCCCAATAACGATTTAATTGGACCCATAACAGAGCCCTGAGGATCTCCAGTCTATGCTTACGAATGATTAAATGTTTAACATCATATATTGTAACTTTTTCTAACAATTCTGCTGTAAACATCCGTTACGACGTTACTTCTGGTGTTTTTTTAATCGGTCTCAGACAGAAAAACAAGCCTTCTCTAATTCCCAAGAACTGTCTCTTCCTTCACGTCCCACAGAGAAAAGACGACATGCAGCTGATGAGAGCCACCCTGGACGTCTACATAGAAATCTTCTCCCATGTCCTCCGGCATCCCCACCGCATCCACCTGCTGGACGGGCTGAGCGAGCGGAAACAGACCAAAGTACTAAAATATCTGGCTGAACAGGACAAGATGGCAAAGGAGCTGAAAAGCCGACTTATTTGTCAAAATCAAAGCATGGAGAATGCACTCATTGAGCTGCAAAGCATCAAGGTAACATTCGTTAACTTATATTTTGCTCATATGAGAATCACAATGTTTTTAAATGAGAAGTCAAGATTTTGTCCAGAATTCTCAGAAAAATTTTTTTAAATGAGCCTTTTTTTTTTACTGCTGCTGATGCGTCTTCTGGTTATTTCAATATATCATGTCTTCAGTGAGAAACTGGAGTCGTCTAAAGTGAACTGATCCCAATCAAACATGGACGTCTAGAAACTCACTGTCTTTACTTCTGATAACTTTTCAAAACAAGAAATCCTGTCTGGATTCAGCCTTCGAAAAGCAAAAACAAAACTTTAATCTGAGTTTTATTGGAACTTTGCATTCAGGTGTATAGACCAACTTTTCATGCCAATTTTAGTGCAACTTTGCAGTACAGCGTCAGCATTAAAAGTCTCATTACTCACAAAATAATGCATAACTGAAACTTTTAAATTACTTTCATTGCAACTTCTAGAGCAACTTTGTATCAAAAATTACAATATTTACCAAATAATTATAACTATAATAATTAATAGTTGACACTTTAAATGATTTTTAATGCAACTTTCAGTGCAATTTTGCATTAAAAGTGTAATTATTTACCAAAGGACACTTCATGACAGCAGTCAAGCATTCTTGAAGACTCCTTCATGTTCTTGACAGGTGTTATGTCAGCCTTGTGCACAGTCCTTCAACTAAAGTGTGACCAAATCTACTTGTAGGTTAAATATAAAACGCAGCGTCGTTTCTTTTATTTACACTCTTCCCTGAACCGATCTGTAGCAGCAGAAGTTATTTATTGGCTGTAACTGATATAATAATGTGATTCTAGGTGAATTAACCTGAGGTTTTCTGTCTGCAGGTGGAGGACCCCCTGGTGCAGAAAAAGGCTCTGGCTCAGATCCTACAGATCTACCAGGCAGCTTCTGTTGTGGCAGAATCCAACGCTGCTCCTGCAAAGTAACCATCATTTATTCACCAGTTGGACTAAAAATCGCTCTGCGAACCAACCAAACCTTTCTCTCACGTCTTATTTATCATTATTTACCTCTGTTTTTATTTTTTAAGTTATAACTTGAGTTGTGCTGCCTCTAGGCCTGTCACAAAAACCAATAAATCAATTATTTACAAGCTCAATAATTTCTATTCACATGATTTATCTCTGATAAAAGTCTTCAGTTTGATGCTTCGGTCTCAACTATCTTCTTTTTTTGAAGGATAATTTTGAACAGAGACTTCAGTATCCATTTTATTTGTTGTTTCTTTGTTTTCTTTATTTATTTTGTATTTTTAAAATGTGCTCAGTGTTAAATGTTCATTACAATTTAAAGTTCACTGACCTTTGAGAATGTGTTACTATGCCATTATTACCATTATATTACTTGAAAATGGACTCAAACCAATAATATTATCGTTCATCTTAACGTCTGGGAGAATTTATTGTCCATCAAAATTTGTTTTTGTGACGGGCCTGGCTGTGTTCGGAGTTCACGTCTACTTCCACTTTCACAGTTACTGTAACTGCAGTTTAAGTATTTAACAGGTAACTTGAAACCATTTCACATGTTTCACTTGACTGAGTTATATTTATTTTATGATTATTTATTAGGAGTTATTTATTTTTAATTTATTGTGTTGTTTTTATTTCAATAAAAGCAAAGAACTTTACCCAAAATGTGTTTTGTGACATTTTTTAAAGTTACATTGACACTCAGATCAATCGGTTTTCTATTAAACAGTTTAATTTGATGGATTTTAGGGGCTGAATGAATCGTATCAGTAAAGTTAATGTTAATCTAATCTACCAGACTGTCATTGGAGTATTTCTGAAGATGACAGGAGTCTGTTTTGTTGCTTTGTTCAGTTTTGTTCTTGAAATCTGAGTGAAAAGGAATAGTGGGAGTACGGGTCCCTGCGGTGCTCCTGTGCTGTTAACCTCCTGGTTAAATTCAATCCTTCAGTCTCACTAACGCTGTTTTCACACCACACTCCAATAGATTCGGTTTGACGTAGGACCAAAACTGCAACATTCGTTCCATCTCCAGCTGCTGTGGTTCTTTTTCTCTCTGCTGAGTCAAACCAACCAAACCCTCTGAGCAACCTGTTCCCCTCCTGGCCTGTGGGGGCGTCGCACCACCAACCACTGAAGGAAACAACACAAAACCCTCTGAAGTCACGAACCGCAACTTCCGTCTTTACTAAATGGAAACAAAAATTGAGTGGCGTCAGATTTCAGCGGTTGTAGATTATTCTTTTGTCTTTGGTAAATTTCTCCCAGTAGCGCTAGGCTAGTTTGTTTTGGTTGAATTTACCCAGAATGCCGAGCAATAGTCAACTTCCTGCTTTTGGAGTCTGGACCGGTCTTTCTAGGCTAACGGACTGGAATTGGATTAAAGTGGACTGCACAGAAGTGGTGTGAATGTACCTGAAGAGTTTCTGACAGAAAGTCAGGCTGAACTGTGTTAAATGCAGTGGAGGAATCAAAGAACACATTGCTTCTTGATTTATCCAGAAGGTAAATACAACCAAAACAAACACGCCAGGCTAGCGGGAGAAATGGCTCGTGGTCTTTTACCAAAGACTAGAGGGAAATCCTACAACCACGAAAATCTGATGCCACTCCATTTTTATTTGCATTTGGTGAAGAAGAAAAGGAAGCAGCAAAATCTTCTGAATGGTTGAAGACAAGTTTACTTTTCTCTGTCAATGTTTCTTTTTTTTAAATTTAAAATAAAGTCAGTCTTGTGTTGTTGAAGTGGGTGAGGTGTTCTTCTATAGAGGGAATCAGCCTCTAAAGTTTAAGAACCAATTATTTTGTGAATTTTTTTTAAGTGTAAATATATTTCAAATTGTATTAATTCAACGAACTGATTTTGGTTGAGTCATAGGGCAGCAGGTCTGCAGGCATATAAAGACGAAACAGGATATAAACTTCACAGCCGGTTTCATTTTAAAACCGGCTGTTTTTAAAACAGCCGGTTTTAAAAACTTCAGAGTTTCTCATACTTCAGGAAACTCTGAAGTATGAGAAGTATATAAATAAATAAATGTCTGAAAATATTAGTGGTAATAAATCCCACCTTCTGAAGGAAAACATTTATTCGGTGGAGTAAAGATACTTAAGATGAACAGAAGAAAAAGTGAGTGGAATAACTATCCTGTGACATCAGGCTGACATTAGCAGGTTTCCCTTCTCTTCACCAATCATGTGGAGGGATTTCCCCTCCACTGCATGATGTAATGAAACACTAAGAAGAGGACAGCAGCGGCTCACAACTAGTCAGAATATGTAACTATATAAATAAAACAAAACAGATAAATGTAAATGTAAAATGAAATGACAAATCCTGTTACTAATACTAATTCCACATGTTTGTTAATCAGCTAACAGATTAACTAACTGCATGTTTTGATTATTCAGCTATAATCTAAACAACAAAATTAAGGTTTCTTCAAGTTTCACCAACTCAAATTCAACACCATTACGAATAAAATTTAAGACTCACAAAACCAAATCTATGAAAAACAGTAAGTTTGCACTTAGCCATGATGCACATAAAAAAAACTAGCTAGATAGCTAGAGTACATTAGCAGCTAGTTAGCGGTAGCCTCAACCGCCTTGTGTCAGAGAACGCTGTGAAGATTCGACTCAAACTTTATTTTCACAGAAAAACCCAGTGAGGAATGAAGCTACATAGAAAATACAGGATTCGGTAGCTCTGCCTCTAAAAATTTAAGACCAACTTGCATTTGTTTTTATGAATTTAAGACATTTTAAATAGGCTTTAATTTTAGATAAATTAATCTAAGATTTTTTAAGGGTGTATTAACACCTTCAAAATATTAATTAGTTGACAAAAGTCACAATTCGGTATGAATTCAGGTGGCCTGGTATTCATTTCAGTATGATCAAGAAAAATAAAGCAATGTTTTTGTTTTACTTCAGTGTGCAGTAACACATCTCTTTCCATTTATTTGATTCTATTATGATCCAGAACTTAAAAAAGTTTTAAAAAAGAGTAAAGTCAAGTTTATTTATGTAGCACAGCAACAAGGCAGTTCCAAAACACCAATAATTAATCAAGAAACGAGCAATGACCATTGCCTTTTGTCAAATCTCATCATTAAAATCACCAAGTAAATACATATAAAATATACAAACCAATATTTCACTTACTTCAAATTCAAGGTAACTCTAAACAGGGAGGGTTTAGTTTTGGTTTAAAGGAGCTCCGTGTTTCAGCTTTTTGCAGTTTTCTGGAAGTTTGTTCCAGATTTGTGGAGTAGTACAGAACTGACTGGTTGGATTTTTGTCAGGAACAAAAATCATAAAAACAGGAATAGAATAGTTGTATAGTCTTTCCATCAATAAATGGAAAGACTATACAACACAGGTAACCAGTTGAAAACAGTTGATTTTTACACATATTTAATAATAAATCAATCGTTTTAATGAAGTTTGTAGAGAGTTTGAGCTGATTGGGTGCAACAGGCAGCTGGTGTTGGACTCCAGTAGCAGTGACGTTTACACTCAGATTGACGTTGTTTACTGTGAATAATACAGTTAAATATGAAATTCTGTTTCAGTTTTACCAAGTCTCCATTTAAAAAACGTAGATTTTTAGCAGATATATCTGACTATCCAACAGAAAGTATGAAGGGAGGCCGGGTGTGTCTGGATCCTTGAGTTTGGCTAACAACCCACTTTGCCTCCGCTGTTTCTGCTTTCATTCACACCTCCTATGCCCAAACGCCCGCCAGTCGGTTGGTTGGTATTCTTTATGTCACAGTTTTGGTACGTCAACGTACCAAAAAGTCAGCTTCAGCACTTTATTCTGAACTATTCATGGAAAACTAAATGAAATCTGCTTCAAGCTGATCGTAGACGTGTATATTTTGAATTTATTTTAAAGCGCTAACAACTGCAGCTTCTATTGTAACACCTTTCAAACTCTGACATAATTTTCCCACTTCTTTTCACAACGTGTAATTTTTACAAATAATGCTTCTGATTATGTTGCATGTTGAAGTGTGGTCAGCGATCATGCCTTCACCACGTCACTTAACTCATTTCACACTCCTCTGGTTTATGGTAAAAAGACCTTTCGACTTTTTCTGTCTTCCTGCTGTCGTCACCTTCCTACACTGAGGAGCATCTGAATGCAGCGTCAAACCACAGCCTTTGACTCAGGCCCGTCGCCCGGGGCAGCCCTCAAAGCAACTCCGGGATTTCTCCTCGTTCACACCAAGAAAAATGTCCACTCTCCAAAAGTTTAGAAAATATGATTCATCAAAATGGACGACCTGTTGGCAGGGTCCTCAACAAATAAATAAAAATCATGATCTAACTGCATTAGATAAGCATTTAAAAGAACCTTTCCTGTTTGCTCAGGAATCTGTGGCTCACTTAACAAAAGCAGGAGAAGAGCAGAAGCTCAGTCCGACCGAGCCGTGCTTTCGTCTATGTTTTTTACGTGCTATTTGAAATTTCTATGGATTAAAAATGGTTGATGGAAAAGTTAAAACTCAAAATGACTTCCTCAGTTTCACAAAAGTTTTTAATGCTCGCTTAAGGTTGTTTTTGGCTTTTCCAAAAGAGTTACTACGCTAAAGATGGGATGGAAACACAATTACCGAATAAGTTCTGACAAAACAAACTTTTACCTCTCATACTTCCTGTTCATTACAGCAATAAGTGGCATCAACGTCTGACAGAATCACCGTTTCTGTAGCCTGGTTGATTCACCCCAAACTACTAGATAGAAACATTTTCTTTCTTTTTTCTGACATTTCTCAAAATTCACATGATATTTCGATGGAAACGTAGCTTGTAGAACTGTTCTAATATTTTGATTTTATCATTAAACTAAAATGCCTTCAAGAATCTTATAGTATCACAGATTACATCAAGTACAGCGATTGAGATTCAGTGGACGGCCCTTTGCTTTATTAACCTTTATTTCTGACCTCTCTTCATTTTCTGAAAGGAAAGCTCCATTTTAGAGGGATAACAGTTCTACTCTAGCTTAAATTTAAAATCACAAGACAATTCAACTAAAAACCTCTTTTATGTTATAAATGTCATTTTTTGCTTTTGTTGCATTTAAAACCTAAAGTTGACTGAATCACCCCTGCAGGTAAAAACTGAGAGGATTTTACCCTGGGTTCACCAGAAGTTTTGCAAAAATAAGATGGTTTATATTCAAGATCACATTTGAGAAGAAACAGTTCATTTCCTTCAAACAGAGACGAACTTCCTATTGTGAAACTCCAGCGTTATGTGCGTGAGCAGGGGATACCCGTACGCTCTAACACCTGAGTGTCCTCACCTTCCTGTTTCTTCATCTTTTCTGCTCAATGGCAGCAGCCTCCGTCAGACAACTGAAGGCTCCCCTGTTGTTCCTCAGAGCTGAATTTCATAAAAGAGGAAGAAAATAAGAGACTGAGTTAGTAGGAAAATTAGAAAACATTATCTCCAGGTAGCTACCTGCAGCTGAGCTTCATGTAAAGTTTACTGCAAAAATTCACTTTGACGCAAAGAAACAGAAACTTTATATTAATTAATCTAGAATCTGTTTTTCAATGCTACTGAAACAACAAAAGAATCCCTTCAATGCTGCTTCTCCCCCTGAACACAGCATCGTCACACTGAAACACGGTGGTGGCAGCTTAATGCTGTGGGAATGCTTTATTTTTCCAGCAGGGATTTGAAGAAAGATGGAGCTGAATCCAGAATAATAATGTTAGATGCTCCAGAAGAGTTTACCCTGGCAGAAAAAGAGCTAGAGATACGATGGACGGCTTAGATCAGGGGTGCCCAAAGTGCGGTCCGGGGGCCATTTCTGGTCCTGCGAAGGATTTTCAGTGGCCTCTTTGACTCTGAAATTTTAGGAAATCTGACCTACTGGCATAGTTAATGTAGATGGACACTTATTCATCTTTTAGGGCAACATTTTTTACAGAACAATAACTTCTTCAAAAAAATATTAGGCGTAAAATAAAGATTCTCATTTATAAAAGTTTTTGCATTAATCTTAATTTGGAGTAAATCGAACCACAAACATTGACCTGTTTTTGCTCTCAACCCCAACAAGAAAACAATCAACGCTAAAAACATATAAACTGTGGGTTTGTCTTATAACAGACACATACCGCAACATTTTACTGATTGTTTTATACAAAAATCATTTTACTTTCTTATTAAATAGATAAAATGAAAATGGGACATGTTCTTCTTAAACCTTTTGAACATTTAATCAAACATGTGACTTTAAATTACTTTTAAAAACTTTGTAAAAAGACCAGAGAACAAACCGCGTCAAAAGAGCAAAATCTAGTTTATAGGCGTAATTTCTGTTTTATTTGGAGTTCACACCAAGTCTGTGTGCAAAACTCCCACATCATGATACCTCCACCACCGCACTTCACACTGTGCTGCGACATTAATCTCCTACAAGTTAATTATGTAAAAAAAAAAAAGATTGAAGAGAGGTTTCAGCATTTTCGTTAAAAAAATGAAAGAATAAAAATAAAAATTTAAAGAAACTGTCAGTTTAAGTTACAGAGAAAAGATCTGTGACTTATTTCTCAGTAAAAATATTTTAATTCTTCCATGAATGAGAACAGAAACCAAACTTGTTATAAATGTCAGTCTATTTCCTAAAACTCCATCATCACAGGCTCAAACTTGTTCATACTGACAATATTTCTGCTTTTTGAGGAGCTAAAAGTTACAAATGAAGCTCAAGATGTCTGTGAAAGTTAGACACAAATGACCCACCCTGATTCTAGTTGATCTGCTGCTGTTGTGTGTTTGTGTCGCTGCGTTAACCCTTCATGCAGACGTTTAACTCTGCAGCTTTCTAAACCGCAGGCCTACAAAGTTGCATTTCACCTTCAGTCCACAGTTTGGTCTTTGTTCTGTTTGCTAGAAGTGATCAGTTTACTGTGCATCCAGCCTGCAGACAGCTGCAACAATTACAGAATTAATAAACACAATTAACATAAAAATATCACAAAGAACACATTTAATTAAGAAAAACTAGATTAACCTTTAATTAGGAGTCATTTCAAAGCAACTATTGCAAAATGTTTGACATGCAGGAATTATGTTGAGGTATTTAATTCCATCAATTTGAAGTAAAATGTAAAAAAACATGAAACTTTTTTACCAGCTATAAAGTGAAGTTAGTTTATAATGACTATAAATAAGGCAGTTCATTAATCAGGACTTAGAAGAAAGTTACTGGTGAGAGAAAGTCACATAAAGTCATGTTTTCAGGATACAGAAAACATCAGGATGAAGATTCTCTGCATGCAAAACTTTCTGCATGCTGGAACATGGTGGTGGCAGCATCATGGTGTGGAGATGATGGAGCTAAACCTTATTAAAAGGCATCAGGAAACTTGAGCTCCCAGCAGGACAACTGCCAGTTCAGATCAAGGCAGTCATGTCTTAGAATGGCCTACTCAAAGTCCAGACCTAAATCCAACTCAGAATCTGATTCAAGAATTAAAGTCTGATCTCCACAGACGTTCTGAATCCAATCTGACTGAACTTGTAGTTCTGCAAAGAAGAGGAGATGAGTAGATCTGCAGGATTTAACACGTCTATTTCCATGTGATGCAGAAATATTAATGCTAATAAATAAGTTTTGAGTCAAACATCTCGGCTCGTTTACTATAAGGCTCTTTCTGTGAAGCGCCGACCCTCCTGTGGTTTAATTTCCTTCTTTCATGGTTGCAGCCGATGCATCTTGCAGCAGGTTGTTTCCCACTGTAAACGGTGACAGCAGCAGTGATGTGATCACAGAACTGCATCTGTTCAATGTTCCAGGTAATTATCTCACTTTATGTGCAGACAGAAAGACGGGCCAGAATCAGAACCGGTTCTGCACAGGACAGATCCTTTAACGCCACCCACAGTGGTTCTGCCTTTTCTCTGAAATGATTCGCTGCAGCACAGAAAGGCGATATCGCCTGCTTTTCATTCTGTTTTTCCATCATATTATGAGTCACGAGCGTTCCTAGTGAAGCTGAACGTCACAACATGAGACAAAATATATTAACATACGTAAAATTAAGACAATTATGGAACCATTTAGCATTTAGCAAAGCATGGCATGAACCTGATCTACTGCAGGTGCATATCAGTGAGTTATATTGGTTATTTCCGGTCATGTTGATGCAGATCTCCATTTCAGTAATCAGTTTGGAGCGTGAGAGGAAACTAGAGCACCCAGAAAGAAACCGTGCTAACTATGAAAATATGCACTGTGTAGAAGTTATTACTAATTCAATTAAACAAGTTATTTATCACACAATATTTGATACACTTCAAATTATTTTTCACCACACGTTTTTCTTCCACTCAACTTTCCCTGGGTATCATTGCATATAAGATGAACAGTTACGCTCATCAGAAATCAGTTTCTCCTCATTGTGGAAGATATCAGTGATTATCTGCTGAATTACAATCAAATGTGTCACATTATGAATCAGTTTAACTTTTTCAATCAGCTGCGATGTGGGTGGATAATCGCTGGAGATGAGTCTAGTGAAATTAGCTTCTTCATTTGACTTAAAACAAGGCAAAACTAACTAGTAGCTTTTCAGCAACTTACTGCCTGCTCTGATTGAGATTTGGGATCCTGCACAAACAGGTTCTGCAAAACGCATTTTTATATTTTATGAAGCTTAATTGTGTTGTGAAATATAGAAAAATTATTATTTTTTTGTTTTTGGAGCATTAATATCCGGGGTCAGAAATGTTCATGATACACTTCAAAACATCTGTAAGTATCTGTTGTCGATACCAGAGGAAAACAGATTTTTATCCAACTTCATTACACTGCAAAAACTAATATTACCATGTATTTTTATCAATAAGTCCTGAATATAGATTAAAAAAAGTACCAGTTTTATTGGCTGTGTAATTTATATCAAAAATTAAAACAAGCTCCTATATCTGGCTGAAAAGTTACTTGCAAGTCAGTTTTGTCTTATTTTTGGCATTGTAGGTGAATTTTTCACTGGATTATAGTTAATCAATATATCAGGAGCAAGACTTTCCTGCAAAAAATGTTAAAACTCTTTTCCAAATATGACATATTTTCTGTACTGAGTTTCTTAACTGCATAACAATGTGATTAGCTAAAACTTATGCATTATTGATTTTGGATCTAGCAGGTGCATATGATGGATAGGCTTGATTTAAGTAAATAATTCCTTAATATTGATGAAATACTATTTATTGACTTAGATCAAGCTCCTATTTGTTGCTGAAAAGTTACTTTTCTGTTAGTTTTCTCTTATTTCAAGTGTACTAAGATATTTGCACTAGAAATTAGACAAAAGGCTTTTGCAGTGTAGGTCATTCCTGTCTAAACAGTGTGGAAGTTGTACCAAATTGTGCATCACTATTGCCATAAACTCCAAAATAAAAAGCTTGTAAATTTCCAGAGAAAATGCAGAAGTTCTAACTGATCACTTTGTGTTAAGCAGCTAAAAATAAATAAAGTGAAACCAGGAACAAAATATGTCACATTTGGAAATTACAAGGGGTTTTGCAGTAAAGTCTCGCTTCTAAATGAAATATTTCACTTTGTCGTTGAAATTCAAAATCTACACTGTAAAAACATTAAATCTTACCAAGTATTTTTGTTTAGTTTCTGATGCAAATATCTCATTATACTTGAAATATGAAAAAAATAATTACTTGCAAGTTACTTTTATGCAAGATATAGGAGTTTGTTTAAGTAAATAAACTTTTACTGGAGAAAGATTTTAGTTATGGAAAAAAATATCTTGCAATAAATAACAGCAGCACTTTTTATTTATATTCAATTATTTACTTAACTTGTGCTTTGCACTAGAAACTAGACCAGAAAGACTTTGAGTTTTTGCAGTGTAGGCCTTAAGTTGTGCCAAATGTTGCACAATTAGTGCCATACACTTGAAAATAAAAAAATATTCTGTTGTATTGCATTAAAGTGAGAAATAAATCCAGCCAAACGGTTTATTCGAAGTGAGATCAGCTGTTTAATTACTCCTCAGATTTCCCAGGAAAACCCTAAACGCACCAGACTGATCAGCGTTTGTAAAAGTTTCCATGGGGTTTCTGTTGGATCTAATGTTTTCCGACGCAGGCTGCAGCCTAAACCACCTCAGCGTTTTCCAGCTGCTTTTGTCTTCTTGTGCAGAACATCAGCATCCCTGCACCTTTCTGACCCCCCAGAATGACCAGTTGCACCTTTACTTCCCACCAAATCCAGGGGAGAAGAAGGAAATGATCAGAAACTTTATAAATTGTTGAACTTGCATGAGTCGGAGACCCCTCACCCACTTCTATGAAGTTTGGTGATTTAAAGGAAACTGCACAACCACATTTTTCACACTTAGATCACTGCTGCATCTCTGCATCACTCTCTCTCTCTCTCACTCGGAGGCTGATATAAATAAAAGCTTTCATGACAAGTCAAACAGTTTGAGCCAACTTCAGGGCGAGAGACACGACTGTCGAGTCGCTCCGACAGGGATCGAAAACGACCGGCTATCGCATCGGGATCACTCCGGGAATCAAACCGACACCTCAGCAGACAGTCAGAGGAGCGGGATGATGAAGAGGATGGGCACTGTGATGAGGAAGGTGGTCTGCCTGTTGGCGTGGCTGTCTCTGGGTCAGGTCAGCGGGTCGTACATCCCTCAGGACATGAACAGAACCCTGCAGGACCTGCTGCAGCACTATGTGAGTACGAACGGCGGCGCCGCAGCCGAGCTGCTCAGTCTGAGTGTGTGGAGGTCTTTGCTGCTTCCTGATGCTCTTGCCACAAACTTTCACACACACATGCGCAAACACGTAGACTTGAGTGGGTTAAAGGCCAACCTGCTGCTTTCATGCACCAACTCTGTGCTTCATTTCTCAAGTTTGTTTCAACAAGTAAAGCAACAACAAGTGTCCTGTGATCCAACTACAGTGAAACATATAGAAAGGAAAAAAATTATGAGAGTTTTCAGGACTTTTACATCTGCATTACGGGATTACAAATCTACACTGCAAAAACACAAAATCTTATTAGCGCGAACATGTTGGTGAACTCGGACAAAAAAGACAAAACTAACATTATTTCATTTGGAACATGGAAAAAATGTCTGATTTTAAATGCAATAATCTGTCAGTGGAACTAGTACTTTTTCTTTAATAATAAGGAATTATTTTCTTAAATTATGCTCCTGTATGTTGTTGCAAAGTTACTTTTAAGTTAGCTATTTCCAAGTATACTAAAATACTTGCACCAAAAATACTCTTTTGCTGCTAGAGGTTGTTGTGAATGTCTGCAGAAATCATGCTTAATTATTTCATGTAAAATTTTTATCTTATTTTGAAAGCCAAGCACAATGCAAGTTTGAGATTCCCTTTCTAACAGTGAATGCACCATCAAGGCCTTCTTTCAATGCTAGTCTGTTCAAATGTGCAGGAATGTTAATTATTTCTATTATTATGAAAATAAATATTTGTGTTTTTGATCTCTTTGCAGAAAATCTCTAAATCGGACATATACGACGGAAAGCACGTGTTCCCCAAAGAAGAACTGAAAGGCAAAATGGAGGTAAATGTTCACTATCGAACATCTAAATGAATAACAGCTACAGAAATAAACAATGAAATAGAGTAAAGTCTTCACTTTGGTTATAAATTAAGTAAAGATTTCTAATCTAATGTGGTTAATGATTAATTTAATTATTCAAATTCTCATAGTTGTGTTGCACCATTGGTGTAGAGCCATTATGTTTAAAGTGCTGTTAGCTTAAAGAACAACAAAATCAAAGTTAGCACTGACATTAATAACTTAAGGTCCTTAAGGTAAACAAATTATACATAATATTTAGAGAAATTAAATGTAATAATAAATGTAATAATCTCTCACAAGGCAGACAGTAAATATTTCTGAGCTTCCTAAATTCCAGGACAGCATGTTCTGGTTAGTTGATGCTAAGCGAGGCTTATTACTTGAGCTAATATTTATATAGTGAAGCTATTTCCACACATTTATGTAAAATTTGGGATTTTAAGTGTATTTAAGTGACTAAATATTCCCATTGTGAGTGTGTGTGTGTGTGTGTGTGCGTGTGTGTGTGTATGTGTATTAAGGGCCTGTTGAGTATCAGAAGCTGTTTTCTTGCTGATGCTACCAAGCTAGCAGTTAGCTGGTGTTTCTGTCTGCCAAAACATTTTCAGACACTTTGAAAAACCTGAATTTATCACACAGGAGTTTATGTTGAGGTTATTGTGGTTTTTCTTTCCTTCAAACTGGAGCTTTCACTCTCCCCAAACTGTGATATAAAGTTGGCATTTTGTTAGTTTCAAGAGCCGATTCTAGGTGATTTCAAACGTTAAGCTCTTTGTGGCACAAGCCGGCGTTTCTCGTGAAGAATGGTGCGGTTTTCATGTGAAGATGAAGATCAGTTTCAGGTTTAGATCAGTAGAGGAACAAACTACAAAACAAAACCTGAACATAAAGGGCTACTTTTATCAGAAAATATAACTTTAGATCATTTCTTCACTATGATTTGGGTAAATATGTGCAAAATACAGCTTACAGTAACCATGAGAGCTTATTTTTGTTTTTAGAGCTGAATTTATTTAAAGAATCTGGTGAATGTGTCACAAAGGAAACATATATAAACCACAGACTATCCTGTAGTATATGTGGACATTATTTCACTGGAGTTTTTAGCATAGCTTTAGTGACCAGCTTGCGCGTACAGCCCCCAGGGGGTTTGCCATTCACTTTTTCCTTAGAGCAAAACGTTCCTAAGACCTCCTGTGACTCATTCAAAAAGCAACAATTCAATGTAGTTTTTATCCAGTCTGACACTTTTTTTCTCACCTCTGACCCTCCTGCTGCACCTGAATATGAATCTACACCAGATGAAACTGTCGCATCCAGATGAGCAAAACTGGAATGTGACATTCATGTTTAAGAGGCAGTGGGTGGCATTCCCCTTTATGGCCCACACTAGACTTAGTTTAACTCTTGTGTGGGAAACCACAGAGTTTTTCCACTGTGTGAAAAACCTTTAGCACCTCAAGGCTGGTACATGCTAGTCAACCAAAAGATGAGCAGCTTTTTTTGTTGCATTTAACAGGTTTAATTAACTTATTCATATAGCAGTAAAGGTAAAAAATGGACAGTTAAAACTCTTTGTACTAATTTTTTTATCTTTTCAGTCCCAGATGTTGTTTATGGGCGGCGTTTTGGAGGTGTATGAGAAGCTGTTTGGACACATGCTGAAGGAGCTGCCCACTCCAAGCCCCCTGTCGGCCACCAGTAAGGACAAAGCGGACACGCCGGGCCCCAGCACCACCGCGCCGTCAGCTGCCAGCGACATCAGGTCCAACCTGATCAAAGTTTTACAGAAGATCAGGGAACTGAAGCGGCACAGCTATCAGGAGCAAGTCAAGATTCTCCACGGACTGCAGAAACTCAAACACATTGAGGTACGGAAACGGTTCTTCACTTGGTTCTGCTGAAGTCTGGATCTGGAGAAGCGTTTTCTAAAGTTATTTTTTGTGTTTTTACAAGCCAGTATCATGTGTGGCATCTTAAATTGTGTGAATGCTTTTTAAATTTGAAGGATTTTCAACAATATTTGAAGTTCTCAAAGTCAAGGTTGATGTTTGGGTTCAAAAAAGCCCATTTTGGGTTTATTAAAACACCTTGTGACGTGTTTGAGAAGGTTTCTAAGAGATCTTAAAAACTTTTAAAGAACCTTTGAGAACAATTACCTTTTTTTAACTGAAATAATTGAAATAAGAGGCTAAAGTTGGACTTTTTGAGTATTTTCAAGGTCTTAAAATACAATAAATAACCTTAATTAAGCACTTACAGATGCAGCTTATCACTGGATGAACTTGTTGATGTAATTTGGAAACTGACCTGTTTTCCTTCTCCAGATGGACAACATCAAGGTGCAGGGCAAAGCATTGTGGGAACTGCCGTGGATTTACGAGAAAGCGAACTCGCTGGCGGACAACGTCATGAGGAGGCGGCGGCGGCGGCGGCAGACCAGGACCAAGTCTCGCCTGGCAGCCTGAAAGACGACCAAAAGGGCAGCAATAACAGCTACAAAAACACCAGCGAAATAAGGATGTCAGATAACAAAAACTAAAATTAAAGTGCCTATTAAGGATTTAGTAATTAGGAAATTCTATATATTTATTGACTAAACAACAAACTATCAGGCTAAGCTTGATACATCTAATGTTGTAATGTTTTAAATAGGATTTAATGTTTTTTTTACTTGAAAACAAGATGCTGCAAAGATTAAGATAAATAATTTCACCTGGAAATACTTGATTTATCCTCTTTAAAAACATCAGAGGGTAAAAACTGAGAAGATGAGCTAGATGTAAAACATAACCCTGGATAGAGTGTGTTGAACTCTGATTGGACAGTGGCAGAGAGGTGGGTGGGGCCAGAAGGGGACCTCTGATTGGTCAGACACTTTAACTGAACGTAAACAGAGTCCAAACCAAGTTTTATTTTCTTTCTTTCTTGAGATTGAGTGAATTTTGTATCACCAAACTTGTTTTTACTGAAGTGCCTTGGAGAGTTGATGACGTTTACAGTACAAAGTACACCAAAGTTTTTTATTATGTACTGTAAAGTAATTGTACTTCTCTGCACCTTCAAGCCCATCACTGATGTACTATTATTACAGCAGAAGTACTTCAGTCATCAGGGATTTCATCGTTTTTGCTGACATGTTCTAGTTTTTTCGTATTTATTTTTTATTTAAGAGTTTTATTTAATAGTGAATCACGCTGTTATGACTGTTGATTATTTATTGTGTATTTATTGATTGGCACAAGCTGACAGTTTAGCATGAAATAAACACAAAGCACTTCAGTTGAATGTGTCGCCCTTATTTTCTGTGGTTCAGACCAGGACGAGGAGAGTCTTGGTTTGGTTTTAATTTCAGTTCAGTGTTTAGGGTGTGTTTATAAGTTATTGATTAAATACTAGTGAGTTTCAGCTTAGTTTTTATTAGTTGTAGTACTAGTTTTAGTTTTTAATACTGTTGTTCATTTCTAGGTGCAGTATTCAAAATGGTTGAAGTATATTGTTATGATTATTTATACATTGGGTTGAGTGTAATTTTCTGACAAACTGTTCAAAAGGCTAATAAATAGGTTTATAAACACAAAAATTAACTTTTGTTAGTTACATAAATGTACAATGTTGTTCCAGTTCTTCCCAATTAATAACATTTTATTTATTTATATCAGTTGACGAAAATAAAATGTTTACTCAATTTTAGATTTGTCAGTTTTAGTTAACTATAATAATGATGGCTTTGATCTGAGTCACTGTTATTGTGCAGACACTCATCAGAATAAATTTTAACATCAGATAAAGAAAAATAGAATAAATTCAACAAGATTTTATTTATTAAGAAGAAAATTTATCAAATGCACCTGAAAAAGCAAATGCTCTCCTTGTTGCATCATAAACTAACAAAATCATTTGCGAAACTCTGAGTTAAATCATGTGATTGTTGGCCGACCTGTAGGATGAAATCAACCTGATAGGACCTGTCTGGCAGCAGGAAGTAGGCTACAAGGGCTCAAAAAGCAACGAAGGAACCACAGAAAGACGATGTGAGGATGGAACTGTTTGACTTTATCAGTTTCTCCTCCTCTTCTTCCCAACACTGTTTCAGTTCATTAAAGCCTAAGTCTAACTCTCTAAACACGTTATTTAGGGTTTCACCTTTATATTTCTGTGTAAATCTGGCCTCCACATGCAGAGCTGCTTTCAAATGTCACTGTAAAAGTTTCCAATAACTGAAAAAGTGAGTGAATATAGTGTTACTCTCTAAGTTGGCAGCAGTGTTTGTTTCGTCCTGTTGAACGCCCCTCCCTCTTCCCTGCGCCTGGCCACGCCCCCAGGGTCTCTTAGCTCCGCCCACTTTAGTAAAATTCTCATTTAAATTTGTTTAGGGGTGGAGTTTTGCTTTCACAGCGGGGGTTAGTTACACTTTAAGGTTTGCAGACGCGTCTCTGAAGCTCCCACTACAGGTTATATTGATTTCACGTTGATATCTGGACTTTGACTAGGCCATAGCACCATACTGTTCAGCCTTTCTGTTGTTTCTAACAATATTTGGACTAAGCCTCAGCTGTCAGACAGACGGCACACATTTAGGATGCAGAGGAGTTCATAGTTTTGTTTACTGTATTTGTGGAGGCAAAAAGCCCAAAGCATCAACCCTCCACCACCGTGCTTCACATTTGATAGGCTGATTGATTGTAAAATGTTGCATTTAACGAATACACATCTCTAAAGTTCAATTTGTTGATAATATTTTACTTGAGAAAAGAGTCCCTTCCAAATTCTTATTTGTTTCATCTCTTCTGAATTTTCCTGTCATGAACTTTAACCTTTAACCTGCTACCTGGGGCCTGTAAATAGCCTCTGAGAATATGGAAATTATATATTTGTTGTTTATCTGAAGTCATTGCTGATGTATCTTTTCCTCCAGCAAAGCAGCAAGGATGTACTTAAAATGACAGTTTTTCCATTTTATCTCTACATTTGTGCAAAAAATTATGTATTTTTTCACCATAATTTAATTTATTGCTTCTAATTTAAAGCGTTTATCTGCAGATTTATTTTTATGTCCGCTTGAATAAAGATGCAGATCAACTATTGTTAATGTTTTTTCTGTTTTAATTCGGAGACGTTTCCCCTAGCAACCAAACTCAAACTGCCTCTGCAGGCAGCCGAAAGCTGGACGGACCCCAGCCCTCCACCCCACAGCAGCGATGTCACTTCCTGTGACATCACTTCTCATAAACCCGTAGACGGTTCTTACAGTAACTGCTGGCTTACCCACAATGCACTTCAGGCGCTGTGTGTGTTTGTGTGTGAAGCTGTGACTTCTAAGAACCCGAGCTGTGCTTTCCCACCGCAGCAGCGTCTGTTTGTGTGGTCAACGAAAACCCTGAGGCTCCTCTCAGCGCTGCTGGCAGCAAAATTAAAAACATCGAGCTGATTGGGTTTCTCCTTTTTTAGAGCAAAAACAAGAAGAGTGGAGTTCTGCAAGGCTCAGTCTGGGAGCCTCTTCAGTTTGCTGACCTCCAGCTGCTATAATCTCTTATTGCAATTTGTAGCTATGAACTGGAGCTTCAAACAAAGCAAATTCATAAAGTGCACAGCCAGCATTAGTTTCCATCAACCGTTCATCTCATACATGCAGATCTACATCTATTTATATTCACTTAAGCAGCGACACAATAAAGTGGAGTCTTCTCTACATTTCCAGTCCAAAACATAAATTATAAAAGTACATTTTCTCCAAATTGTATTTATTTTACTGATTCATCCTAACTTACAGCGTCTTAAAAAAGTTTTCATGCAAATCTGACTTTAAAAATATTTGGTTTATCCCAAAGACAAATTAAATACGTCATACACGTACCTTCAGAGTACAGAGAAAGTGCTGCAGAAAGTGTTGGCCTGGCTTTACACTGTCCCCGGTTGCTATGGTTACCTATGGTTAGTTCTCAATGATGCATCAAGTCTCTACAAACAAGACAAATGTATCCATAATGAGGAAAGGCGCAGACATGAAACAGTAAAATTTCATAAAAAACCCTGAATTCTTATGAAATACGATAATTTCTGTCTATTTTGGTCTGAATTAGCAGCCATTTTGACTGCAGGGACTTTCACTCAGTTCTCTAGCTGGGCAAAATAAAAACAGAAGCTAGTTTTTAGACACGCTTGCAGAAAAATCCCATGAATTTCACAAATGAATCACGATCAAAATAGTTGCATTACTTCCTGTTTAGGCCATTAAGCGACACGGAAGGTTGTTAATCACTCAGTTATTAAAGTCAGGCGAGTGGGAGCAGAGGGAAAAAACGCAGAACCAGGGTGAAATATCACTGCGTTTACATCCAGAGGTCACATTTCTCCTATGTTTAGATGTATCTTTGCTTTATTTGTAAAACAATGGTGGTGCACCTTTCCTTACCACTTTGTCCTTCCACTCAACTTTCTATGAATACTGTATTGAACTTTTCCACAATATTCAAACAGAATTTGAGTATTTCATTTTCTGCAAGACATATTTCTCAAAATTGGAAGAAATATTTCACTGTATGTGAGATGAATCTGTATAAGATGAGCTTCGATTTCTGGGATAACAGAAACATTGAACTGTTTCACAATATTACAAATTTTGAGCTGTAAAAATAGAAAAATGCAAGTTCTAGTAATTTTTAAGCAATATAAGAAAGCATTTAGAAAACTTGTAAATATCTACAAAATATGTTCCATTTCATTGAATAAATTTATTATTAATAGATGATTATTATATTTTTTATTACCTCAACAAGCATAAAATGGCTGCTCTTTACCTTAAAAATGTAAACAAATTTCCCTTAATTAGTGTAGGATTAAAGATGGTCGCCACGACAGTAACTGCTGACTGGGGGCTCAAAACAAATGCAGGCCACACTTTTCAGATATTTAATTGCCAAGAATTATTTTGCAAACCACTGGATACGAAAAGGCCTTTTGAAAAGTGCTACACGAAAAAACCTGAGTCAGAGTCGTAAAGCTGAAACTATCCCGAGGCGTTCTGTCATGCATGAAGAGCGGAAAGTTCGGGATCATTTGCTGGCAGTTTGGTTCGGATCCAGATGGCAGGACAGTTGGTGACGCAGGTGCGTTCTCACTTTTCTTCACAACACATCAAAAGTGGCAGACGAAGCTCTTGAGGTTGCGTTTTGTCACACGTATGTGATGTGCAAGAAAATGTTGTTTCGGAATATAAAACAAAAGAGTCGTGATCAGCAGAAACTTTTTTTTTTTTGGTAAATGTGCTTTTGGACGAAGTGGAAAGAGACTTTCTGTTACAGATTGACAGGAAGCAGGATGGAAAATCTCAGAAAAAACAAGTCTGTCTGCATCATCAGTGAATATTTTGTCCAAAAGCAACAAAAGACCTAAAACTCAACACCATCAAAACTTAAAGAGCCAATTTTATCAGCCTATGGGTCTGATTAGGGATATTAAGTTCTCACATTAACCACTTCACTGTCCAGATCTGGACATACAAGAAAAGTTCACCCTGAAAGCAGACTGCAAGATGCTAAAAGAAGTCTCCAAAAACACTGAAAGTTATTTTCATCAGCATCTTGTGCAAGAAGAAATACTTTTGCTGTCCAAGACCTAATTAAAATTTGAGAGGGAGACATGAATAAATCCTGAATGATGTTCTTTGGACAGGCGAGTTTAAAACTGGCAAAAAGCCAAACACACTGTTCCAGGAAAAGAAACGCAGACTAGCTGTGAAGCATGGAGGAGGAAGGGTCATGTCAAGTGTAGCTGAAAATAGTTTAACCCAAGAGCCTTTTAAGTTTTACGTATACTGTAATTAAAATGTAAACCACTTTATTTACCGCAATCGCTACTCATTTTACCCAGGCCATCATGGACGGCGACCCTGTGGGCAGGAACAATCTCCAATAGAAGTCAGTGTTGCAACGAATCTAAAGAGGCCTCTGACTGAAGACTGTTGTTGTATGTCAGTTTAACATGCTAACAGCTCAACACCCATGTAAAGGGAGATGATATTGCAGAGTAACAAGTCCTGAAATTTTCAGATGCCTATCAGCTGCTCCCAATTGTAAAAACACAACAATACTTTGTTGCCACAGTTACACATTAAAATTGCCCTAAAGTAAAAATATAAGAGAAAAATCCCACTTTTCATCCTTCAAAAGAAAACATTCCTGCCACTCTTCCATAAAGATCAGATTTCTAGAGTTGGCAACTTCTCTGGGTTCTAAAGTAACATCCATAAATGCAATAAAATCTATTAAAATTCATGGTTATGACAATGTGTTGGACTGATAGAGGTGTGAATACTTTGCAAAGCCACCATAAAGCAATGAGCTATTTGGCATTCTCTCTTTATTTAAACAGGCAGAGATGTGGGCTGCAAGCTAACAGCTAGCTAAATGACAGCAGAGTTTCGGAGCGTCCCGACCGAAAATAAGTTTGTCTGAAACTGAGAATGAGACAGCATCTTCAGAAAACACTGAGAGGAAATCAGCTCTATCAGGAGATAAAAATAACCTCTGAAGGCGGTAGAAGACGAGAGCTCTCAATGGGTGTTTGGCGATGATTAGGATGGAGGGTCTGTTAGCTCAGGGTGGTAAACAGCACTTCAGCAGGGCTTGAAAGGAAACATTGACAACACCGAGAGAAACACTAGGAGTCAACTTTTACCCCCACCTCTGTGTCTGTGGTTGCAGTCAGAGTGTGGGTTTCAGAGTGAGTCAGCTTGTTGCAGACGCTGCACGACAGATAAAGACCCATCTATGCTGCACAGCAGCAAAGGTTCAACAACCTGATATTAGAGGACAGGAAACCACAAATAAGATGATGCCTGATTGGCAGAACTGCAACAATGATGATGATTTCAGGGCTAAATGGGAGCTCAAAGAGACATCTTACAACAAACGGAAGGAAAGAAAAACGAAAGTCAGGAACAATTTGGTTTCAAAACAGCTAAATCAAAGAAGAAATATTTGCAATGTAAACAAACCAGATTTTATTAAAATTAGTTGAACAGAGACTGAATGCGATGATTAGGATGGAGGGTCTGTTAGCTCAGGGTGGCTCAGCATTTGATGTTTTAAACATCAAATACTAAAAATATAAATTGTTAAGAAATTTAAATGTCGTAGTATCCCACGCAGGTGGAGTCCGGGAATCTCAAAGTTTGTGAAAAGTTTCAACATGAATGCACATCAGTACATTTGTCTTAAAATGAGTAATCCTATTTTGCTAATGCAGAAATCTGTTGAATAATTTCCAACTGGCCCCAACTGTAATGGGCTCTTTGCGCCTGCCGCACTGACATCACAACCTCATGCGCAAATGCGGCTCTCTTTTTTCCACTTTCAGTTACTATGACTGCTATAAAAGACAAAGTCGTACAAATAAAAGAATACTATGCACTTTGTTTCAGTTTTCATGGATTTCCAAGCAGTCCTGAATTAAGAAGACGGTGGCTTGTAAATATTCGTTGCTACCAGTTAAAGCGAACGCCGCACAACAAAGTTTGCAGCCTTCACGTCACTCCGGATCAGCTTCTTCAGCCTAAAGACGAAGGTAAAGGAGCCGTCCTGTGTTATTTCCATTGAATCGCTTCTGTATTCAGCCTGAAAGAGCAAATGTTTGGGAACGAGAGAGCAGAGCCGGACAGCCAAGCAACTGATCCGCCTGTACTGCTGTAAACGCCGTCCTATTTGAGCCCTTCACAAGAAGCATGCAAAAGTAATAAAACGAAATAACACAGAGACCTTAAGCAACACGGCCATATGTTTCTAAAAGTAACTACTCTGTACCTGAACTAGAACTAGAACTCCGACACCAGAGCTGCTCTACAGTTAATCTACGGGCTCGTTGTGCTTCATCAGGCTTCGGAACCGTAATCTGCTCCCCACCTGCGTTTATTGCCGTTAACAATAAACACACGTAATATACTTGAAAATAAGGTACAAACATTGTCCGTTAGAGTGGCTGAGAAATGTTTAGATATTTAAATAGCAGATTTTTACAAGAAAAATGTCTGAGAATATTGCCTACAAGCATAAGCTAAAGCTAATTTTAGCCACAAAGTTTAAAGAAAGTAAAACTCACTTTCGTATCTGTGAATGTATAACAAGGCGAACATCTCAAAACCTTTCTCTGGCTTATTGTTAGGGCTTCGGATCGATGTACATTATTAATTATTACCTTGGAAAAGCCTTGCAGATACCCGGTGTAAAGTACCGTTTTCAATAGATCGGAAACAATTGAACTGTTTTTCCCCGAATGCGGAAGCTCAGGTGCAAAAAGCCCTTTCAATTCAGTTAAAAATACTTTATTTAACCACAAAGGGAAACTAAATGCAGCTATAACTCAAATCATCCAAATAGTTGCTGCTTATGATGATGCAGTGAGGTGGAAGAATCTCCTGTCACTCTGGCAACAAATCTGTAGAGGTCTCTGACTTAAGACTTTCTGTATGGTCTCATACCAGTCCAGACATGATAATGCGTCCTGTTTACGAGCTCTGCTAATCCACCTCACTTTCTTTTGCTGCTCCTTCTTAAATCTCTGTCTGGTTGGAAAGATGTTGGAATAGGGGATATAAATCTGCTCTCTTCTCCTTCTCAGTAGTTCAGGTATTACGTGAACTTTTGGGATGCTAATCAGCTTCTTCCAGTTGTAAAAATAATAAGTTGCTGTCACGGTAACATAACAACTGTCCAAAAACAGAAAAGACCTTTAACTTAGATTTTTCATGGGTAGAGATGCTAATTTAGCACACTGTAAGATCAGCTTTTAAAACTTATTTTAAACCGAGCAAACTTGAGTTTATAGTTTCTAGAAGTAAAAAAGCTCATTTAGCCATTTTGGACGAGCTGTTTCATTGGAAACGGCTCCCAGCTTAGCACACCTTTAGTTTAGCTTTTTTATGTGTAAAGATACTAATTTAGCACACTGTTAGCTCAGATGTTAACTAATTTAACAAACGTCTAGCTCAGGTATTCCGTGAATAGAAAAATGTAGGATCAGCCTATCCAAACGGGGAAAACCCCAGTCTAGCACACAGCTAGCTTAGCTTTTCCACAAGTAAAAACTGAAATTTTGCACTTTTTCAAATTAAACAAACAGTAAAAAATGTAACGAGTCAAAATAAACATTGCAATTTGTTTTTGTCATCTGTGCTGAATCTTGAATTGTTTCAAAAGGGAGAAAATAATATCTGAATGAATTCTGTTGTTATTCACAGGAACCGCCCACACAAACAGACTGCTGAATCAAGCCGCTGATTCCTGATAAGATCATGAGAAACAGAAATACATCAGAACACCAGAGGAAGTGATGACAAATCTAACTATTTGATACTTTATCTGTATTGCATCTGTATTCCTTTCTGGTATGAGGGAAAGTCTGACTTTCATTCGTAGCAGGTTCTTCTAAAATCAGACAATTTTGTCCACAAACAGGAGCTGAATCACTGATGGTTGAAATAGAAAGGTTGTGTGAAACTACTAGGAAACCATCAGGCTGTGAATGGAGTCAAAAAGAGGAACAAATCAACTGACCACAGGAAAGTATTAGTAGTCTTTATGCTAAGGCTGCGTGGTTTCACAGTTATAAATGACATCAGGCCTAAAAAAAAATTAATAAATACATGCTGAACTTCCCAGGACATAATTTTTAAGCATGTCTACAGCTGTTGAAAATTGCTATCCATGCATGTATAAAGCATAATAAAAACATATGTGGTCCTGACGCAAGCGTCTTCATAGACTATTTTATGAGGTTTCTTCACAATGAGAGATAAAACTTTTCAAGGGGAGGACGTCCCAGTAAATTTACCTTCAAAATGCGAAAAGAAATTTTAAAAAAACTCTGCAGGTTTCTAAAAACAAAATACAGCAGCAGGACTTTGGTTTGCAAAGTAGCAACAAGAACAAACCACAAAACTAGAACAACCTTTGGACAAAAGTAACTAAATCAGGGAGAATCTGCAACATTTTACTGTTTATCAGTATATAGCTTCTTATATTAGCTATAAAGCAAAGTAGTGGAGGGTTGGTGATGTGGGCTTGCTTTCCAGTTACAGGATCTATCATGATCTCCTCTGTGCACCAAATTATTCTAGAGTCAAATGTGAGTCCATCAAGCTCATCAAAGGCCTAGTCAAAGTCCAGATCTCCACCTCTTTAAAACGTGAAGGTCAAGCAATAAATCAGTAACAATATATATTATGATAAACACATGATCGATATCAAGAGAAAATACGTCTGATAGAATATTCAATGATATCACTGACCTCTGACCCAGAACCGCACGCCATTCGGAGAAATGTAGGCAGAGGAAAAACTTTAGCCACTCAACATCTCCCAGCTATTCACACACACACATTTTTTTTACTATACATAAATTACATAAACTACTTTATTACTTAGCCATTTGTTTTTTTAAATATGAGACCTGAGCCAGAATTTTATACCACAAACAAGCAAAGATCATATGACTGTAAAAAATCCTTGAATCCAATCTAAGCAATGTTGGTGGAATCAACTAATTCACTGCTCTTTGGTTACCTAGCAACAACAAGCAGTTCCAAGTTCCCCCTGTGCTTCGGTTACCTAGCAACAACCTGTGGGGCAACTTGCGTGGCAGCAGTTTAAGGTTTCCCCTTACAATTGCTCAAAAATCAAAAACAATGGAGTGAAGTGAAAACTGTGGATAAAACAGTAAAGATTTTAGATATTTAAAACAAAAACTAATATTTATTGACATTGTCTGACATAAAACAATTATATCGTGATATATTCTTCAGCCGTCGTTTGTCTGCAAATTGAAACGCCATTATGTTTCAAAATATAAAAGCTGATGAGGTGTGTAGATGAAACTTGGATAATTTTTTTTTCAGTGTGCACAAAAAAAAGCTGACTCAGGTCGGCGAAGCTTGTTTTTAACAACAGCTCTTCCCAAAGAGTTTGATGGGTTCAGTGAAAACGCTGACTGATGAAAGCAGGTAACACCTTGGTGTCTTTGAACATGCATGAATGCTCTCACTCTCAGCGCTCATTAACATATGCGAAACACACTGTGGCATTTCCATGAAGTTGTGTGTTGTTTCCTCTTGCAAAGGAAGCTCTGAGCAGGTTCACTGCAACCACACACACACTGAGAGAACTGTGCTCTCTGCCATGCAATTAATACACTGACTGCAAGAGAGCTGGAAAAGGAAAACTCATTAAAATGCTTTCTGCAACTTTGTGTTGTCCAAAATTCACAAAATGATCACTTTTAATCTGCAACTTCATTTCGAGCATTTGTGGCGATATTCCTGCTGGATTCACACCACTCTATTTATTATCTCAATTAATTAATTGATTTAACTGCTTCCATTATTGAACTCTAGACGTTGGCTTATTTCTGCTGATTACCAGCAGGATTCATGTTTAAAATATTCATTTTTATGCTCAAACTGCTGCAGTTCACGTAGTTTCAAACCAGATGTCACTGCAAGACAACTCTGACTGAAAAATAAAAATATGAACATTTCAATGAAGTGAACATCTTTACGTGGTTCTGAATCGGCCTGTTGCAATAAGCAATAAATCAATAAATCCCATGGTAAATTAAAACAATATCAGTAACTTTTACTTTTCTCTCTTTTCAACAAAAACTGGATGATAAAAGTCTTCAGTCTGGTGTTTTAAACTAAACCTGTTTTGGAGGGAAAATTTTTATCGCTTTATTTGTTGTTTTGTTTATTTATTTTAGATGTTTAAAATCTCTTCCAGTTCTGGGGTTAAATGTTCATTACAATTTAAAGTTTACTGATCCTTGATAATGTGTTCTCATATTATTATGCCACTATTGTCAAAACTACTTGAAAATGTTATGAAAACAACAATATTACTGTTTATCACAATGACTTGAGATAATTTATCTTATCATGAAAGTCTTGGTTCTGTGTTTTACTATCTCACAATTTGATTTGATTCAGATTTTTTGTTCTGAAAACAACCGTTCATAATGATTTCTGCTTTAATCTATAAGTGTGCAAAGGATCTTTATGATCTACTTTGGTCTGCTGACAAATGGGGACATTAATGTGTCTTTTTCACATTAATATTTAAATATCAATCCATGTTTACATAAAATTATTCCCTCACTGCATCATCCATCTTGTTTTCCTTCTGCAGACAGTCTCCTCCATGGTTAAAGTATTGTAGAAAATGTACATAATTTCTCACTGTGCCAGATAAACATCTTGTATTCGTGTCAACTGAGGACAAGATAACTCATCATCTCGTATCCTTAATACTCCAAATGTTGGAATTAAAACAGGCTATTTTAGGATGATAAGGGAAATATCAATAAGGTCCAACCTCTTCTGTCTAAAATCCACTCACTTTTATTCCCATCTCTAGGCCTGTTGCGATAAACGATAAATCAATTAATCGCACGATAAATTAAAACTATCGACCTCATTTTAATTATCGGCTATATCGTTTCTTCCTGCTTTTTTCTCTTACTGTTGATGACACTGAATGAAAAAAGGCTCAACTCTGGTGCTCTCCACTGACCCTCCCTTCCTTCCTTACTTCCTTAGTTTAATGCCCGGAGCGCGCTGCACCATCTTATGTCGCCGATTGTCGGCCCATTATCAAAACCTGAGAGACACATTAGCCGACAGAAATCCTAGCTATAACGGTTCGATCGAAACCGTGTTGTGTCCAATAATGGATACAAAATAATAAGTCCAGTTCACTAACTTTGAAACCAGGCATTAATCAATTCCTTACTACAATCTACCTGCAATGCATGTGGCTAGTGTCAGTCCTGACTGAATGAAAATCATTATAACTATTTATGTCACGTTAACAAAGAACAGCTGAAAAGTTACCAGGTTTTCTGGTGGAAATTTCGCTCCAACTCCTCCCCCATTTCCCCTCAGAAAGCACGAGGAGAATCCGCGCTTTCTGATTGGCTACCGGTCACATTCAACAGGCTGGGTTCAGCTCCCAGTCTGGGCAAATCCTTGATTTAGATCGGAGCAGCCACAACCATCTACCGTAACACACAATACAATTGACAATCTCAGAACGAATATTGTTCTAAGATTGTAGTTTGAGGTAAAAAAAAAATCCTGTAGTTTGAAATATTGCATGGGGCAGTCGGATGTCTTCTCTATTTAAATCTAATGATTACTGAAGGGCAATATAGTATAGACTTCATAATCTGCACTCTTTTGGTTGAATGCAGTATTTATTTCCACTTTGGCTTTATGTTGTTTAGCTTTTATTCAAGTACATTTATTGTTAATGGAGACTAAGAATATATTTTATTTTTGGTTTTGGTTGTTTTATTTATTTTGTGTATCAGTCCCAGTGGTAAGTGTTCTTTTGAAAGTAAAGTGTATCTATCTTTGGAAATCAGGAAATCGCATGTATTATTACGTAATTTCCATTAAATCAATGTAAAAAGGTCTTCAAACAATATTATCGTTTATCGCAATAATTTTTGAGACAATTTATCGCCCAGCAAAATCTGTTATCGTGACAGGCCTACCCATCTCATCATAAAACTACTGGTTTTAATGTAATGGGACAAATTCAGATATAATTTGGCCCTGCTGTTATGCAAAACATGTTCTAATTCTGACATCTAGTGGACACAAATAGCAACAGCAGCTGTTTCAATGGGTTGAAGTCGAGCATCACTCAAGAGCAGTAACTTTAAGTGGGTAAAGAATGTTACGCTTAAATAAAATCTAATCCAACCAACTGCTTTTAAAGTTTTTAATTAGCAACTCGAAATACACAAAATGGAAGCAGCGAAGAGGAGAAAAAATATTGAAATTTCAAGGTGTCTAGGATTATGTGTATCACACATTTTAACACGCACATTTTTCTGAGTGGGGTCTCTGAATTTTTGCTAAAAAACTTCCCTTCCAGTCTGGTTTCTCCATATTGCGGTGCTGATTATTATGCCATAAGATTTGAGCCACCAATCTGAGCAGACTGATGTGAGCTCATATAACTATGTGAACGAACAATAATTTACAATATAACTGCTTGAATCTGTGTGGAAATAAACCACTCAGTCAACCGTTCCATAAACTGAGTATACTGTGAAAATTTTGGGACACACTAATAATTTATGAACTATGATATAGATTTTCTTTCTTGTCATTCATGTATTTTATCAAGACATTTTTGAGATTAGATATTAGTGAATTGAAGCTATTAACACTTTTTAATGAACTTACCTGCCTTGTACAATTCTGCTTCAAATAAAGAACCCTATATTAACTAGATTAGTCATTTAGAAGTCAGTATTCTCTTTGGAGGCGTTAATTATGTAAAACTAAATCTGTAAAACTAAGATGTTAAATGCAATTTGGTTAAAAAATTTGGTGAGCTCCTTTTTGTGCACCAGTGTAATAATATTTATGCTAGCGAGTTAGAAAAGATGTAATCTGATAAAGATTACAAACAGAAATGCAAATTTGATTGCATTGAAAGTATTCACTGCCAACCAATTTATTTTTATTTGAACTTCACAATTCTGTGAAGTCTGTCATATAAAAAAGTGACAGACTTTTTTATGTCTGTCACATAAAAAAGTAATAATAAATACATACAAGTTTGTGACTGAACCACGACAAGATGTGGAAAAAGTTAAAGGGTGCGAAGACTTTCGCGAGGCGCTGATTAAAATAATTTGCTTTGACGTATAACAATAATATTTATGCTAGCGAGTTAGCAACATTTATAACAGTGGTTAATTGTTAACCACTGTTAATTGTTAACCACTGTTAACAATTAACTAGCATTTAGCTAGCTAGTGTGCTAACACTAGCATAGCCGCGCTAACAGTTAGCTAAACTGAATTCAAAATGTTAGCATTGACCTTGAAACATTTCGACGTATTTCAACACCTAAACATAAAAAAGACTTAATAGAATATAAAAATATCACAAACCTCAACTTTTTAACTTACCTTTAGTTTTGTTTGACTGGGGAAAAACGTCTTCCTCCATGAGCTAACGTCAGGGGCAGCAGCTAGCTGGGACTCGGCTCCGTCCACATCAAATACTTCGTTTTTTCATTCTGAAATATGGAAATTGTTAGATAAATGTTTAACTGACAGTTAACACATCCTTTGTACCCACTATACCTCTTTTTAGATGGATATAAAAGCCAAACTCCCTCTTATTAGTGCAAGTTCTGGAAGCTTCGCTATTTCTTAGCCTTCTCTGACTATGACGTCATACCAAAATGACATAAAGTCGAAATGACAAGAAACATGTTTTAAAAATAAAAGAAACATCGAAAAGTATGATGAAAGTACAAATTCTAAGAAAAATTATGAAATAACACGATACATACTGTAGGAGCTATTACTCCACACTTTCACACGCACGCACACACACACACACACACGCACACGCACACACACACACGCACACACACACACACACACACACACACACACATGCACATACACACAC